>CM060395.1:137708779-138308779 GCA_030545235.1 Helianthus tuberosus | reverse complement strand
CACCCCGTCGCTGCTGCTGCTGCTCTCCCCTGCCACGCCGTCGATCTCCTCCCTTCTCCCTTGCTACTTCACCGAATCAAGTATGTTTCTTTATCTTCAAGAATTGTTTTTTTCTTTTTTAATGTTATGATATGTACAGACAATCTATGATACAAAGGAGATTGTGTGGTGTTAGAGAGAGAAATGGAGCGATGCGTATTGCACCACCGTTGCCGGAGGCACCGGATTCAGGTCGGTGTTTTGGTTTTTATTTTTCTTTGCATTTTGTGGTTTAGTATTGAAGCTCGATTATCAGATCTGATGATGTTTCTTTTCATGATTGTTGCTTCTGTTATCGTTCAAATGTGTCCATGTCACGATGTGTCAGAAACTAGCAACGGGGGGTGGTGCGATGGGAGGAGGGGTGGCTGGTGGTGGTGTTGCGACGGGGGTAGGGTGGTGTCTTTGGGCACATCATCTATTTCTAGACCAATGGGTCTGATGGTGTTGCGACAGGAGTTAGGTTGGTGTCTTTGACAATGAATTTTGAGGTTTTGATGTGAATGTGTTAGAGCTGTATTTAATTTGGGGTTTTTTGTTCATGTGTTCATAGGTGTGAAGTCTCAGTTGGAGTATCTTCAACAATGCTTGCCAGGTAATGCTTCTGGTTAAATTTTATTTTTACTGTTCTATCTTAAGATTGATCTTTAATGTGAATACCTATGATTTTGCTGATTTGGTTGTCTTTGTTATGTTTGCATATGATTGTAATGAAGCCCCTTTATAGTTTAAAGTTTAAACATTTATATTTAATTATGTTCGAGACCAAGGTGAAATTGATGTGATGGAACTAGAAGTTTCATGATGGTTCACCAAGTGGACCGAAGCAATTTTCGAAAATAAAGTAATATTATGGATGATTATTATATCGTGAGACTATTTTTACATTTGATTAACTCCATAATTTTTAATATTAAAAAACACATTCAATCATATATTTACGTATGCAAAGATCTAGGTTTCGTTATGATTTGTTAAATCTCATTATATTTTTATTATAGTAGTATAGTCGAAAGCAATCAAGTAATTATATATTCCTTCAATCTCATTTCAATTTATATCATGACTTATTTTAGCTCTTTGTATATGTGAGTTATTATTTGTATGAATGTTGTTTCGACTCACGGAAACTGTGAATGGAGGCATGGTTTGCTTTCTCATGTTATTTATTAGTTTGTATGTTGTCAAATGATCAATATTACTGATGATCATATATGCGTTTGTTCAATGTTGTTAAGAAGTCCAAGAAGGACAGCACCATCTGCAGTTATGATTTCAATTTTTTACCTACGGATGCACAGTTATGAAGTTAAGGACATGTATAATTCAGCATTAAAGACAATTATTATGGTACTAAAACAAATTGTTTGCTTGCTTTGACAAATGCCATTCATCTTTCTTTCTTTCTTTCTGTTCATGAGTTCAGTTCCCTTTATCTTTCTTTCTTTCTGTTCATCAATCAATCAATCAATCATACCCAGTAAAATCCCACAAAGAGCAAGGCTATTTGTAGGGTCTGGGGAGGGTGGGATGTAGGCACACCTTACCTCTACCCCTAGGGATAGAGAGGCTGCTTCCAGAGAGACCCTCGGCTCCAAAACACCCAGGAAAGAAATAAATAGAGCATGGGGTGTGTGTGTGTATATGTGTATGAAGCTACCAATGTAGTATGAGTTGCAAAATAGTGCATGGTAGAACAGAACAAATATGACAACACAAACAGTCTATACGCATAGTTACATATTTGCGACCATACACTACACCTAGAAACACAACTGTACAAAACATCCTATACACATAGTTACTTATGTACGACCATACACTCCACTACACCTAAAAACACAATTGTACCCTTTCCTAGAAATCCTTAATCTTAATCCTACGTCTCCACGAGCTCCTATCATGGACCATGTTCTCAAAGAGGTGCAATTTTTGCAAATCCTGCCTAATCCGCTCATCCCAAGTAATTTTGGGTCTGCCTCTACTCCTCCTCCCCTCCACCTCGAGGGTTTCAACCACTCTAACTGGTTCTATCGTCTGCCTCCTCTTCACATGCCCAAACCATCTCAATCTTCCCTCCTTTATCTTATCCGATATACTAGCTACTTGTAACCTTTCCCTAAAAACCTTATTTCTTATCCGGTCTAACCTTGTGTGGCCACACATCCATCTTAGCATTCTCATCTCTGCTACCTCCATCTTGCGTGCCTGTACTTCCTTAATGGCCCAACATTCGGTTCCATATAACATAGCAGGTCTAATTGCAACCCTATAAAATTTCCCTTTCAATTTTGTTGGGAACCTCCTATCGCACAATACCCCAGTGGCAGCTCTCCACCTACACCATCCGACCTGGATGCGGTGGGCAACGTCACTATCTATCTCCCCATCCCTCTGGACAAACGATCCTAGATACTTGAACTTAGTCACCTGCGGGACCGCTTGACTGTCAATGGTGATCTGAATGTCCTCATCGTTGTCTACTCCACTAAAGTCGCAATGTAAGTACTCAGTCTTAGATCGACTAATCTTTAAACCTCTTCCCTCTAAAGCTGCTCGCCACTCTTCTAACCTCGCATTCAGGCTTTGTTTACTATCAGCAACTAACACAATATCATCTGCAAAAAGCAGGCACCACGGAAGAGCCCCCTGAATTAACTTTGTCAACTCATCTAGGATAACTGCAAATAGAAAAGGGCTCAAAGCGGACCCTTGGTGGAGTCCTACCTCCACCGGGAAAGAATCAGTATCCCCTACAGGCGCTCGGACCCTAGTCTCAGTCCTAACACACATATCCCTAATTAAGTCTATATACTTCCCAGAAACCCCTCTACTCTCCAAACTATCCCAAATCAGTCTACGTGGCACACTGTCATAGGCCTTTTCAAGATCAATGAACACCATGTGTAGGTCCCGTTTCTTCTCCCTATACTTCTCCATCAATCTCCTTAGAATATGTATTGCCTCCGTAGTCGATCGCCCTGGCATAAAACCAAATTGGTTTACCGTGACTTGAGTTTCTCTTCGGATTCTCGTCTCAATTATTCTCTCCCATAATTTCATAGTGTGTCCTAGCAACTTAATCCCTCTATAATTCCCACAACATTGGGCGTCCCCTTTGTTCTTATACACAGGAACTACTACACTATTCCTCCATTGATCTGGCATTTTCCCAGATTTGAAAATAAGATTGAATAAAATAGTTAGCCAATGTACTCCTTCTTCTCCCAAGCATTTCCATACCTCAATCGGTATGTTATCTGGCCCAACTGCCTTAGCTCTTCCCATCTTTCTAAGGTTTGTTCTCACCTCCTCCCGTGTGATACGTCGACAGTAGCCGTTATTCCGTAGTCGCCTTTGCGTAGGTGAATCATCATTTTCTTCAATTTCTCCAATTTCTTGTTGGTAATCCCTCCTGCCATTGAAAAGATTGTAGAAGTACACTTGCCATCTCATCTTAATGTCGTGTTCTTTGACCAAAACGCATCCGTCCTCTCCCTTTAAAAACTTCACTGCTCCTAAGTCTTGCCTTCTACGCTCTCTAGCCTTTGCAATCTTGAACATGTCATGCTCCCCCTCCTTTGTTTCCAGTCGATCATACATCTGCTTGTAAGCTGCGTTCTTCGCCTCTGACACTGCCTTCTTCGCCTCTCTCTTAGCCTCTTTATATCTATCCCTTAAAATCGCTTGCTCCTCCTCGACTGTACACCTCAAAAGATCCCTAAAGCACCCTTGTTTAATCCTTATTTTAGTATGCACATCCTCATTCCACCACCATGACTCCTTTTGGCCACACCTCTTTCCTTTTACAACCCCTAGCGTTTCCTTCGCCACAATAGTAATGGTGTTTGCCATGTCCTCCCACATTTGGTTTGCGTCCCCATCTACTCTAGGCGATGTCATTAAGAGGACCTTATCTCTAAACACTTCGATTTTGTCGCCCTTTAACATACCCCATCTAACCCTAGGACGCATTACCCTCTCTCCCTTGGTCAGTTTTCCTCTCATGACTATATCCGCCACCAATAAACGGTGTTGAGTCACTGCTGTCTCCCCTGGTATAACTTTGCAGTCCCTCCACCACCTTCGATCTCCTAGCCTCATCAAAATATAGTCAATCTGAGTGTTACGTCCGCAACTGCTAAAAGTAATCAACTGTGATTCTTTCTTCTTAAAGAAAGAATTCAGAATACCTAGGTTGTGGGCCACCGCAAACTCTAGCAAATCCCTACCAGGGTTGTTCCTATCACCAAAACCAAAGCCCCCATGAACCTCACTAAAACCATCACTATGCCTACCAATATGGCCATTAAAATCGCCTCCTATGAAAATTCTTTCTTCCCTAGGTATGGCCCTAACAACTCCGTCTAGGCAGTCCCAAAAATCTCTTTTCTCTTGATCCCCTAATCCCACTTGTGGGGCATATGCGCAAACAACTGTCACCACTTCCTCTCCTAGTACTAATCTCAACACCATGATCCTATCGTTGTATCGTATCACCTCTACCACATTTTTATACAAGTTTATATCTACTAGAAATCCTACCCCATTCTTTACCCCATCAGACCCTGAATATAACAACTTGTACCCATTGCGCTCATCCCCTTTATGTCCCTTCCACTTAGTCTCCTGAAGGCACGCTATATCTACCCTACGTCTTTTTAGTGTATCTATGATCTCCAACAACTTACTACTAAGGGTTCCTACATTCCACGACGCCACGCGCAAACTATACCCCCTTTCTTTTCCCCTCCCTGCACCCCTCGTCCTCGAACATGATCTCAATGAAGAATCATGATATCTACCGTCTATGATTGCTACAAATCACCCGATAATCCAAAAAGGGCACACGCATAACAAATAATGATCAAATAGAGCGTTATAAATAAGTTCACACAATAAGTAAACAATCACAAATACGATCAAGAACAATGCCTAAACAATAACACAACAGGTAAACAGTAGAATAGGATAACACAACAGGTAAACAGCAGAATAAGATAAGTTCACACAATAAGTTCACACAATAAGATAACACAACAGGTAAACAACAGGAATAACAACACAAAAAACCAGACGCGAGTATCACAGACAATAACAACTCAACAAACAAGAGGTAATCAACAAGAGAATATAACAACCAACAAACAAGAAAAACAGAATATATCAGCAGCAATAAGAATGCCTAAATGCAACAGGATGTACCCTTCCTGTGTCCCAATCAATCAAACTGGTCCAACTACCCCGGCAACAAGAATGCCTAAATGCAGAAAACGGAAAAACAGAAATATAACAAGGAAAGATCTCACCAAGGTAGCAAACCCCAGCAAGGGTTTCACCGGTTCAGATTAGGATTTTACAACCTTCTTGGGTTGAACCCTAACCGAACAGCAGCTTCCAAGTTTCTTTTTCCACTAATCCAAGCTCCGCAACAAGGTTGTCAAGATATGACAACACAAACGGAAAATCCGAGTATGTAACTTCAAGCCGACTGAACTCCAAGCATACACCCTATGCCGGTAATGTCTGACGTGATTTTCCGACAAGAAACGGAAATGTGAGTGGATTTGACCGGCGATTGATGGATCAGAAACTAGAGATCAGAAACTAGAGATTGAAGGAATCCCCTGAATCTGGAACACAATGAACCCTAATTTTGAGTCTGGGTGATCGAAATGAAGGTTTGAATCGAAGGTTCCTGGAGATGAAGACTGGTGCGTGGATGTTGACTTGTTCCCCTGAATCTGGAACACAATGACCCTAATTTTGAGTCTGGATAAAACCTAAATCACTTCAAATGACACAAACGTATCTTCTTATTCGTTAAGAGCAGTAGAAACCAAAACCCTATTTAAAAAAAAAAAAATTCAGCCGCCCACAACAAAAACGACGGTGAAGATGATGAACGGTGATATGATTCGCGACGATAGAGTAGTCGCCGGAGATGACAATGAAGTTCTCTGTTTTCTTTTCCTTTTTTTATTATATCATGATTAATTATTCATATAGTTTTGGATTTTAAATGAAGTTACAATAGTTTATTGAATAGTCTACGAACGTACATTTTTCGTAAAGTGATTGTGCATCAGTTCTTATACAATAGTTTATTGAATAGTCTACGAACTTGCCTTTTTCATTAGGTAATTGTGCATCAGATCTTATTTGAATAAAAGTCCCACTTCCCAAAAAAATGGCGTTCCTAATTCTATGTTTAATGACGTTAACGTCACGAACATAATGTGTCTAACAAAGTCAAAACACGTGTAACGACTGTTGGTGCATACATCTGTTGACGTCGTCTTAAATCGAGTCTGGGTTACGTTGCGGTTATGAAAAGAATGATGTCATCATATACAAAGATAACATCACAAAGATGACATTATAATATGTCATCATAAATTGCAACATGAGACAAAACAGTACACGACAAGAAGCAATTGGATTTGAAATTGAGTTTGAGTTGGTCGTTTGAAGCATGACCGCTTGAAAGCATGACCGTTTGAAGCTGTCAGTTTGTAGCATGTCATGACCGTTTGAAGGGTGTCATGACACCTTCAAACGGTCAGGTCCTTCTCTATAAATACCCTTCAAACGTTCATCATTTGTAACGATTCAAGATTTGATACCAAGGTGCTGCCGGTTTATTCTCTGATTGTAAACATTGTTAATTGAATATACAAGAGATTTAAAGTGTATTTCAAGCTGTTTTCAAGTTCGTTTCTTAGTTTCCGCCTCTGAAACGTACGAGAGCTCTTCTGAACGACTCATTCGGGTCGAAACACGATCCTACAAGTGGTATCAAAGCTCAGGAAGAAGAGTTCTTGCCATATTCAGCTTGAAAATCTATTTTCTACACCTTCTTTTACAAGATTAAATTTTTTTTACTGTTAAAATCGGCTCAAAATTTCACATTATACTCGCAATCATGTTTTAACAAACCCTTGAAAGTTTCAGTTTAAAATTCAAAGTAAAAACGGTAAAAAAGGACTGAAAACTGGTGTCCGTTTGAACGTAACCTGACTCTTCCGTTTGAAACTGGACATGACCGTTTGAATCTGACCCCATCCCATTTGAAGCATGCTGACCGTTTGAAGCATGTTGACCGTTTGAAGGACATGAACATCGTTTGAAAGTGCTTCGTGTTGTGTGATACGTAAAACGAGGATGTCAGGTTGTATCGGTTGATCAGTAGTTGCATGTGTTTTCATCGTTCCTAGAGTTATCAGTTCATCAATTTGTGATTAAACAATTAAAATTGTGTCAGCTAAGTGGGATTGGTATTTGTGTGCATGTGAAGTTGGTACATGTGAATATATCGGGCCCTGTGTTAAACATCAGAGTTGTTGGTAAAAGTGTTGTAGATAATTTCATATCAGATTCGGCCCAATCAAGTTTGTATTGAAAGATTAAAAAGTTGTTGTCTACCATTGTTGCATGTGACTAAAGTTTTGAGGTCCAATCATATTTGAGGATATCTTTTGTTTTGTCAGCCACATTAGTTCCAAGTCAAAACAAAAGCACCAATTGTTGTCGGCTGCATGTTGTCAGTTGCATGTGTTGAATTGAGAATATCACGTGTTTTCTGATAAGCTTTTATAAAAAGTTGATATTGTCGGCCATGAGAATTGAATAGGCTACTCAGATTTGCATGTGAAACAATTGTGGTTGTCGGTTTAGTGGATTAATTGGTCTAATCATCTAGTTCATTTGATCTTTATAACAGTTGTGGGCTTTAAAGTTCTCGGCCCAATCATATCAATTCGCAAATATTGATCGGCCCAATCACCTGATTCAATTGAATAGTTGTTTTTGTTCTAAAAAGTCTTGGTTCAATCAACAACCAGTTTGCTTGTGGATTTGAAACCCGAACAACATTGGAACGCGTCCGCAAATTTTCAACACGAGTTCTAGATCAATTCAACCATTACACGCGTTCACATTTTCTCAGTTCGTTTAAACTGATTAGTTGTTTTTGTTTTCATTCAGGTGTTTTTACGAGGTGTTTTCCCGAAGTATATCAGATTACTAAAGACATGGACGAGGAATTCTACAACGCGTTTGCTACGCCAGTCGCTCCCATTACTGCTGCCGAAACGTTGTACAGTGAGAATGAGACGGGTACACATCAGACACCGCCAAAGCTGATGTACATTGAAGATTTTCAGGGATGGAAAAATCGATTTGAGAACTGGGTGCAAGCTTAGAAGTTTGATGCATGGTGTTCGTTTGAGAAAGACTATGAGAAACTGAAAAACAAACGTGGACTTGAAAAGGGTTTCAGTGACTTTACGGAAGTTGACAAATTGAAGTATACTAGTGAGAAAATGATGATCAGTATTCTTCAACAGGAAATTACAGAAGATATATTTGTTTTGCTTCAACATGGTAATACAGCTAAGTCAATTTGGGAAGCATTGATTCAGAAATTCAAAGGAAGCGCAGATATGATTAAAAACAAAAAGGCGTTATTGAAGAAGTCGTTTGATATGTTTTCAGCTTTCGACCATGAAACTACAAAGCATACCATTGATAGATATTGTCATCTAGTCTTGGAAATGAAAAGATTTAACATTGAGAAAGATGATGATGAGTGGGTCGATAAATTAGCTGAGGCACTACCACAACAAAAGTGGGGAACTTATTTGATGATTTTAAAACACACAAGAAAGTCTGAGAATATGAATCTGGCACAATTCATTCAAAAGATTGAAGAGCAGGAGCTGGATATTCAGAAAACCGCTATCATGACAAATCCAAATGCCAAACAAGATGTCAGTTTGTATTATCGAGGAAACAAGTTTGAGGCTACTCCCAGTCCTAGTCCTAAGATTCAAACTGGTTTTAGTGCTGACAGTTCGTCTGGAACAAAGGGTAGTAATGTGACTCAAAGTGGTGGATATTCTTCATCATTCTCAAGTTTTGATCCAAACAGCACAACATCAAGTTCTCAACGACAAAACTCAACAAACCTTCAATGCAATGTTACTTTAAACATTCAAAATGGTCAGAATCTGTCTCCGAAAGTTGCCAAGCAACACATGGCATCACTGGTTGCTATGTTAGAATCTTACGAAAGTTTGATCGGTGGGAAGATTGGTAATCCGATGCTTACCAAAGAGGATTACGACCAAATTGATGCTGAAGAACTTGAGCTGATGGATATAAAATGGTGCTTAGCGAGTGCTTGGAGGAGAGCTGAAAAGTTTCAAGAAATTACTGGTAGAGATGAATTTCGAGGAATGGCTACTTCTCAGTTGGGTTTTGATAAATCGAAAGTTGCCTGTTTTCGTTGCAAAGGAAAAGGACACTTTAAAAGAGAATGCAAAAGCAAAGAAGCAACCGGGAATCAAGAAAAGAACAACTATTATCAGAAATCAATTTTTCATCAGATTGCCCAACAACCACAAACTGCACATGCTCATGCTATTGAAGATGGAAAGAAGAAAGCTTTACTTATCCATCAAGATGATGAATTTGTTGCTGAAGGATTTAACTGGGACAAATACATACCTGGTTCAGCTTTTGTTGCTAGAGTTCTTGGTGAAGATGAGACTAGTGAAAAAAGAATTCCAATTTTTCCAGATCTTGGAAGCGATGTGGATACCGATGATGAGGAAGAACAATTCCACAGAGCTAGAAAAGGCATTGATCCTACTAGTTTTAATTTGTTTTTTGCAGATAAAATGGAGATGCTGAATCAGAAGAAGATTGCAAGATTGAGGAAAGAGCTGGAAGCAGCAAAAAGGCTAGCTGATGAAAAGACAAAGACAGAAGCTGGAGAAGCGAATGTTGAACCGGCAACTGAGAAAGTAGTAGAGAAAATCGTTGAAGTGGAGAAAGTGGTGGAGAAGATTGTTGAGGTTGAAAAAATAGTCGAAGTTGAAAAATTGGTCGAAGTAGAGAAACTCGTCGAGGTAGAAAAAGTCGTTGAAGTTGAAAAGATAGTAGAAAAATTGGTTGAAGTTGAAAAATCATGTTTGAAATGTTCAAAATCTTGCAAAGTTTGTGAGGAGAAAGATAAGAAGATTGCTGATTTAGAGAAGATTAAAGAAGATTTACTGTCTGATGTGAAGTATGTGAAGGAGTCATATGATGTGCTCAACAACACAGTTGATCGTCTGAAAAAAACAAATACAGAAATTGAAAAGGCAATGGAGAAAATGAGCGCAACATTAATGACAAAGCAGAGTGTCATAAATGATTACATCGAAGACTGTGCTAATCTGAAGAAGGAGTTAGAGCTTGAAAAGATCGAAAGTGAAAGGATTAAACGATTACTGTTGAGTTATACTACTTGTGATTATTTGATTGATCGTGTTTATCCTACTGTTGCAGGTCTGGAACCGTTCATGGATAAAAAGACTGAAGATACTGATACTGGTAAGAAACCAGGTGTCAAATATAACAGATGTCCGCCCCCGATCCATGAAACTTATTCTCCAAGGAATCCTAACGAGGAGCGTCTAAAAAAGGCAGTCAACATCAAGTTAAAGTCTGAAATCATTGATGAATTACCAGACAATATTGATGTTACATTCACAGCGTCTGACACTGATCATGAGTCTGAATTATTAAAGAAAGTGGTCGATCAGGTGTTAGATATGGATGAAGAGTCAAAACCGGAGTCTAAGTCGGAAAGTTCGAGTTCATCAGAAAAGAGTCCGAGTTCACCGGTTAACAGGGTTTACAATAGAGAATTCCTGTTATCAAAATCTAATTTGAATGACGAGTCAATCAAAGTGGCTTATACTTTGTATGATTCAGACAAATTATATTCTGATGAGGAATTTCCAATAAGAAGTGTCAAAACTGAAATGATCAAACAGGTTTTCAAATTAACAGAAATTAATATTTCTGAAATAAAAGATTTAAAGCTTCATGTAAAACCTAAAAAATACACTTCAAGAGTTCAACAGAGATTGAACAAGAAAAAGGGTTACAGTTATGGTTCAGGTTATCAAAAGAAATCAAACCATAATGGTAATCTCAAAAAGAAAGGTCTTGGTTTCAATTTTCCAGAAAATTATAAAAATCAGAAAACTTATAAACCAAAAACAAAATTTGTTTCAGGAGGAAGTTCAGAGGATGAACAGAAGAAACCGTTCTGGAAGCAGTCGAATCAAGAGTTTCTTGCTGAAGTAAAGAAGAATGTGAGGAAGTTTGCTTCGAGAGTTGATAGAAGAACCTGTTTCAAGTGTCAAAAAGTTGGACACATTGCTTGGAACTGCCAAGAGTCCATTTATTCAAAACAGGGAGTGTCTTCTAACTCTGATATGAAAAAGAAATGTGTTGATAAACCGACTTTGGAAGTTGGTGAAACTTCAAAACGTTTTTACAAAAGACAAGTCGATTTAACAAAACAAAAATGGGTTGTAAAATCTGAAAGAAGTTCTGACAATGAATCTGATTCCATAAAATCAGAGGAGTCATGTGTTGAGAAAAAGATTGATAATTTCGTTCCTGAGATGAACGAGGAAAACTTTCCGTCATTGACAAAAGATTATTTGAAATCAAAAGGTAGGGTTGAGATTTCAGATCAATTCTTTGCTGATAAGAAAGAATTTGATGCTGAAAAGGTGTTTAATGGAAATGTTAAACATATTTTTGGAAAGATGGTTGCAGGAAAAGTGAAAGGTGCTAAAGAATTCTTCAAATCAAAGTGCTGGTGGGATAGATGTGTTCCAGAATCTCCCAAGGATGGTCAGCCTTGGGAGAAAGTTTTTCCAAACTAAAAATCCTGACTTGCCGGAGCTCCCAGGTTGGTAAGAGTGGAGCAGGAATCGGCATCTTTCTTAGCAAATGATCCTACAAGTGGTACAGTTGGTAAAGTACAGGTGGTATATTTAAATTGTTATATTTTGATTTACAAGTGGTTATAGTTGGTGAGTGAATTTGTAAGTGATTGAAAGAGGTTTTCATTGACAAGTGGTTAATCAAGGTCATTAAGTTGAACTTGATTGGACCATACTTACAAGTGATACTTTGGAGAACAATGTGATGAACCCCTAACCTACAAATGGTTTATTAAAATCAACAAAACTTATTTTCCGGAAAAACCATTTGATTAAAACAAACTTAAGTGTTTTGAAATCACAATGGGAAAATAGTTTGTTGTGAGGGGGAGTTCTGATTGTTTATGCCAAGTGGATGGCGATTTGAAGTGATTTGATATCAGTTGTCACTTTATTGTATAGTTTGTTTTCAAATTTCCTAAAATGTGTGTGCATTTTAGGGGGAGTAAAAATTTTCAGAAAATCCAAAAACATTAGAAAATTTGAAAAAGCCAAAAACATGATAAAATCAAAAATGAGTTTTGTTGTACAAAAGAGGAAATGATAGTACATCAGTGGACTATCACAGCATGCTAAAGAATTGGAAAGTTAAATGTGATAAACGATCTAACTGTGGATGTGTGAGTAGGTTTTTGCACATTTAGTAGATTGTGACGAGATATAAACCTAAATTCAAGCTTGCTTAATTTGTGGGTAACATCTCTCGGATATATGGGTAACCCCCGAAATCTCGTTTGAAAGATTCCTTTTTCTGATATACTAGGTCTTTATACTCAGTGATATCTGGGGTATTATTCCTGGACTTCTGCTGAATGGAAGTTCTGACCTAGTCCTCGAATAATACTTTCCGCAATGCTTGAAACATAGCATCACCCTCAGCATATATGATAAGACAATAAAATTGCTTAGCAATGCTGTTGTAAAAAAGATCCTCTAAAGGGGACACACCCAAAAGTCGATTCGTGATCTCTCTGCTGAACGGTAGTTCTGACCTGAGCTCTCACGATTTCGATCATAATTTATTCCCCTACAGATATCATTTGTGTCATATTTACCTGTAAGACTGAATATTGGGATCTCGATACGGGAGTATATTCTGAGGTGGGACACGCGAATAAGTTTAAGTGCTTAAGACATTAATCTCATATCTCGAAACAGTTGAACTTTGTGTGAAAATTTAAGTGGATCAGTATACTGACAATCTAAGTGAATCGTTTAGAACTTAAAATGTTTAAAGCTTAACGGTGTTGGTGATTTGTCTCATAAACTGATATGATCCTCTTACACAAACTCACAAAAATATTGTCTGTAAATATTTCTTTACTGCATTTCATTTCTGTTATATCTAAAATCCAAAAAGATTTTCAGTGTGTTTTAGCATAAATTTTGAAGAATTCAAAAAGATTTTAGACAACTGATGTTGAAAAACTGATTTTCAAAATTCCGAGTGCTAAACATGACGAACAGGTTTGGGAAAGTGTGTTTGAAGATCTGTGAAATGAAAATGATATATATTCAAGTGGTTCATCAGAAATTGACATGATAAATCATTTTGTTTGATATTTGAAAATGATGTATTCAGGGTTATGTCTTCAAGTGATTAGCAAAGTTTCTAAATTTGTTATATCTTATCTTTTATGAAACTTATGTTTTGGGTAGAGAATATGCAGGTGAGTCAGGTTACGATACCTGAACCTGTGATAGCCAGACTACGATCCCAGTACAAGTTGAGGGGGAGTCTGTTAGAGAAAGAGAGTCTGAAGTTGCTAGAGCCAGCTGCTGATCCTGAAGAATACAAGAGAAAGTTAGAGTGAAGGAAGCCCAAAGACTGATAAAGACTGAAGATTGAGAAGACTCGACACTTAAGACTCGTCAACATCTGAGGGGGAGTCTGTTGGTGCATACATCTGTCGACGTCGTCTTAAATCGAGTCTGGGTTACGTTGCGGTTATGAAAAGAATGATGTCATCATATACAAAGATAACATCACAAAGATGACATCATAATATGTCATCATAAATTGCAACATGAGACAAAACAGTACAGGACAAGAAGCAATTGGATTTGAAATTGAGTTTGAGTTGGTCGTTTGAAGCATGACCGCTTGAAAGCATGACCGTTTGAAGCTGTCAGTTTGTAGCATGTCATGACCGTTTGAAGGGTGTCATGACACCTTCAAACGGTCAGGTCCTTCTCTATAAATACCCTTCAAACGTTCATCATTTGTAACGATTCAAGATTTGATACCGAGGTGCTGCCGGTTTATTCTCTGATTGTAAACATTGTTAATTGAATATACAAGAGATTTAAAGTGTATTTCAAGCTGTTTTCAAGTTCGTTTCTTAGTTTCCGCCTCTGAAACGTACGAGAGCTCTTCTGAACGACTCATTCGGGTCGAAACACGATCCTACAACGACGTGTGCGGATTCAATCTTTATTATGTTGGTTTTCAAGAATACAAAACCAAGAACTCAAGAAACAAATTTTTTATGTGCACAGGTTGATAGAAGATACAAACAATATTATCATCAAATGCAGATAATTATATCATCATTTGAAGTAATTGCTGAAGGTGGAGCAGCAGAAACCTACACATCACTCTTACTCGAGACCAATTCATGCCGTTTTCGGTGCTTGAGAGATGCAATCGACAGCCAGGTAACACGTTTTCAATAAATTTTTTTCAGTAAAGAGCCGGTCAAATATAAAGTATAAATATGTTTTCATTCGACAGTGTCATAATGTTTTTTTAGTAAAGAGCCGGATCAAATATAAAGTATAAATACGAGTTAATTTAACTTTCGACGCCGCCGCAACGCGCGGCGGGTCAAAATCCTAGTTAAGTAAAGTAAAGTAAAGTAAAACCAAACGTCTAAAGTTCACCAAAACAAAGTCCAAAACCAAGTTTAACAGTCAGCGGAAGCATTAAGTTCAAAACCAAAATGTAAGTTTTAAGTTTTAATAAAATTTCTCATGAACACATAGCGGTTCATGTCCCATAACGACTCCTTCTCAAATGTAAGCTCCAGCAAATAACCTAACGATCTGCAAAGCATGTGGTAACGTGTCAACAAAAAGGTTGGCGAGTTCACAGTTGGTTGTCCGTTTTAATGTTGTTCCAAAAACCATAAGTTGTTTCGAAAACCAAAAGTTACCCAATTCCATGTTCCCATAACCATAAACCGTGGGGGCTTCCCCATGTTGTAAACCACTAGACCCGTTACCATATCGACTACTGACTTAAGTCATGTTTATATGCCCTACGTCAATGTCTATCATCATTAATAGTGCGCAAGTACATTAGTCCACTCCCGTCCTCTGCGGCACGGTGTGAGGCTTGTCAGACCTAATAGCGCTATTTAACTAATGACCCGTTCGCCAATGGCCCGGCGATTAAGTCGATATAAAAACGAGGGACTTCATGATAGAGTTTTGTCTAGTAAGTTTAAGGTTGCCGTCCTACCCAAGGAGGACCGAGGTACGTATTCTACCCAAGGAGAATACGCAGATTACATCCCACCTAAGGGGGACAGTTGTTAGTGCACTATGTCTGTGGACTTCGTCTTGTATTGAGTCATGTGATAGGATAGGATAAACCAATGCTCAGGTGCTAGAAACTGAGTTTTACGTGTTTAGTAGTAATTCCGCTTGAAACAGCCATGGGTCAGTTCAAACGAAATTAACTTAGTTAATTTCGCTTGAAATGACACTTGGTCATTTCAAATGGAATTACAACTAGTATATATAGGGGTGTTTGGTTTGTCATTTAAAACGGAATTAGATCTTGTAATTCGGTAACGAAGTGCTGCCGAATTGTCTCCAAGTGCTGTAAGACTATTAAATCAATACAAGAGACATTATAATTGTATCTAGCATCCGTTTAATTGATTCCGCCTTTGATACGGATCTAGAACTCTTCTGAACGACTCATTCAGGTCGCATAACGATCCTACAAGTGGTATCAGAGCTCAGGAAGAAGAGTTTAGCTTGATTTCATTAGTTTTCTGACTTCTACACCTTCTTTTTCACAATTGAACAAGTTTCTATGGTTAAAATGGATTGAATTTCACACAATACATGCGAAACATAGTTTTAATGAATCCTTGAAAGTTTCAGATCATAATTCGACCTTTTACTGGATCAATTGGACAAAAATTGGACCGATTTGCTGATGTCATCATAATTCCGTTTGAAATCAGCTTAATTCCGTTTGAGATTAACATGTGATTCCGTTTGAAAAAACTATTCCGTTTGAAAAGTTCACACGGAATTAGCTATTCCGCTTCAAAGTGTAATTCCGCTTGAAAGTGTTCACACGAAATTAGGTGATTTCGTTTGAAAAGGATAATTCCGTTTGAAACTGTCCTGATTTCGCTTGAAGTGTTCATCTGATTTCGCTTCAAATTGTTATCTCGTTTGAAGTTGTCAGTTAGGTGATTTCGTTTGAAGTGTCATCCAAGGGATTTCGTTTGAAAGTGGTTATCTCGCTTGAAAGTGCAATTCCATTTGAAATCTTATTTCGTTTGAAAGTGAACATTTGGCGTCACGTCAACCGAGTGTCAGTTTATTTCAAGTTTTTTAATATTGTTTAAACTGATTGTGTTTGTTTGATTGTTTTGTTTCCAGGTAATTCAAGAATTTCACATCATGGCTGAAGAGTTCTACAATACGTTTTTCAACGCATTTACATCAGAGTCTTCTGAAATCTCAACTGTCACACCAAAAACCATTACAAAAGCGATCAATGAAAATATTAAACATGATAATTTCTACGGAACACACTCGAAGCCACCAACTCTTGAAAGTATTGAAGATTATACATGGTGGAAAGAGCGTTTCATCAACTGGGCAAAAGCCTATGCACATGAGAGCTGGTTCTGTCTGGAGTTTGGATATGAAAAACCAAGAGATGATAAAGGAGAAGATCTTACACTCAAGAAATTATCCAAAGAAGACAAATCCGAATTTGCATCTGAACAAAGAATGATTGCCTTAATTCAATCATCCATCAGAAATGATATGTTTACTTTGTTACAACATGATGGATCTTCAAAATCTATTTGGGAAGCTTTACAGGTTAAAGCAGAGGGGGGTAAACAAATCAGGAAAAACAAAATTGCTTTATTAAAAAAGGAATTTGATTTGTTTAATAGTCTTAACGGTGAATCAGTTCGACAAATGATTGAACGTTTTTGTCATATAAAAATCGAACTGGAAAGATTTAAGATTGAAAAAACAAGAGAAGAAATAATAGACAAAATCATAGAAGCGTTACCACGAGCTGATCAGTGGCAAACGTTTGTGTTCATTTTGAAAAATGATGTTTTATATGAAACAATTTCTCTTGATGCGTTAATTGAAAAGATTGAAACTCATGAGATTGAATTGCAGAAACAAAGCAAGATGAGGAGTTCTTCACATCAACAGAATGTTGGTTTGTATTACAAAAGTAATTTACCTTCGGTGAAAGCTGATAGTTCACTAAAGACAGCATTTAGTGGTGAAAGAACAAAAGAACCTCAGACAAGCTCATCAAGCTACAATCCGGGTTATCATTCATCTGCCTCAAAAGCTAGTTCTGAAGAAGCAGAGGAGATACTGTGCAAAATTGCTCTTAAGTTGAAAAATTCTCCGGCTATGAGCATCAATGCAGCTAAACAGCAAATGAGCTTTCTTGCATCAGTTCTGGAATCGTATGAAGGTCTAGTTGCAGGCACAATTAGAAATTCCGAATTGACCAAAGAAGACTACGACCAGATTGATCCAGAAGAAATGGAGCTCATAGATATTCGCTGGTGTTTAGCAAGTTGCGTCCGCAGAGCTCAGAGATACATGGAGATTACCGGGAAGCAATCATTAGGTGGTCCATCAACAAAACTTGGATTTGATAAGTCCAAAGTGACCTGCTTCAAATGTAAGCAAAAAGGTCATTTCAAGAGAGAATGCAACAATTCTGCGGTTGGTGGAAATGAACATCCGTTCAATGATGACTATTACCGAAAGGCAATCTACCACCGAAGCAAAGAAGAGCAAAAAATGATTGAAGATAAACCAAGAGAGAAATCTAGAGCTTGTGCTGTAATCCATCATGATGAAGGATTTGATTGGAGTCAGATTCTTCCAGAAGAAGATCGTTTGGAAAATATAGTTACAGCTGATGCGTGTGAAGTGTCGTTAGTTTTTAATATATTTATTATTAAGCCCTTTTTAACACTTTTTAGCCAAGTTTTAAATTTATAAAACACGATATTTACTAACACTAAACACACATATGGGCAAGTGCACCCATCGTGAGTGTAGTATAGTGTTGGCAAGATACCGAGGTCGTCCAAGGACACAAGAGCTTTTAATACCGGTTTATCCTCAACGTCTAATCAAATCAAAAGTTTAGAAAAATTGTTTTAAACTAAGAAAATAAAAATTAACTAAAATGCTGAAAAATAAAAATAAAAGAAAAACAGATAGACAAGATGAATCACTTGGCTCTGACTCGTGTTTAGTGTAACCTTTGATTATTTCCGCACTTTTGCACTATTTAAGGGATTATCTTAGTTATTGTAGTAGGCCCCTCTTTTGGAGGTGACGTTACCCTCAACCCAGTAGTTTGAGTCAACAAGGATATGATGGGATTTTAACATGTTTATCAAAGCAATTTCATCCATATGAAATAAAAACGCAGCGGAATTAATATTTAAAACATGTTACTTTTAAGATATAAATTTCATTTATAAGCAAAATCCCAAAACCCGGATCCATATATGAAGATGCATACTATCAAACACAACCATAGGATGCTTAGAAAACTACCTACTTGGAGTACAAGGATGATGAAACGGATGATGCTTCTTGAAATGGTTGTCCTCAAGAGTAGAAGACCTCAAGCTTGTATACCCCAAGCTTCCAACAAACACACAAGTTTAGCTAGGATTTTTAACACTAAAGATCAAAATCGAACACTTGAAAAACACCCTCTTATGACCGATTTTTAGAGAGCAAGAACACAAGTCTTCCAAGGCTCATTTGGTCATCCAACTTATTTATAATCTAAGAGAGAATATTGCCACCACCAACTCCCAATCAAAATGCATACAAGTATGACAACATGCATGTCATTCTATTGGACCAAACCACTTAGGGAAGACCACCCAATTAGGATCCATGCAAATGCATGAAATGTGAGTGGAACAAGATCATATCCTGGTAAGACAAAAAGGGGGGGGGGGTGGCGGCCCACTTATTTTATAAAAAAAAATTCAATTTCTTTTATAAATAATTCAAGTCTTGGTTTATATATTTATAACTTTTATAAATATAACACTACATAAATGCAAGACTTTATACAATCTTTTAAAATGTTATTTAACCCATTAAATAACAAAATAAAATATTCTCTCAAAATAAATTATCCATATAATTTATTGGTTTCTTAAGTGTAATTATTTAGAACACCAATTTCTAAATATTGTAAGTGTTAATATTTATTTGTTTGATCATATCACAAATAAATAATATAAGTGTTTGTCTAGCTTGTTATTGGGTATGACTCGACTTGGATCATAACGTACTAGCCACATCAATTTAATATGTGTCTTGGGCATACAGAGTCCAACATGGTTAGGTGACCTTTATCCCACAAACATGGTAAACCCACCTCGAACATACAAGTTCCCTCAAATGTGGTTAGGTGACCTTTATCCCACAATAAGAGTTCCCAAGTGTTTCGAGTGTTGTATAAAAGGATGGTGTTTGACTTGTTTTATAAAAGGGTTTTTAATATTTCAAAATTCTAGTTTAGAAAATATTATGTACCATACATTTGCATGCATTCAAATCAATGGTACTTTAGTGAAAACAAATTTTCAAGGTTCTTTTTAATAAAACCCATTTTATTATAAAATCATTAATTTTTAATAAAACCTTTATTAACCATTTTAATGATTTTGTTAAGAACCAATTTTACGCTTGTTGTTGATTATTAGTTTGTTAAGTCATGCATATCGATATATCATCTAATCAACAAAATAAACAACCACACAAGCATAACATACATAACAATAGGTGCATAACCATAGCCAACTATTTTGACAACACTTGTTAGCCGAAACAAGTGTGCCAAAAGGTCCTTCCTAAGGGGTGAAAAATGACACAAGTAATGTGTCGATGAACTCCCACTTGATCCCGCATCCAAATGCTTCAAGTTTCCTTCTTGTGTTGTGATTTCTCCACCTTCTTTGAGCTTCCAAAAGTCTTTTATATTCAGCTCCAAACTCTTTTGGACTTCAAAAAAATGTGTTTTGGTTATCGGGTTAAAATCCCGTTGAGAACGATGAAGTTCTTTGGACCGAATATTATGGTCCAAACCAAAACCGCATTTTTGTGTGCATCTTCTTTTACAAAATATATCCTAATACATTTTTTCTAGTAAAATAAAATGCACCTAATCTATTTATTTTACATACCAAATGAAAATAAATAAATTACATATCTTCTAATGGAAGAACAAAATAATAATTATTACAACCATTGAAATAATAATAAAATGAATCACAACACAATCATTCAACACAAGGTCATGGCTAGGTCATATGCACCAAAATATATATCCAAATATATATATATATATATATATATATATATATATATATATATTAATTTCAAGAAGCATAAAAAATGGTTCCCTTTTATAAACATTTTCGGCTATGTTCAAAAAACCGAAAAGGTAAGTTTTGTCCAAACAAACAAATCATCCATATGAAATAAATTTTTCAAGATTCTCTTATGCATGTAAGAAAATAATCTTGAAAAACAAAGGGTTAACCATGTTAAAATTTTCGGCCATAGGGTTTTGTTCAAACCCGAAACCCAAAATTTTTAATCTATTGAAGTATGCACTCATATAAGCGGCTCTAGATGCCATTGATGGGATTTTAACATGTTTATCAAAGCAATTTCATCCATATGAAATAAAAACGCAGCGGAATTAATATTTAAAACATGTTACTTTTAAGATATAAATTTCATTTATAAGCAAAATCCCAAAACCCGGATCCATATATGAAGATGCATACTATCAAACACAACCATAGGATGTTTAGAAAACTACCTACTTGGAGTACAAGGATGATGAAACGGATGATGCTTCTTGAAATGGTTGTCCTCAAGAGTAGAAGACCTCAAGCTTGTATACCCCAAGCTTCCAACAAACACACAAGTTTAGCTAGGATTTTTAACACTAAAGATCAAAATCGAACACTTGAAAAACACCCTCTTATGACCGATTTTTAGAGAGCAAGAACACAAGTCTTCCAAGGCTCATTTGGTCATCCAACTTATTTATAATCTAAGAGAGAATATTGCCACCACCAACTCCCAATCAAAATGCATGCAAGTATGACAACATGCATGTCATTCTATTGGACCAAACCACTTAGGGAAGACCACCCAATTAGGATCCATGCAAATGCATGAAATGTGAGTGGAACAAGATCATATCTTGGTAAGACAAAAAGGGGGGGGGGGTGGCGGCCCACTTATTTTATAAAAAAATTCAATTTCTTTTATAAATAATTCAAGTCTTGGTTTATATATTTATAACTTTTATAAATATAACACTACATAAATGCAAGACTTTATACAATCTTTTAAAATGTTATTTAACCCATTAAATAACAAAATAAAATATTCTCTCAAAATAAATTATCCATATAATTTATTGGTTTCTCAAGTGTAATTATTTAGAACACCAATTTCTAAATATTGTAAGTGTTAATATTTATTTGTTTGATCATATCACAAATAAATAATATAAGTGTTTGTCTAGCTTGTTATTGGGTATGACTCGACTTGGATCATAACGTACTAGCCACATCAATTTAATATGTGTCTTGGGCATACAGAGTCCAACAGGATACAATCCTAAAGGGTCGGATTATTGAAAGATAATGAATTAAGTTATTAATGCAAATTATGGTAGGCCCCTCTTTTGGAGGTGACGTTACCCTCGGCTAAGTAGTCTGAGTCAGCAAGGATACAGTCCTAAGTAGCCGGGTTATAGTATTAATAGTAGTTTAACTTATGAGGGGATCAAAGAGTTTGGACCCCCGCCATCCAATACCGTTAAGTATTGAAGGAGGTCCTACTAAATTTGACCGAGGTCCCTTGCAGGATCTCTAAGCGCTGAACAACGGCAAGACTCTTACCAAACCGTTCCCTTAACCCCCGACCAGGTAGCCAACATACCTCCATATAGACCGTGGAGATATGAATGGTGAAAATCTTTTATTTTATATAGACAGTAAAATAATGCCAAGACACCACGGACAAACGATAAGGAAGAATCACCTTCAACATAAGAAACTAGTTATTAAAGTCATTAATACATAACCAATTAAAAAGTGCGAAAAGATTAAAAATAAAAAGTATTACACTAGACACTATGTCTTCACCAAGTGATGTAAGAGAGTTAGGCAAACATGGCCTTGATTGTCAAGAACTCTTACGATCAATCTTGGATCCCGAGACGACTCACACACTCTATGATGGACAATGGATGATGGTGGTGGTTGATGGTGTTATGGTGGTGGTGGGTGGTGGGTGAAGTGTGAGAGAGGTGGTGTGCCAAGGGATGGTTTGAGCTTGAGCCAAGCACTCCTATTTATAGGCTGAACAGATGCTCGGGCACGGCCCCGTGTCCACATCCTTCTCTTTCTTCATTTATTGCAGATTGTCTGTATTAGTTGACCACGCCCCCGTGTCCGCTGAGCACGACCCCGTGTGCAGAAGCATATCTGTACTATGAAGATTTGCCTGGATTCTGCGAATCTTATAGTTGACTACGGCCCCGCGCCCGCTGAGCACGGCCCCGTGGTGGGCAATAGAAGCTTCTACCACTTTGTCTTTTCTGCTGACACTTGGGCACGCCCCCGTGCTGGCTGAGCACGGGGCGTGTTCAGTCTTCTGTCTTCTTGTTTTGCTTGGGAAGATACTGTCGTGGGGTCGGGCATGTCACGTTTGTTCCTTTTCTTGTATTTATGTTAGATTTTGCTGTCTTTTTGCTTCTTTTATTAATTTGAGCTCATTTAATCCTGAAAATACAAAAGGAAGACAAAAGCACACTTTTTCCAACATTAGTACTAAAAAAGGGTTAGTTTTATGCCACAATTGATGTAATTTATATGTTGCATTTTGCACACATCAACAGCTCATGGCAGAAAAACATCAAAAAGTCAACATTATGTTTTTGTCGCTGAAATTCAAGAGGAAAACAAAGGAGAAAAAGACACAGCTGTAATCAAAGAGAAAACCAGAAAAGAGATTCTGAGTGAAAAAACATACCGAGAAAGAAACAATTTTTTGAACAGAATGGATGAAATGCAAGAAGAATATGAGAGTGCTGTCATCAATAAGAGATGGGATAAGAAGAGAGAGTGCTATTTCAACAGAGAAGGTGAACATGTTGTTCCGAAGAAAGACATAATTTTTGAAGATGTTCTTCTCATAATTCCTCGATCTGCCGAAAATTATAGAAATGTATTAAAAGATGATACATATGCAAAAAGGCATGAAAAAGAAATAAGATATGTCATGACATCGTGTTTGAGAAAGAGGGATGAAGAGAGAATGAGGAAGAATGTTGAAGAAATGGTAAACAATCTGAAGAAAGCTGCTGAAGAGGTTAAAGTTAAAGCTGTTGAAGTTGAGGTTGTGAAGAAAGTCGAAGTTGTTAAAGAGGAAGATTTGAAGGTTGCTGAGAAAGAAAAGATTGAAGAACAAGTTGTTGTGAATGAAGAAGTTGTGAAAGAAGCTGTTATAGAAGAACAGCAAGTTGAAGAAGCTGAGAAGAAGGTTGAAAGTTTGGCTGAAGTGAAGAATGAGATTTTGGAGTTTGCTATGATGCTGGTGACGAGGTTGGTGTTGAAGGAAAGCAGAAAGATGCTAATCAAACAGAAGTTGTAGCAAACACCGAAGTGCCAATCACTGAGGTAAATTCTGAGTCTGAAACTCAAATCAAATTCGTTGAACAGTGCAAGAAATGCATGGAAATGTGCAGTGCTTGTACTGAAAAAGATGAAAAATTCAGAACAAGAGATCTTGAATTCACAAAAATAGAAGAAGTTTTCAAAAATAAATACCAAGAAATGTTAAAAAACGAAAAAGTTTTGAAAGATAATGATGAAAAACTTTTAGAAAAATGTAAACAGTTAGAAAAAGAAAATGAAGTTTTGAAAGCAAATGTTTTGAAAATGACAGAAGAATGTGATAAAAAAGAAAATGTTTGTCAATAAATGAAAAAGGAATATGATTCAATAAAATTGGCATATCACATTACAAAAGAGTCATATGAAAAAGTGAAAAGTGAAATGAAATTTGTTCAATCAAGATTGAATTACTGTTCTGAAACAACTAAGAAGTATAAGCGAAATTATGAAATAAAGCAACAAGTTGTTAATTCCTACATTGAGGATGTTGCTAAGCTTAAGCGTCAGATTGCTGATTTAGAACAGGATAACAACAAGTTAAAAAGTTATCACGTGTCGTCATATGTGCTTGAACGTATTTTCAATATAAAACCGGAGGATGGTGAGTCTGAGCAAAACAAGAAAGGCATTGGCTCAGAATTTCATCAAGTTCCACCACCGGAAAAGTTTGCATTTTATGATGATAAAAAGGTCGAAAAAGCTTTCAACATGGTAGATCAATTGCCAGATAACATTGACGTAACCTATTTCAAATCTGATGATTCTAGTGATTCAGAGGTGGTAGGTAAGGTCGTTGAAACTGTGTTGAAAGAAGAGTCGGTTGATACAAGTAAATCTGAATCACAGGACGAAAATGAAGGTAATTTTCATGATGGATATCTGAAAAACACAAAGTCTGAGAAAAATTTGAATGATGATTCAAAAGGATTGGTTTATACCATGATTGGATCGGACAAATTATTCTTAGATGTTGTATTCCCGATTCAGAATGTGATTTCAGAAAAGGTTGATAAAGTTTTCAAAATGGTTGAGATTGAAAAGTCTGAGATTCCAAAGTTTGCTGGAAAAGGTCACAAAACTTTTTATAACAAACCTGGTTACAAGAAGAAAAACATGAAGGCTGGGTTGGGTTATAAGAAGAAACAAAGTCGAAATAAAAATGAAACGCCAAATTTTCAGACAAAGATGAATTTTGTTCATGGAACAAGTTCAGAAGAAGAGAAAGAACTCAAATTTAGACGTCAGTCTAATGAAGAGTTCTATGCTCAAAAGAAAAAGCAACAACCACAGGTCAAAGATGTGTCCAAGAGAACATGTTTTAAATGTGATCAAATGGGACATCTTGCACGCATGTGTCCAAATCTGAAACCTGTAGATGTTGACAAAAAGAAGTCTGAAAATGTCGAGAAATAGAAATCTGAGGATGTGAAACAAAGGTCAACCAGATTTGACTCAAAACAAACTTGGAGGTACAACACAAACAAGTTTGTTTCGAACAAAACATGGAAATCAAACCCGAATAGGTTCGACTCAAGACAGACCTGGAATTCTCACACACCCAAATTCAGAACAACTCAAAGTTGGAAAACATCAGTTGATATGACAAAACCGAATGAGTTTTGGAAACCAAAAGTTGTTGTTCAAAAACAAAATGTTCAAAAAGAGTCAAATTTTTACAAAAGAGGTACTCCGAAAGGTCAAACATGGAGTGTTAAGAAAAAAATGACTTCGGTAAAAGATGAAAAAGTTGAAGTCAAAGTTGAAAAAGTCTTTGATGACAAAGATTTTCCTAAACTGCATGATACATATTGTGTTGAAATGCCTAAGGTCCTACAGACCTGGGCTAAATTGTTCAAATAATTGAGTAGTCTGAATGTGCAGGTGCTTCCGAAAAAATTTGAATGTCAAGAAGAGGAATGTCGAAGCAGCCTGACACAGGAAGAGGAGGCTGCTGAACCCTGGTTTGGTTAAACAGGGAGTTTGTTTGATTTCTGTATATAAATAAACAATATTTCAAAAACCCTAAAAATTGAAAAATTTAAAAACCAAAAAAATATGTTTTTATTTTGTCAATATTTTGGAAAATCAAAAATATGTTTGTTTTTAAATTTGTCAAATATTAAAAAATTCAAAAAAAAATGTTGATTGAATACGTCGAAACCCTCACGGCTGAACAAACATGATTAATTTCACAAGATTGAAAAACGGTTCTCAAGCTGTAAAATATCAGTGTGTTGTAAATCATGGGGGTAATTACTGCTTTATATGTTAGATTTTCTGCAATTTGGTACACATTAGCAGAAAATGGATGGCGAGACAAAGCTATCAGTATTGGTTGTCAAATTTTCTTTAAATGATTTTGCATTTTAGGGGGAGTAATATTGTTAGAAAATCCAAAAACATTTGAAAATTTGAAAAACCCAAAAACATGATAAAATTCAAAAATTGAATTTTTGTGTAAAAAGAGGAAATGATAGTACATCAGTAGACAGTTACAGTATGCTAAAGAAATGTAATGATTATATAGCGTTAAACAGTCTCACTGATGATATGCCGATAGGTTTTTATACATTTAGTAAACTTTTTCGGGATATAAACTTAAATTCAAACTTGCTTGTTTCGTGGGGAACACTACTCGGATATATAGGTAACCCCTGAAATCTCGTTTGAAGGACCCCTCTTTCTGAGATACTAGGTCTTTATGCTTAGTGATATCTGGGGTATTATCCCGGGACTTCTGATTTTGTGGAAGCAATGGCCTAGTCCCCGTATAATACTTTCTGCTTGCTTGAAATATAGCATCGCCCTTAGCATTAAAATGATGAAACATTGAAAAATGCTAATCATGTGCTGTTGAAGAAAAGATCCTCTAAAGGGGACACACCAAAAGTCGAAGCCGTCATCTCTCTGCTGAACGGAAGTTCTGACCTGAGCTCTCACGGTTCTTCGCATTTAACCCTTTACAGATATCATCTAGGTATACTCACCTGTAAGACTGAATATTGGGATCTGGATACGGGAGTATATTCAAGAGGTGGGACACATGAATGAGTTTAAGTTCTTAAAACACCTAATTCGTATCCTGAATCAGTTGAAATTTGTGTGAAAATTTAAGTGGATCAGTATATCGACAATCTAAGTGAATTGTTTAATTCTTAACGTGTAACTAAGCTCAACGGTACTTGTGACTTGTCAAAAACTGATATGATCCTCTAACGCAAACTCAAACAAAAATATTGTCTGTAAATATGTTTGTAAATATTTCTTTACTGCTTTATATTTCAGAAAAATACAAAAATATTTTGATTTCTGCTTTATTTTCGACAACCGATGTCTGAAATGCTGAGTGTCAAAATCTAAGTAAGCTGATTGTGTTTCTGAAAATAAAACAAGTTCATTAATTTGAGACTTGAAGTTTTTTTTAACAAAAATAAAAAACAGTTTGTGATATCTCCAAGGTCATTAGTTTGGACTTGGATGATTAACTGTGAGGGATTTGGATACTTATATTGTTAAAATCTTTGAAAAAGAGCCAGTTTCTGATTCTGTTCGCTAAAACTGCAAATCATGAAATTTGTTAAAAAGTGTTTGTTTAGAAAGATTGAGTAAGCCAGGTTTTCAATTCTGGAAGTTTCAAAATGTTGTTACTTAAAAATGTATGAGTGTTGCAGATATTGTACTAGACTACGATCCCGATAGCTGAGTCTAAGGGGGAGTCTGAAGACGAGCTCAAAGCAAGGGGGAGCTTGTAACCTGAAAGCAAGGTGTCGATCCCTAAAGCACGGAAGCTTGATGAAAGGGGGAGCCTGAAGAAATTGTTAATGTTAGAGCCAGAGTCAGATCCTGGTACAATATTCAAGATAGAAGCTGATCAAAGAAGATAAAGATTGATGGATGCTTACAGTGTTAGACAATTTGGAAAGAGCATGAAGACTGAAGATGTGTCATGATAAAGACTCGACACTGAAGACTTCGTCAATATCCAAGGGGGAGTCTGTTAGTGCACTATGTCTGTGGACTTCGTCCTGTATCGAGTCATGTGATAGGATAGGATAAACCAATGCTCAGGTGCTAGAAACTGAGTTTTACGTGTTTAGTAGTAATTCCGCTTGAAACAGCCATGGGCCAGTTCAAACGAAATTAACTTAGTTAATTTCGCTTGAAATGACACTTGGTCATTTTAAACGGAATTACAACTAGTATATATAGGGGTGTTTGGTTTGTCATTTAAAACGGAATTAGATCTTGTAATTCGGTAACGAAGTGCTGCCGAATTGTCTCCAGGTGCTGTAAGACTATTAAATCAATACAAGAGACATTATAATTGTATCGAGCGTCCGTTTCATTGATTCCGCCTTTGATACGGATCTAAAACTCTTCTGAACGACTCATTCATGTCGCATAACGATCCTACAACAGTTGTTACTTAACCCATTCCGAAACCACCGGGAATCCCATGCTTTGACGAAAGTGTGAACTCACCTTTGGTTGCTCGGTTGAACTCTTAAAATAGCTAACGGTCAGGGTTGGTCAATCACGTCCTTGAAGCTGAACGGACGAATCCTGTCTTCACCTTGAAGCTGATTGCGAATGGGGGGGGGTTCCTTCTCCTGCTGTCACACACAGTAATCACCAAGGGGATATAGGGTTTTAATTCCTCATGCAAGATACGTATTTAACAAATAGGTGGGGGTTTGGGGCGGTTTGGGTGGAGTGGGCCGTAAGAAACCATTGGGTGGGTGATGGGGGTTGGGCCAGGTTTGCGCAAAAGAGGGTAAGGGATGGCGGGTTGGGCTTGTTGTTTGCGCAAAGGGTTTTGGGTGGGGGTTTGGGCCGATTGGTAACACACAAAACGAGTGGCGAATCTATATAGTGTCGGTTTCTCGAAACTTATAAAGTGGATTCTTCACGAGTTTCTTATCATAACCCAATGAGACGTTTCGTGTCAAAATTAACCTACTACAATATCTCGTTTCACAATGCTGACGTATCACAATACTTCGATTTTTGGTTTCTTGTTTCACAAAATTGACTTTACACGTCACTAAGCACACAATCGATCAAAGACAAAAATCACACACCATATATAAATCACATATCATACATGAATTCACAAAGCACGCGTAACACGAATTTACAATGTACATGGATTTGTACGAGTTTTCACATAATAGATTCATGCTAGGGTTTTAGATTTTGGTGAGTGTCTACATCACATAATAAATCTTTACTCTTTAGGGTGAAATTGAGCAACTAACCTCGGAAGTAATATTCTGTAATCTTATAAAATCAAGTGTTCTACTAATCATCAATAGCTGAAAGGTGCAAGGTTATTGCTAGGTCTAAATCATTAAACTGAAAGGTAGGAGCTTCGTTAGGAGTAAACCTATTGGCTAATGTCTAGCAAGTCTAATTGAGAAAACAAGTCTATCCTTGGTTTAGATCTCGACAGGGAGTGAGCCTCGTAGGATACTTTCATAAATCCATTAGGTGTCCTGAAAAAGAGTCAAATAAACGGTAATCTAAACAACCTATAGGGTGTCATAGCGTGCTCTTGAGAAGGGTTAGGAGTCCTTTAGATTTCCCGAAAGGTGAGAACTTTATGATCCCGGTTCCAAAGTAAACAACTTACAAATATAATCATAACTAAAGGCAATCAGGATTCCGGTCTAGGTAGTGTTTCCACCATCTGAGTAAAGTCCGAAGTAATTCGTTTAGTTAATTAATTTAGCTTAATTGAATTATTAGGATTTTTTAGAAACCCCCATCCCCTAAAACATAAAAAAGTTAAGTGTCGTGTCAGAGTCAGTCTAGATAAGGTCATTAGTGTAATTAATTAGAGTCTCGGGGGTTCGATATCCGGACTTACATTAGCTATACTAGAGTCGATCAGTACACTTGCCGGTTAGTAGTTTAGTGTGTCTTAATGAGTCTAGAGTATTACTTAGAGTCTAGAATTCGGTTAATTTAGTTATTTTTATTAAACTACTTTTTAGCACATCATATGTAAACGTTTTGATATCAATGAGAAAGGTGTTTAATGGTATCTATGGTGTTATTCTCTCTACTACTTTCATGGATTCTGCACACGTCAGTAGGTATTAAGATCCGATCTGAGCGTTCAAAGACCCGATCTCACGGTCCTTACAAGTGGTATCAGAGCTTGGAGGCCGGATTCGAAGAAGATTATCACGAGATACCAGAGATCTACATTAGATTCTTACTGATTTTGATCTACATTTCTCTATTTCTACTCACTTCTCATTTTTCTTGACTTTCTCATAGAAAAACACAAAATTGGACATCAATTCATGGACAAAATCAGCTAAAAATTGGATATGATGTGCGAAATGTATTGTTAACCAATCCTACAAAGTTTTAGATCATAATTCAAACTAAAACTTGTTAAAATCAGTAAAATACCATGAACTTCGGAACAAAGTTTGCTGACATCATCATCCATCTGGACAGATAGACTTGCTCATCCGGACGGATAGATTGTTCATTAGTGAAATTTGTTCAAGGTTTTGTTCATCCGGATAGAGTCCATCCGGATGTATAGGCTTTTAGTATTCATCTGGAAAGTGCCCATCCAGAAGTTGTTCATTCGGATATAGTCCATCTGGATCTGTCCATTCGTTGCTTAGTTCATCCGGATATAGTCTATCAGGAAACTTGTCCATCCGGACCTGTCCATCCGGACCTGTCCATCCGGAGACTGTTGTTATCTACTCATCCGGACCACGGCTATCTGGACCGGTAGATTTGTTAGTTTGATTTCAAAAGTGTTTGACTTTCTTTAACTTTTCCAGGTACTTTCAAAGACAGTAATCATATCAGACGAATTCTTAAACCCATTTTACGATGCTTTCAACACCACGGTACCGACATCTACTTCCAACCCAATGAATGTTTCAAGTGTCATCTCCGAGACACTAAATGTCGACAACGCGTACGGAACTTACCAAAAGCCACCGAAGCTGATGAACATCGAGGACTACAATCGATGGGCCCCGAGTTTTATCAATTGGTTGAAGGCCTACGCATACGAGAGTTGGAAATATTTGGAAACCGGGTATACTCTTCTAGTAACCCCACAAGGAGAAAGAATCCCATTTACAGATTTGGGAACACAAGATCAGAATAACTTTTCTGCTGAGCAACGTGGGATTGCTCTTATTCACCAATCGGTTCGAGACGACATCATATCGTTGCTTCGATTTGATAATACAACAAAAGGGTTGTGGGAATTTTTGAAAAGAAATGTACTGGAGTTGACAAACTAGTTAAAAACAAAAAAATCATTGTTGAAAAAAGAATTTGACTATTTCAGCTGTATGAAAGGCGAAGGTGTAAAGCAAATGATTGAATGTTTCTGTCACTTAAAAGTTGAGCTGGATAGATTCGGGATTGAAAAGACTGATGAAGAGGTTAACGAGAAGCTGATCAATGCACTTTCGAACGAGGAGGATTGGAAGTATTATGTGCTGATACTAAAAAGTAACCTGAATTTGAGCACGGTAAGTCTGGCTACATTGATTGAAAAGTTAGAGGGGCACGAATTAGAAATCAGAAAACAGAACAAATCGAATACCTCCAACTATCAACAGAACGTGAATCTCTACTACAGAGGAAGTCTTCTGTCACCAAACGTTCAGTCACCGAAGATCGGGAAGGCCTTCAGTGTCAGAAGTTCAAATGATTTACCGAACAACAGTTCAAGTGGTAGTTCTTCAGGAAGTAGTGGTTTCGGTTACAAAGGGTCAAACTTAAACACACAATCACAGTCTACACCTAAAACACAGCAGATTCAAAACAACTCTAACCCAAATGTTGTTCAATGCAACATAGCCGTAAATCTTAAAAATTCGCAAAGTCTCAGCGTAGAAGCGACTAAACAACATATAGTGTTCCTCGCGTCTATCCTCGAGAGCTACGAAAGTCTGGTTGCAGGCAAGATTGGCAACCCAAATATGATGAAATAGGACTATGATCAGATAGATCCGGAGGAAATGGAGCTGATTGATATCCGCTGGTGTATGGCGAGTTTTATCCATAGAGCACAAAGATTTATAGAGATAACAGGTAAAGAGTGTGTGGGTGGTCCGAATACCAAACTAGGGTTCAACAAGTTGAAGGTCACCTGCTTCAAATGCAAACAGAAGGGGCATTTCAAACGAGAATGCCAAAATCAAAATATGAATGACAGTGTCAACCCATTACATGAGGATTACTATAAGAAGGCTATCTACCACCGCAATAAGGAATAACCTCCAAAAATCAACCGTCCACAGATCGAAGAGGGATCATCGTTAAAAGACAAAACCAGGGCGTTGTTTGTCACACAGGAGGATGAGGAATTTGATTGGAGCAAGTATATTCCTGACGAGGGTTCCGCATTGGTTACTAAGTGGGTGTATAACAGGGAAGAGGATATTGCTTGGAAGAAGCTTAGTGAGATTGAAATGATCTATAAAGAGGCAAAAGATTCAAACAGGTAGTTGGATTTGCAGGAAACCAGGGTGGAAGGATTGTCGGGGAAGGAACCTTATCGAATGGAAAAGTGTCGATTAAAAATGTAAACTACATTGCCGAATTGGAAAACAATCTGCTTAGTATCTCGTAGATTTGTGACAAGAAGTTTACCACACATTTTAATGACCAAGAATGTCTGATACTCAAACCGGGATTTGTCATCCCTGAAGAGTGAGTACTGATGCGGGCACCGTGAGAGAACGACTTTTATGTCCTCGACATGAGCGTCGCGACCACAACAGATAACAAACAGCAATGCTTTGTGTCTAAGCCGATTAAAAAGGAATCAATCTTGTGGCACTGAAGAGTGGCTCATATTCATTTATAGAAAATGAATCATCTCATTCATAACAATCTGGTGGAGGGAGTCAATTTAAAGAATTTCCATTTGGGTGTCGAGTGCATTAGCTGCAAAAAAGGGAAACAAACCAAAAAGTCACACCCGAGGAAACTTCTAAACTCGATCAAGAAGCCACTGGAGAGGTTACACATGGATCTCTTTGGTCCTGTAAACATGGAAAACATATCAGGAGATCTGTAATGCCTCGTTGTAACGGATGATTACTCGAGATTTTCTTGGGTACTGTTTCTAGAGACAAAAGATGAGGTTTTCACGAGTTTGATGAAGCTATTCATGAAGCTGGAGAATCTGTACAAAGTTCCGATTAGACGAATCAGAAGGGATAATGGTACAGAATTAAAAAACAGCATAATGGCGGAATTTTGTGAAGAAAGGGTATTTTTCACGAATTCAGCGCTCCGTATACGCCGCAACAGAATGGAGTGGCAGAACAAAAGAATCGGATGTTGATTGAGGCTGCTCGTACTATGTTAGCAGATTCAAAGCTCCCTGTGAGCTTCTGGAGTGAAGTAGTAGCCTCTTCATGCTACACCCTAAACCGAGTGTTGACTGTCAAACTGCACAACAAGACGTGCTTTGAGCTGCTGAACAACCGGAAGCCAAACCTAGAATATCTTAAACCTTTTGGTTCATCGTGCACAGTTATAGATCCAGACGGAAAATTCGGGGCAAAGTGCTTAGAAGGATTCTTTGTTGGATATGCTAGTCCACTCAGACGAGTATATCTACCAAGTCTCAAACTGTAACACCCCGTGTTTCGAAAGTCAAAGTCAAATTCAAGATTTAAGTCAAAGGAAGAAAAGATTGCTAATTGCGATCTGTCACTCCTTGCTCAACTCCTGTTTTGACTTCTTTAACTTGTAGATAATCTATTTATTTAATCGCATTAGTTGTATTATGTGGAGTACTTGTTAATAATCGAGGTTAATCGCTAATTATCGCATATTAATCGCTAACCGACTTAATCGAATCGCACTCGCAACTCGAATTTATGCGTTCTGGATATTGTTTACGTGTGTGTGTTACTTATGTGTTACTTGTGCATGTTTAATTATATTATGTTGGTGGTAATCAATCGAAACACTATCGCAATCGAATCGCAAACGCTAAACGCAAGTTGTTTAGGATTATTGTATGTTAGATATAGTAGTTGGGATTAATGGGTAATACTATCGCATCGCTCACTAGAATCGCATCGCAACGCTCAACACGCAAATCGAAACGACAAAACTCATCGCGCCGAACACTAGGATCGAGTGGCCAACCGACCAAGTGGCCATCCGATCGGGTTGCCATCTGATCGAGTTGTCACCTGATCGGGCTGCCACCCGATCGGACTGCCACTCAATCGACCAACCTTTTTCCCACTTTCATTTTTGGGAAACCCTATAAATACCCCCATTTGTCACCTCCTTTGATGGTGACAGCTCCCTTGCTCGACTCAGCCGCACACAAGCTCATTTCTCCCGATTCCTCTCAATTCTTGTAAGTTTTCATCCTAAATCTTGTACTTCTATGATCTACACACACTTCTTCATCATTCTCTTTTTCAAATCTCAACTTTTAACCGTGAAATCATTGGATTTGAGGTGTTCTAGGATGATGTCATCATGGTGTTCTTATGAACTTCATGTTTTGGCTTCAATCCACCAAGAACAACTTAGATCTGGACGATTTCCACATGAATGGACAAAGCTCTTGCATAGATCTGGACATATTCATGGTGAAAAGGATTGAAAGATGGATTTCTAACTTTCTTTCAACTCTTTTACACTCACTGCACTCAAACCCGATGGACTCGGAGCTTGTTCTGATCTTCTACTCATTCTTAGTGATGTATCAGTTCTAGATCTGAATTCTATCCGAGAGTTAGTTAGGTTTGAACATGAACAACCGTCTTGAATCGAGAACTGGTCGGACTAGGGTGATTCCTGTTCGATCGGGTCACTTGGGACAAGACGAGGTTCATGTTGTTTAAACGAGCTATCATAATGTCTCGTTCAAACTACAAAACTTCAAACAGAATCAGGTGTCAAGACGATCAGGTCGTCGGGACGGATTGCCATCCGATCGACCGGCCATTCAATCGGGTTGCACATTGGTTCCACACTTAAACTTTAATTCAAACTATTCAAGGATCTGAACCCTAAACGGATTACCGGCCGATCGGATTGCCATCCGATCGAGTGACCGTCCGATCATGTGACGTTTGAGACTTTAACACTTAAACAATTTTCAACAAGTTTAATATACATGGATTGCCACCCGATCGGATAGCCATCCGATCGAGTGACCGTCCTGCTGTGAACTTGTTCTCACCCTGAGAAGCCTCGCCATCGGATCGCCGTTCGATCGAATGACCGTTCGATCGACCGACCTGAAGGGTAGAGATACTTCTCTATTTTCAAAATGCTACAACGAAAACTTCAAATGTCAAACCATCATACATAACACATCCTCACCAAGCGAGGTGTCAATCCAATCGAATGGCCATCCGATCGGATGACCATCCGAACGGATTGCCACCCGATAGACTGGCCATCCGATCGGATTGCCATCCAATCGGATTACCATCCGATCCTTGGTACACTTGTATCGTTTTACGCGCCGCTTATCATTTATGCTATCGTTAACTGTTCAGGCTAACTCCGCTCAAGCGCTCCCTTAAATCCATAAACTTCATCGCTGTGAGCATACTCGAACCCTTTTTGCTTTACGCACTTTTGGGTGTTACATACGTTACTTTTTATAAATCACATCAAACACACTATGCAATACTTAAATGCTAACCGCTACTGCATGTATATGTGATTCGATGAATGCTTGTTTGTTATGTTTACACATAGATTGCTGTCTAGCTGCCTTAGCAACGATAGTACTATAGTTTGGACTTAGCACCTGTTCACTCAGGGGTTGTTAAGGACAACTAATCACATGGTTCACAGTGGTGAATATGTGTTACGAACTGCCTTGGGCAGTCAACCCGCAGTCATTGGTATCGATAGGATCATGTCGATAACTAACGTGCTTCACATCACACGTTGTACGTGCTGGTTTTGCGTAATCGATTTCGAACTGCTATTATTAAACTTGTATGCTCACCTTTACACTATGTGTATTGACTATTACTTTAACGTATGTGGCAGGTGCATAAGATGCTAGGACGCCTTGTTTGCTGTGTGATGAAATCGAGGCTAGGAAAGAGTCCTAGAAACAAATAAATAAATTGTCTACTTTGAAATCTGAGTTGTCGGAACAGTACTTGTTTGTGAGACAATTATTTGTAATAACTGTTTTATTTGGATATGTTATGGTATGGGACATGACGTTTTAAGTATCTGGTAACTAATAGTTGTTATGGATACTCATGGACAATCTGTTTCGCTCAGTGACGCGCCCTGATGATTCCGCCATCGGTTGGGGTGTGACAGATTGGTATCAGAGCCATAACTATAGGGAATTAGGAAAGACTCGACCTAGTCCGGGTCGATGTCTTAGAAACGACCTAGTCTATAGTTAAGTACCAACAGACCGACTTGGGCATACCCTGTAGGGGTTTTGTGCAAGCTTACTTGCTATTCCTCGCTATTCTCGCTTACACTACACTATCACTGCACTCTAATTTTCGAAAAATGAACGAGTGATTGGGTCAGATTAGGTGTGAAAGCCGCAAACTCTCGACTAAGTCACTTGTTCGACCCGCATTTTAACTATAAACAGGAGAATTTGCGTTGAATTAGGAGTGAAATCCATACTTTGACGCAAATTTCCTCCCCTATTTTATCAAAACAGGAACGAAGTTATTAAGTCAGGGGTGAAACCCGAACCTTGATGACTTGTTCCGTACTCTATTTTGCTTTAACAAGACTCTCACCAAGGTCTCGACGGACTACAACGACTTGAAGTCACACTGTAACTGGAAGGATGCATGCCGATCGCCCAAGGTCGAGGCGAGAGCACAGTCCAGAAGGTCGAAGTGCGTACCAAAAGTCCTTGAGAATAGTTGAACCACTTTGGGTAGTCGACGTCTAAACAGCCGCAGACAATCCATCCTCGATTTTTATGTGTTTCGATTCTGAGCTCGCAATTGCCGACTCTGATATTTGTCATTTTTACGTGGATTTTATGTGCTTTATGTGATTTTATCTGCTTTGTGTTTCGATTTTGGTGGTTATTCGCTTTTCGCTCTTCGCTTCGATCGACACACACGAACAGCACTGCACATCTACCTTAAAACGCTGACAAATCACTGATACTTGTGGATGATCGCATGCTATATTATACGCTATACCATACTACTCGCCGTGTACTCGCTAATCGCAATCGCTATTCTCGAACGCTCACGGACTGTGAATGATAGGTTTCTGTATTCTGACTGCCTCTTGTGTTTTTATGCCTTACGTGCTTATGAGTTTCGGTGCTCTACGTGATTATGTGCTTATGTGTTTATGTGCCTATGTGATTCTGTGTTATGTGGATATGTGTTCCTGAGCTTTACGGTAAATCGCTAGACTATACTAGGAATAATCAAAATTGTGTTTGATCCTGTGACGATGTCTGTTGCAGACAATGTCGTCATCTGGATCTCGCGCTACCCAAGCCGCACGCCGAAAACAGTAAGATAAACGCCTCGCCTCTATGATCACTAAACAAATGGTGAAGGTTGTTCCTCAAATCGTTAGCGAACTGTACGAGAATGTGAGCAAATCATCTGAAGAGTCCAGGACTGAAACTCCTAAAGCTGCCTTTAGCTTCAAGCAGTTTAAAGCTTGCGGACCGAAAGAATTTACTGGCGAAGATGGTCCTATGGCCTTGTTTCAATGGTTTGATTCGATCGAGGTCACCCTGCGACAGCGTGGCTGTCCTGATGATCTCCGCACTCTCAACGCGACCGACGTCTTCCAATCCCGAGCTTTAGATTGGTGGACGGCCGAGAGAAACAAACGCGGAAATGATGCAGCTTACGGTTTGACATGGGATGAGTTGAAGAACGTCATGTTGAAAGAGTTCTGCCCTCCCCATGAGCGCCAAAAGTTGGAGGACGAATTCTGGCATATCAAGCAGAAGGATGGTGAAAATGATTATTTAACTGCTCGCTTCAAGCAGTTGAGTATTATCTGTCCTGATCAAGTCAAGACTCCTGATATGGCGATCAAGAAGTATATCCGAGCTCTGCCGGATTGTGTCGCAGAATTTGTGCAAGCTTCAAAACCAGCAACAATCGAGGAAACTTACCTGCTTGCCGCTGAAATCAACGACAAGTGAGTCAAGTCTGGAGTCTGGGATAAAGCTCCCAAGAATCTGCACCAAGCTACCACCGCACCAACCGCTGAAACCGTCGCCGCTCTACAGTCTTCAAAGGCCTCTTGTCGCAAAAGGAAGAACAATAGCAACTCCAGCAATAAGAACTGTGCTGTCACCACTGCTGCCCCACTCCAGGCTGTACTAGCCCAGCAGCAGATGCAACACCGCCAAGTCGTGGCACCGGTAACCCAAGCACCGCCGGCAAAGCGTGCTTATACTGGTCCTCACCCGGCTTGCCCGCCTTGTACCTATCACCACCCAGTGGGAATCGCCTGCAAATTTTGTGTACACTGCAACATGTACGGCCATTTCACCGCCAACTGCCGTACGGGTCCTCGTCAAGCTCCAGTTCTAGCTACTGCTCATCAAGCTCTACTTCCTGCTCCTCAAGGCCAACAAGCGGCTCAGGCACCCACGATCAATGCTAGAGTCTGCTTTGCGTGTGGTGATCCCAACCACTTCGCAAACATGTGCCCCAATAGGGTTGTGAAGCAAGAGCCTTAACAGCAGCAACCCCAGCAACAGCAGCAGCAGCAGCCTCAGCAACAACAGCAACAAGCAGCACATGCTCGACCTTTCAACATTATTGTGCGCCAGGCCCAAGCTGACAACAACGTGGTCAATGGTACATTCCTTGTGAATGGTATTTATGCTTCGTGTTTGTTTGATACTGGAGCCAATAACTGTTTTGTATCATTTGAGTTCGAAAAGTTTCTTAATCGTAAGCGCGCCCATCTCCCCTCGACGTTCAATGTTGAAGTTGCCACCGGAAGAACCGTCGCTGTTAACTCTGTTCTTCGTGATTGTACCCTCGAACTCAACAATCACATCTTCCCTATCGACCTTATTCCGATGCAGCTCAGTAGTTTTGATGTCATAGTAGGCATGGACTTTCTTCGCGAAAACCATGCTGAAGTTGTTTGCTTCGACAAGATGATTCGATTCTCGCTCGCTAATGGTGATCAACTTTGTGTGTATGGCGAAACTCTCTCGAAAGACCACAAACTCATGTCATGTCTCCAAGCTAGCAAGTATCTCCACTAGGAATATAGAGCTTTCTTGGCCAACATTGTAGTAGCGGAGAAGGAAAAGAAAGGAAAACAGAAGTGAAAGATGTTCCTGTCGTTCGTGAGTTCCCTAACGTTTTTCCTGATGATCTTCCCAGTTTACCCCAAGTTGAGATATCGACTTCCGTATCGACCTCATTCCTGGAGCAAATCCTGTTGCTAGAGCTCCTTACCGACTCGCTCCGTTCGAAATGTGCGAACTATCGAGTCAGCTCCAGGAATTACTTGATAAAGGCTTCATTCGCCCTAGCACCTCTCCTTGGGGCGTACCAGTCCTTTTCGTCAAAAAGAAGGATGGGTCGTTCCGGATGTGCATCGACTACAGGGAATTGAATAAGCTAATAATCAAGAATCGCTACCCTCTACCTCGCATCGATGATTTGTTTGACCAGCTACAAGGTGCTACGTGTTTCTCCAAGATCGATCTACGATTAGGCTACCACCAGTTACACATTCAAGAGGAGGATGTACCCAAAACCGCTTTTCGCACTTGATACGACCATTACGAGTTCGTTGTTATGCCTTTTGGTCTAACCAACGCACCCATGGTTTTCATGGATCTGATGAATCACGTGTGTAAACCTTTTCTCGACCGCTTCGTCATCGTGTTCATCGATGATATCCTGATTTATTCCAAGTCGAAAACCGAACACGCGCAACATCTACGTTTGGTTCTCGAGCTACTCCAAGGGAATCGACTCTATGCCAAGTTCTCCAAGTGTGAATTCTGGCTAGAGGTGGTTCAATTCCTTAGTCACATTGTCAATAGTAGAGGTATTCATGTCGATCCCACGAAGATTGAAGCTGTCATGAGTTGGGTTACACCTAAGAACCCGTCTGAAGTCCGTTCTTTTCTCGGACTAGCGGGCTATTATCGCCGATTTATCGAAGGATTCTCAAGAATCGCTGTGCCACTTATTTCCCTCACGCACAAAGACAAGCCTTTTGTTTGGGTAACTGGACAAGAGACTGCCTTTCAAACCCTCAAGCATATGCTTTGCAATGCTCCTGTTCTCACTCTACCCGACGAAAACGATGACTTTATCGTCTATTGTGATGCCTCGAACCTTGGCCTTGGTTGTGTTCTCATGCAATGAGACAAGGTTATTGCTTACGCATCTCGTCAGCTCAAGATCCACAAGAAGAACTATACAACCCATGACCTCGAGCTAGGCGCAGTTGTTTTTGCACTAAAGATTTGGCGACACTACCTTTATGGTACCAAGTGTACGATCTTCACCGATCATAGGAGCCTACAACATATCTTTGACCAGAAGGAACTAAATATGCGTCAACACCGGTGGGTAGAACTTCTCAACGATTATGACTGTGAGATTCGTTATCATCCTGGCAAAGCAAATGTCGTTGCCGACGCTCTAAGCAGACGGAGCTACTTACACAGCGCCCGTAATATCCAAGCCCAATCTCGAGACCCTCATCCGCGAAGCCCAACATGCTTGTTTCACCGAACGCACTTTGAAGAAAGAAAGTATTATCAACGATGGAGCCTAGCTAGTGAATAAGTCGAATGGGATATTCCATTGTCTGGACCGAATCTGGATCCCTAAGCGGACCGATTTACGATAGATTTTGATGTACGAAGCCCACAAATCCCGATACTCTATTCATCCCGGTGCCGACAAAATGTACCAGGACCTGCGCTACAAGTACTGGTGGCCGGGCATGAAGAGGGATATCGCCCTCTATGTTTCGAAGTGCCTGACTTGCTTGAAAGCCAAGGCCGAGCATCAAAGACCCTCTGGCTTACTCGTCCAACCCAAGATTCCCATATGGAAATGGGAGAGTATAGCTATGGACTTCATAATGAAACTTCCACCCACGCCATCAGGTCACGACAACATTTGGGTTGTCGTTGACCGTTTGACCAAATCTGCTCATTTTCTGCCGATACGAGAAGACTATAAGGTAGAAAGATTAGCCCGAATCTACACCAATGAGATCATTTGTCGACATGGGATGCCTGGCAACATCATCTCTGACCGCGATGGTCGGTTTACCTCGCGTCTTTGGGAAACTTTTCAATCTGCTCTCGGTACTACACTTAATCTAAGTACCGCTGTCCATCCCCAAACCGACGGTCAGACTAAAAGAACGATTCGTACCCTTGAAGACATGCTCCGTTCGTGTGTCATAGATTTCGGTGGTAATTGGGAAGCATACTTACCTTCAGTCGAATTCTCGTACAATAACAGTTATCATTCCTGCAATCAAATGGCACCATTTGAGGCATTGTATGGAAGAAGATGTCGATCGCCTATTGTATGGCACGAGATCGGACACTCGCAATTAACCGGTCCTGAGCTATTACAAGAAACGACTGACAAAGTCCTCCAAATTCAAGACAACTTACTGAAAGCTCGGAGTCGTAGGAAAAGTTACGCCGATAGACGACGCAAGCCCCTTGAATTTGACATTGGCGACCATGTACTCCAAAAGGTATCACCTTGGAAGGGTGTGGTCAGATTCGGCAAAAGAGGAACCCTCGCGCCTCGATATATGTGTGACAACCCGTGATTTACGGATCTTAATTATGTGATTAACAGATAATTAACGCGATAATAAATAGTGTTTACAACGCGAATTAACTTAATTAGGCCTTTGGAGTGCCTAGGAACGTTTATCCGACTTTACAATGCGCGAACGGTGGTTTACAGAGAAGCCTGTGAAACGTTAAACGGCAACGGATTGATACCGTACAAGATACTGACAACGCCGACAAACATTAAATTTTTACGATATATTTTAGCTTCGTAATTAAATTTTATTGACTACAGTCGGAACTGGATCGAAAAACGGATTAAAGACGGCAACAATGTAATTTTTCGGGCATGCAAACAACAACTACCGATCGTATTTTTGTGTATTTTAATTTTTGACGTTAAACGGAGTTCTGGTTTTGACAACGGGTCTCGTAGGAGTTACGGGCCGCTTACGCACGAGATGGGCTTGTGGGCCCTGGGCCCAAGCCTAAACCGTCATATAATAATAAAATCCCTTCAAGATCTAAATAAAATCTGTACAAAATCCCACAAAATCTATTCAATAGATTCACAAGATTCTTAAAATCTCAACAAAATATTTTGTACAGATTCTTTAAAGATCACATAAATCTTATGAGATCTTCCAATCTCTATAAATAAAACCCATACCTCTTTTGTCTGCATATATACCCACACACACACACATAAAGCTCAACTTCATCCATCTCTCACATCTACTCTCACTCTCTCTCGAATATAACCTGCAACTCACAAAAGGGTTACCAACTTTCAAATCTCATACTCACACACAACCAAGCACACACTCGATCTCCCTCACCCTCTCGAAATTGGTCCGACAGGCGCAAGGAGGAGAGGAGGAGGCACCAGATTCGACTGTCCTCCGGTCACCGGAGCGACGCCGGTCGTCTTCTCCGGCTGCACAACTTCACACGATACACCCCCCCCTTTTTCCTCGTTAGATGAAACGGACCACCACCACCGTCTGGTGGTGGTGTGCGGCGGTGCAACAGAGAGAGAGAGAGAGACGGCGAGGAGAGAGAAAAGACCGGAGGTGGTGGGGATGAGCGGCGGACCGACGGTCGGCGCCATTGACCGGTGGTTCTTGTCTTTACCCGGCATGGTTTCGCAGCGGAGACAGAGAGACCGAGGAGAGAGAAAGAGAACCGGTGGTGGTGGTGTTCAGCGGCGGTCGGAAACTCGGACAGGCGGTCCTTGTCTCGGCCCGGCAGTCTTCGTTTTTGTCCGATAGAATTTCGGTAAAACCACTCCCTGTTATTTTCTTTCTTTATTTTGGAATGACGATAATAATGACAATATTGATGATGGTAGTGCCGACAGTGGAACAGAAATGGTGGTTCAGTTTTTGGTTCAGACCTTGGTTCGGTTTCGGGTGCGGGTCAACTCAGCTCCGGTTTGGTTCACCCGATCAAACCGAGTCAACTCAGTTGACTCGGTCAACACAGTCAAGACTCGGTCATCTGGTCAGCGACTTCGGTTCGGGTTCAGGCTCGGTCAAGACAAGTCAGGGGTTCACGGTTCATGATTCGGACCGACTCAGTCAAATCTGGTCAACTCACTGAGTCAACTCGGTCAACCCAGTTGACTCGGTCAGCTCAGTCAAACGTCTCGACACGAAAGATTTGGTAAAGATTAGCGACGCGTTTTCTTTCGTTATCTCTATAGTTTTGATACTTACGTGACAAACGAGCTCGAACCGACTGATTATAAATTGCATTTGTTATATATTTGACAAAGTTTACATATAGTTGAATCTTGATTAAATTGTGTTGAATTTTTTAAAATAAAACGACGACTTGTGTTGTCGGGGGCGTCCAAAAACAGAGGAAACTCTGCCCATTTTTCGAGAAAAACCCTTAAACACGACACGTATTATATTTCAAAAACGTCGCTTAATGGAATTCGAGTTTATAATACCTCAAACCTTGATAATTCCAAACGCTTTTACAAATAAATATAATGTTATATTTATTTCGAACGTCGTTAACTCGTATACTTTTACAAAATAAATATAGCTCATATATTTATTTCGTATATCAAACAACACGACTTTGTTGTATAAAATAAATATAGTTGTATATTTATTTCAAACACGCGAAATCTTTTATAAAATAAATATAACTTTTTATATTTATTTCAAGCGCCGAAACGACATATACGTATATTTTTGGCAAATATACACAAGACGTGATATATATAATACAAGTTATTATATATTACTTTCATACGAAACGCGATATATGATACGAGTTTGTTATATGATATTTTCATAGAAATATTCTTTTATACACGTATGACTACTCGAGACTGCTAACACACCTACAACGATATATTTATATATTTTTATATAAATATTTATTCATTTTAAGTCTCTCGGAAACTAAGTCTTTTGCAAGACTTATTAAACTTCTACTGACATTAAACGAGACTTAACACATATAACTTAATCTTTTCCATTAAGTTAACAACTTACTGTCGAATCGTTCGGCTAACGATTCGGTAGAGCTCGGTGACACGTAGACTAGTTACCGCTTTTATTTAGAAACTTATTAGATATTCCGTGTTAGGAATATTGTCGAATGCGCTAGCGAGTCTCATTTTGGAAACGACATCACGGAGGCGTAATTAGCTAGCTTTGCACATGGAAATTCAGGTGACTTCATAACCCCCACTTTTTACTGTTTACATTTTAAATGTTTTCGGGGTGGAAAGACATGCACGTTTTGCAAAAACACACAAAGTTCTGAACAAATGCAAAACTCGTATTTCTAAATCATATTACGAAGTGATTTCGAGGAACTCAAATGATTTACGAAAGGTTTATACTAAACATACCGGTTTTCAAACAAACGTATCTTTCGGAATATGCATACCCACGAATTCTAGTTTTCTAAACTACGGGAAAATACAAGAAGCACTCTTGGTGAGAACGAGTACCAAGTATGATGCGTTTTGAGGAAGGATCAGTCTTAGAGACTGAGGGAGGATCAGTCTTAGAGACTGGGGTAAAGTACATGTACAATGATTACAGACATTTTTTTTATACATGGTATGGTTAGCTTAAGGAGGGTTAGAACGTACAGATCATGTGAGTGGGTAGGCGGGAACTGGAGGCCATTAATCCTCATTGTAGGACCGAGGGGCGAAATGCGGTAGATCTATCTGGGTGTAGCGAGCCCAGCCCCAGGCCCAGCAGAACGGACCTCGGGGTGACTATGTACCCGACGCACAAATCCGCTAGGTTTGAGTCTTCCTACTTGCACTTCACACATATCGGTGGCCTTGCAAACCATTGGTGATCTCTTTTTTTTTCCTTATTGCTACATACCAGGGACATATATACTTACGAAACCACTTGTTCATACAAATTAAATACCATGTTTTATACAAAATTCAAAGCACAGGATTATGCGGGTATGGAGTTAAAGTCAGGGTGGGCATTGACGGTTTTAAGAACATTACAAATACATGGTTTTTATGAACATACTGTGTTACAAACACAACGTTTCCATATAACTTGGCAAGAAAATGACTTTTGATTCATTTTCTCAATACTATTTCAAAAACTGGTTACTCCAAAGATTTATTTCAAATCTTTCACAACTCAAAAGATTTATTTCAAATCTTTTACGAACAAACTATGAACTCGCTCAACTTTATGTTGATTTTTCTCGCATGTTCTTTCTCAGGTTACTTTTCAAACAATGGAACGGTTGGAATAGGAGAACCATTGGAGACTCGAGTACTTAGTGGGCGTTCAATTTCTAGAAAGTCTTAGCTTGTTTGCTTCCGCTGTGCAATGACGATACCAGTCCAGTCACGCCAGCTCTGATAATTTTGGGGTGTAACAGATTGGTATCAGAGCTATAGGTTACAGCAAATAAGGTTTTCTGCAAGAATACCTAGGCTCTAACCTCACTTTTCTCTGGGACTTAGACTATTAAGACGTTGAATACATACAGAACGCCTAGTACTCGAATATGGTCTCCAACCGTTGCCGAAAAACAAACAGTCAAAATTTTGTTTTCAAACATACGCTTTTGTGATGTTTTATACACGGTACACAAAACAATTACATACAGTACATAACACTCTGAGAGTTTAGGAAACATGCATTTAAGACCTTCGGAACAAGGAATTCAGTCTGAGAGGCTGGGAGGATAGTCTAGTGAGACTAGGAGATTCAGTCTGAGAGGCTGGGAGGATAGTCTAGTAGGACTAGGAGATTCAGTCTGAGAGGCTGGGAGGATAGTCTAGTGGGACTAGGAGATTCAGTCTGAGAGGCTGGGAGGATAGTCTAGTGGGACTAGGAAGTTCAGTCTGAGAGGCTGGGAGGATAGACTAGTGGGACTAGGGGAATTACTTGATTGCTTATTGATGACTAACATGTTTATTTGATTATATGATTGATTATTTGCGCATGTGTGTGTTTATTAAAGGTCATCACGTAGGAACCGCGAATGTTAACTCGGGCACATATTATTATCCATATTGTCTATGATATTTTGACTTCCCGAGCAGGCAGCCTATGTATAACGAAACACTAGCGCACGAGAATACATGGAACTCAATTTTACGTCAACAGATGTCGGAGTACATCACATTCTACGCAAAATGAAACACTAGCGCACGAGAATACATGGAACTCAATTTCTGCGTCAACGGATGTCGGGCTACATCACCTTCTACGCGGCACACAACGCTAGTGAACAGGTATACGTGAAACTTAAGCTATACATCAACGGAGGTTGAAGTACGACACATACGACTATCGAGGCGAGGCCTTTGAGAAGGAACGATGACGCAAATTTAACGACGACGCTAGATCCCTGTCATCAGGAGAACTAACGATCAGGAAACAACAACTTGTCACGCGATCCTGCAACGACACGAATCACGCCAGGGAGAAGGCGATTGTCTCTGCATTCCCCCCTACCTAACTAACGACGAACACGCTATGTTTGACATTCCATGGTAATGTCACCTAAAAATTGGTCGTCACACGAAACCCCAGGTAAAGCCCTCAAATTTCTTTTATTGAAATTTTGAATTTCACACTTACTGAGTAGATTTTCGTATCTCTACTCCTCTTAATGGTCATTGTATCACGATCATCTCTCTACAAGTTACATACATGGTTTTCGTTGCGACCATGCCGAAAGTTGTCTTGATGGTACATGTATTTATTGTCGCCTAGCGCCGAAACCAAGTTCAATTGTTTGAACTTGTCCATTACACATATTCACTTCAGAACATCATATGATGTATTGGGAGCATCATATTCAAATTCGTTTTAACAAGTGTTTCATTTGTTCTGAGTCGAAGTAAACTTGTTTGGCATTCGACTCCGTTAAATTGTTTGTTGATTCCGACACCATGTGATGGTGATTTTCATTAGTTTGAAGCTTGCGCTAAACTCGTTTACGCATCTCATGCACGGATCTAAATATTTATTGATTGTTTTCCAATCCACTTCGATTTATTATATCAAAGCGGTCTTAATACAATAGTGTGTTAAGACAATGGTACACAAATTCATTTCATATTCTGGTGTACCTACTAACGGTTCTTTCGACATCAATCGAATATTTCGCAATATTCATTGCTTCTTCCTCTTCGATCGAAAACATTATTTATTTAATGTTCCATTTTCAATTGAAAATCTTTCGATGTTTGTTGGAACAAACATTCATATTTACTTCATGGCGTTTTCATTTGACTTCAAACACGGTGGATTTGTTTGATCACCACTATTATTGAATTATTAAGTCACTACGACACCTTGTGTTATCAGTACAAACTTGTAGCTTGGGCTAATCATGATTGAGCATTTCATGCAATACACAGGTGATACTTGTTCGATCACTCCTACTATTGAATTGTTTCATTCGTTGCGACACCTTGTGGCGTCGGTATAACTTGCAGCTTGTGCTGATCACGATCGAGCGTTTCATGCAAACTATTTGAGATTGTTGATTCTAAGTTCATCCAGTGGATGTTATTGCTTCTAGAACTCATTCACATGTTATAAACGTTCATATGGAATTCGATTGGTCGAAGTTCCTGTTCATTGTTGGATCCTTGTTAACTTAGTCGCACTGGTGACTGTATCATTAAGTCTTGTTTCGATTACGCAGTCATTCACTTTGTTATTATTCGGACTTACCTGCGAACAACACAATTCTGAGGAGATAACATAGTCTAAATTTTGAGGACGAAATTTCTGTAACAGGGGGAGAATGTGACAACCCGTGATTTACGGATCTTAATTACGTGATTAACAGATAATTAACGCGATAATAAATAGTGTTTACAACGCGAATTAACTTAATTAGGCCTTTGGAGTGCCTAGGAACGTTTATCCGACTTTACAATGCGCGAACGGTGGTTTACAGAGAAGCCTGTGAAACGTTAAACGGCAACGGATTGATACCGTACAAGATACTGACAACGCCGACAAACATTAAATTTTTACGATATATTTTAGTTTCGTAATTAAATTTTATTGACTACAGTCGGAACCGGATCGAAAAACGGATTAAAGACGGCAACAATGTAATTTTTCGGGCATGCAAACAACAACTACAGATCGTATTTTTGTGTATTTTAATTTTTGACGTTAAACGGAGTTCTGGTTTTGACAACGGGTCTCGTAGGAGTTACGGGCCGCTTACGCACGAGATGGGCTTGTGGGCCCTGGGCCCAAGCCTAAACCGTCATATAATAATAAAAACCCTTCAAGATCTAAATAAAATCTGTACAAAATCCCACAAAATCTATTCAATAGATTCACAAGATTCTTAAAATCTCAACAAAATATTTTGTACAGATTCTTTAAAGATCACATAAATCTTATTAGATCTTCCAATCTCTATAAATAAAACCCATACCTCTTTTGTCTGCATATATACCCACACACACACACATAAAGCTCAACTTCATCCATCTCTCACATCTACTCTCACTCTCTCTCGAATATAACCTGCAACTCACAAAAGGGTTACCAACTTTCAAATCTCATACTCACACACAACCAAGCACACACTCGATCTCCCTCACCCTCTTGAAATTGGTCCGACAGGCGCAAGGAGGAGAGGAGGAGGCACCGGATTCGACTGTCCTCCGGTCACCGGAGCGACGCCGGTCGTCTTCTCCGGCTGCACAACTTCACACGAGACACCCCCCCTTTTTCCTCATTAGATGAAACGGACCACCACCACCGTCTGGTGGTGGTGTGCGGCGGTGCAACAGAGAGAGAGAGAGAGACGGCGAGGAGAGAGAAAAGACCGGAGGTGGTGGTGATGAGCGGCGGACCGACGGTCGGCGCCATTGACCGGTGGTTCTTGTCTTTACCTGGCATGGTTTCGCAGCGGAGATAGAGAGACCGAGGAGAGAGAAAGAGAACCGGTGGTGGTGGTGTTCAGCGGCGGTCGGAAACTCGGACAGGCGGTCCTTGTCTCGGCCCGGCAGTCTTCGTTTTTGTCCGATAGAATTTCGGTAAAACCACTCCCTGTTATTTTCTTTCTTTATTTTGGAATGACGATAATAATGACAATATTGATGATGGTAGTGCCGACAGTGGAACAGAAATGGTGGTTCAGTTTTTGGTTCAGACCTTGGTTCGGTTTCGGGTGTGGGTCAACTCAGCTCCGGTTTGGTTTACCCGGTCAAACCGAGTCAACTCAGTTGACTCGGTCAACACAGTCAAGACTCGGTCATCTGGTCAGCGACTTCGGTTCGGGTTCAGGCTCGGTCAAGACAAGTCTGGGGTTCACGGTTCATGATTCGGACCGACTCAGTCAAATCTGGTCAACTCACTGAGTCAACTCGGTCAACCCAGTTGACTCGGTCAGCTCAGTCAAACGTCTCGACACGAAAGATTTGGTAAAGATTAGCGACGCGTTTTCTTTCGTTATCTCTATAGTTTTGATACTTACGTGACAAACGAGCTTGAACCGACTGATTATAAATTGCATTTGTTATATATTTGACAAAGTTTACATATAGTTGAATCTTGATTAAATTGTGTTGAATTTTTGAAAATAAAACGACGACTTGTGTTGTCGGGGGCGTCCAAAAACAGAGGAAACTCTGCCCATTTTTCGAGAAAAACCCTTAAACACGACACGTATTATATTTCAAAAATGACGCTTAATGGAATTCGAGTTTATAATACCTCAAACCTTGATAATTCCAAACGCTTTTACAAATAAATATAATGTTATATTTATTTCGAACGTCGTTAACTCGTATACTTTTACAAAATAAATATAGCTCATATATTTATTTCGTATATCAAACAACACGACTTTGTTGTATAAAATAAATATAGTTGTATATTTATTTCAAACACGCGATATCTTTTATAAAATAAATATAACTTTTTATATTTATTTCAAGCGCCGAAACGACATATACGTATATTTTTGGCAAATATACACAAGTCGTGATATATATAATACAAGTTATTATATATTACTTTCATACGAAACGCGATATATGATACGAGTTTGTTATATGATATTTTCATAGAAATATTCTTTTATACACGTATGACTACTCGAGACGGCTAACACACCTACAACGATATATTTATATATTTTTATATAAATATTTATTCATTTTAAGTCTCTCGGAAACTAAGTCTTTTGCAAGACTTATTAAACTGCTACTGGCATTAAACGAGACTTAACACATATAACTTAATCTATTCCATTAAGTTAACAACTTATTGTCGAATCATTCGGCTAACGATTCGGTAGAGCTCGGTGACACGTAGACTAGTTACCGCTTTTATTTAGAAACTTATTAGATATTCCGTGTTAGGAATATTGTAGAATGCGCTAGCGAGTCTCATTTTGGAAACGACATCACGGAGTCGTAATTAGCAAGCTTTGCACATGGAAATTCAGGTGACTTCATAACCCCCACTTTTTACTGTTTACATTTTAAATGTTTTCGGGGTGGAAAGACATGCACGTTTTGCAAAAACACACAAAGTTCTGAACAAATGCAAAACTCGTATTTCTAAATCATATTACGAAGTGATTTCGAGGAACTCAAATGATTTACGAAAGGTTTATACTAAACATACCGGTTTTCAAACAAACGTATCTTTCGGAATATGCATACCCACGAATTCTAGTTTTCTAAACTACGGGAAAATACAAGAAGCACTCTTGGTGAGAACGAGTACCAAGTATGATGCGTTTTGAGGAAGGATCAGTCTTAGAGACTGAGGGAGGATCAGTCTTAGAGACTGGGGTAAAGTACATGTACAATGATTACAGACATTTTTTTTATACATGGTATGGTTAGCTTAAGGAGGGTTAGAACGTACAGATCATGTGAGTGGGTAGGCGGGAACTGGAGGCCATTAATCCTCATTGTAGGACCGAGGGGCACAATGCGGTAGATCTATCTGGGTGTAGCGAGCCCAGCCCCAGGCCCAGCAGAACGGACCTCGGGGTGACTATGTACCCGACGCACAAATCCGCTAGGTTTGAGTCTTCCTACTTGCACTTCACACATATCGGTGGCCTTGCAAACCATTGGTGATCTCTTTTTTTTTCCTTATTGCTACATACCAGGGACATATATACTTACGAAACCACTTGTTCATACAAATTAAATACCATGTTTTATACAAAATTCAAAGCACAGGATTATGCGGGTATGGAGTTAAAGTCAGGGTGGGCATTGACGGTTTTAAGAACATTACAAATACATGGTTTTTATGAACATACTGTGTTACAAACACAACGTTTCCATATAACTTGGCAAGAAAATGACTTTTGATTCATTTTCTCAATACTATTTCAAAAACTGGTTACTCCAAAGATTTATTTCAAATCTTTCACAACTCAAAAGATTTATTTCAAATCTTTTACGAACAAACTATGAACTCGCTCAACTTTATGTTGATTTTTCTCGCATGTTCTTTCTCAGGTTACTTTTCAAACAATGGAACGGTTGGAATAGGAGAACCATTGGAGACTCGAGTACTTAGTGGGCGTTCAATTTCTAGAAAGTCTTAGCTTGTTTGCTTCCGCTGTGCAATGACGATACCAGTCCAGTCACGCCAGCTCTGATAATTTCGGGGTGTGACAATATGGGACCCTTTAAGATTCTGAAAAGGATCGGAAAAGTGGCTTACAGACTCGAACTACCGGAGGAACTTAGCAACGTTCACCCGACTTTCCACGTTTCGAACCTTAGAAAGTGTCTGGCTGAGCATGATTTACACGTACCACTCTAGGATCTTCAAGTGAACGAAACATTACACTTCGTGGTGAAGCCTGTCGAGATCATGGACCGCCAAACCAAGCAGCTCCGACGCTCGCGCATTCCCATTGTGAAAGTTCGCTGGGAAGGCAAACGAGGCGCAGAGTTCACTTGGGAACACGAAAGCGACATGAAGGCGAAGTACCCGCAGTTGTTTGTTACGGCTTCGGCCTAATTTCGGGACGAAATTCGCTTAAGAGGGGGAGGCTGTAACACCCCGTGTTTCGAAAGTCAAAGTCAAAGTCAAAGTCAAGATTTAAGTCAAAGGAAGAAAAGATTGCTAATTGCGATATGTCACTCCTTGCCCAACTCTTGTTTTGACTTCTTTGACTTGTAGATAATCTATTTATTTAATCGCATTAGTTGTATTATGTGGAGTACTTGTTAATAATCGAGGTTAATCGCTAATTATCACATATTAATCGCTAACCGACTTAATCGAATCGCACTCGCAACTCGAATTTATGCGTTCTGGATATTGTTTACGTGTGTGTGTTACTTATGTGTTACTTGTGCATGTTTAATTATATTATGTTGGTGGTAATCAATCGAAACATAATCGCAACACTATCGCAATCGAATCGCAAACGCTAAACGCAAGTTGTTTAGGATTATTGTATGTTAGATATAGTAGTTGGGATTAATGGGCAATACTATCTCATCGCTCACTCGAATCGCATCGCAACGCTCAACACGCGAATCAAAACGACAAAACTCATCGCGCCGAACACTAAGATCGAATGGCCAACTGACCGAGTGGCCATCCGATCGGATTGCCATCCGATCGGGTTGCCATCCTATTGTCACACCCCGACCACGTAAAACAACAAAACGTGGTGGAAACGTCGGGGAGTGTTGTAACAGAATCATTGTTTCACAACCATGGATAAAAAAATTTCGTTTTATTGAATTATTGAACACATTGTTTATTACAAATCAAATAAATACAATAATTATCTTTCAAGTTTTTAAGTCGCTAAGGCATGAGTCCATCCTATGTGTATCATGCGTCAACAATCATCACATAGCAGAACCTGAAACATGTGTAAAAATAGGTACGTCAGCATAAAAATGCCTGTGAGATACATAGGTTTTATTAATGCATGATTCATGACTTGTAAGTTTAAAAGAATGTTTTAAAAATAGTCAACAAGTGATAAGAAAATATATGATGTAAAAGAAAGATGCATAAATAAATAATTAAGTAAAATGAGTTTGTAGAATAATGTTTTGATATAAAGGTTTGTAGTATATATAAAAATATACTTTGGTTTTTAAGAAAGTCGAATAAGTAATATATCAGAATATATTTTGGTTCCATAATCGTTAAACAGATAGTATATTAAATATACTTTAGTAGTCAAAATAATTGTTTTTTGTAGTATATCAAAAGTATACTTTGGTTTTATAAATAACATATTTAAACTATGCTTTGGTTTTATGAATAACATATCAAAATATGTTTTAGTAATTTATAAAATATATGTTGTTTTGTACCATATCACATATGAGAGTATATCAAAGTATACTTTTGGGAGTATAATCAAATATACAATAATGATGTGATTTAAGAATTCAATCAGACCTTAGTGCATCAAACTACACCAATTGAGACTATTGAGATACCACGAAGGCAATCCCTATTTGGATAAAATATTGATTTCTGACATTCCATGACAACAGGAATGAGGTGTCTAGTCCTATAGCGCTATATCATACTACCAATCGGTCTGGTGAACAAAATAAGTACTATCCAACAATTAATTTTATAATCTTTGAAAAATCAGGGTTTAAACCATAAATAATCATTCAGTTTGTCAAAAGATAAGTACTAATATGTACAATCAATTATACTTTGAAATCATGAACATAACAAATAGGTACACATGCTTCACCCCCCCAATATTTGAAAGCAGTAAAAGAGGGGAACTATGTACTCACTTGAGGGTGCTTAGAAGTCTTGAACAACAACAAAGCAAAGCTAGAGGGAGTACGGAATCAAATGGCACCTAATATAGGTAACTATGTTATTAAACGGCTCCTAAACCGGGAGATAGGATAGAATGATGTTCTATAAATCAAATGAGTAATTGAACTCATATGGTATGATTTAATAGAGCTAACATTCTGATTTGGAAGTCTACCTAAGTGCTCTTGACCCGTTTCGACTCATTATGGTAGCATAAGCTACTATAACGCGTCGGTTGCGTAAAACTATGTTCGGATGGTTATCTATGACCTATGTCAAGTCCTACATGCCCAATTATACCCTATCATGTTACTAATACAGATTAGATGTCAAAAATATGTTCACATATGCACATTACGGATTTATGCTACAAAAGGGCATTTTGGTCATTTCCTATGGGCATGTAAACCAATTAACGAATAGCTAACCAATCCTATGTGATCATAAGGTATAACCTCAGGGGTTATTCCCTATGCAACTATGATCACTAAGCAAGCTTGGTCGGATCCTAATGATCGACCAAACGGGTCGGGTTCGAAAGTCTAAGCGGTTGTCTAGACCGCTTAACTTATGACCCTAAATAAGCACTAAACTAGTAGTGACGAGTTAAACATGTCAAAACATGTTTAACCTATTTAGAAAACTGATTTGTATCAAAACAAAGTGTTTTTTGTTTTGATACCTAAAAGTAGTTCCGTTGCAAAATGCGTGCTAAAACGCATTTTGACCGAAACTTTGACTCGTCACTACACCTAGTTAACGTCGTAATCAGTAGGCATAATCACTAAGGATTATAACCATCGTGATTACAATCACATTACAAAGTTCAATTGAACTTTGACTTGACCAATTGATGGTCAAAACCGAAAGTCAAACTGTTGGCCAAACTGTTTGACTTTCTGCACTAACATAAAGAATAAGCATGAAAGAATACATACAAGAGTCCAAAGCTTGAAGAAAGAATATAAGAAAAACAAAGAGGAAGTTCTAAACAACTTGTGGAAGCTCCAAATCAGATGAGAGGAGAGAAATGAGAGGAATGAGCAATTGAAACAATGAAAAGTGTTGGCTATTTATACTTGAGGGAAGTTCATAGGATCACAAAAAGTGTTTGTGTAGTCCCGAAGCATAAAATCCTAGCCACACAAGTGTAACAAGCAGGTTCAAAGCCTTGGAGAGGTGCTAACTTGGTTAACACACCAAGAATTTACCAAAACAGCCCCTGAATTTGCAAACAGATTGCAAAATCTGACTTTCTGGTTGCTGGGCATCTCACACGGCCCGCGTAAGGTATGTGTTGGACCATGTGCGTGACCCTAAACAGTCAGTAAAGGCAGTTCATCTTCATTTACTAAGGCGGAATCAAAGTAAACAAAGTCACACAGCTTGTATCCTTTTAACTTCTTTCTATTACTGCTTTTCCAAGTCTTTACACGTGTTTCTGACTGAATTTTGACAGAAATTCGACACCTAACACAAGACCAGATTCCTCTCCAACTGTTCCAAGTGAAATGAACACATCACCTATTTATAGCCTCCTGATTCCGCTTGAAATGGTTCAAGCGGAACCCCTATGATCAATCTCGAGCGGAATCACCATCTACATTTGGAGCGGAATCACAACATATCCTGATTTCGCTTGAAATGACACAAATGTCATTTCGAGTGGAATTACAACATTAATCCATTTTTTTCAATTCCAAACTCCAATCTAACCTATATAGACATAAGAATCGATTAAGACGTAGTCAGCAGACATTCAGTACACCAACAGACTCCCCATTGGATGTTGATGAAGTCTTCGGCGTCGAGTCTTCAATCTTTGTCTTTTTCCAAACTTGTCTTGTCATTGTAAAAACTCTCTTTAAACTTTAATCTTCAATCTCCCCTTTGAATGTTGATCCAGAATTCTGACTCCCCCTTTCGAATACTGCCCCTCTCGATAAGCTAGGGCTTGAATTCTGGTTCAAACTTTAACATTTTGTAGCCATGAGAAACTTGATTCCTGTATAATCTCTACCCAAATATAAGATATATGATAATAATAATTTCAATTCAAAATTTACCATTTAACCACAATTGATAGTCTAACCAGTGTTTAGAAATCCACTTAAGTATTCAGGTCCAAGTTAATGACCCTGATTACTCAATTAATCTACCAAGTCCAACTTAATGACCTTGGTTGATCAGAGATAAATCACACTGACATTTGTACAATCATTTTCAAACATTTTCTAAAAATTACAAGTTTCAAATTAATGAACTTGCTTTAACTTTTCATCTTTCACAGACTTATCATGTTTTAACTCCAAACTCATCATCCAGCCCAGAAACTTCCTGCATCTGCTTCAAATTGTGAATCTGAAGATCAACTCTCCACTTTGGTTTGTCGGAAAATAAAGCAGAAGTGTAAAATCTTTTTGGATTTTGAATAAAGCTTATAAACTAGAAATGAAATACAGAACTAAAATGCAGTAAACATAAACTATTTACAAACATATTTTTGGTTGAGCGTGTTAGGGAATCATATCAGCTATTCGACAATTCACAAGTACCGTTAAGCTTTGATTACATATTTAGAATTAAACAATTCGCTTAGATTGTCGATATACTGATCCACTTAAATTCTCACACACATTTCAATCTGTCCAGGATACGGATTTAGTGTTTTAGAGACTTAAACTTATACGTGTGTCCCACCTCTTGAATATACTCCTGTATCCAGATCCCAATATTCAGTCTTACAGGTGAATATACCAGAAATGATATCTGTAAGGGAATAAATTATGATCGAAACCGTGAGAGCTTAGGTCAGAACTACCGTTCAGCAGAGAGATCACGACTCGACTTGGGTGTGTCCCCTTTAGAGGATCTTTTTTACAACCGCATTGATTAGCAATTTTATTGTCTTATCATTTATGCTGAGGGTGATGCTATGTTTCAAGCATTGCGGAAAGTATTATTGGAGGAATAGGTCAGAACTTCCATTCAGCAGAAGTCCCGGAATAATACCCCAGATATCACTGAGTATAAAGACCTAGTATATCAGAAAAAAGGAATCTTTCCAACAAGATTTGAGGGGTTACCTATATATATCCAAGTAGTGTTTCCCACGAAATAAGTAAGTAAGATTTTAAGTTTATATCCCGAATAAACCTACTAAATGTGTAAAAACCTATCGGCACATCATCAGCGAGACTGTTTAACGCATTTAAACATTCCAATTCTTTAGCATACCGTAACTGTCAAGCCGATGTACTATCATTTTCCCTTTTTACACAAGCTCTTTTCTGGTTTTCTATTGTTTTTGGATTTTGAAAATATCTCATGTTTTTGTATTTTTGTCATTTTTTATTGTTTTTGTATTTTCTGAAAATATTACCCTATACCTCCCCCTAAATACCAAAACAAGTAAAAAATCGACAAACCATTGCAGATTGCTTCTCAACATCATCTACAATGTCTCCTTCATCAACGCCAAGAATCTCCTCCAACACCGATAAAAGCTTCATACCATTCAATTTTAGCAAATACTGAAAACGTGTTTTATCAAATGCTTTGGTATGTAAATCAGCTTTTTGTTCGTCAGTGTGGATTTTCTCAATTCGTATCAACTTCTTCTCGAAACAATCTCGAATGAAGTGATAACGAATTTCAATGTGTTTGGTTTTAGCGTGATGAACAAGATTTTTCGTAATGTTAATCGCTGCCTCATTATCAACAAAGATAGGGGTGTTTAGAAATTGCAAACCGTAGTCGCGCATCTGTTACTGGATCCACAAGATCTGTGAGCAGCAACTGCTAGCAGATACATACTCCGCTTCACATGTGGATAAAGCCACAGAGGTTTGCTTTTTTGCATTGCCAGGTGACCAATCGTGATTCGAAAAACTGACACCCTGCTGTTGTTGATTTAGCATTAACTTTGCAGCATCCGAAATCGGAATCGAAATACCCTTCAAGCAAAAAGTCGCCATCTTTTGGATACCACAACCCCAATGATGGAGTTCCTTTCAGGTAGCGTAATATCCTTTTTACAATCACCATATGCGAAGCTCTCGGGTTAGATTGAAATCTTGCTGCGAGGCAGGTTGGGTACATGATATCGGGTCTTGAAGCTGTCAAATACATCAGCGATCCTATCATGGAACGATACATCGTTTCATCTACCTTCTCTCCGGTGAGATCAGGGTTTATCCCATGATTCGTTGCTAATGGGGTAGAAGCTGGAGTAGAACCTGACATCCCGAATTTCTCTAAGATATCATGAACGTACTTCGTTTGATGTATGAAAATTCCTTTCGGTAGTTGATCAACCTGCAGTGCCAAAAAGAATTTCATCTCACCCATCGATGAGATTTTGAATTTCTGCTTCATAACTCTTTCAAAATCTTTGCACAGATTTTCATTTGTTGACCCAAATATGATGTCGTCCACGTAAATTTGAACTATCAGAAGATGTCCGTCGACCTCTTTGGTGAAGAGAGTGGCATCCACTTTTCCACGGATGAAGCTGTTTACTAGTAGGTGTTGAGACAATGTCTCGTACCAAGCTCTCGGGGCCTGGTGTAAACCATACAGCGCTTTGTCTAGCAAGTAGACCTTGTCTTTGTGGAGTGGATTGGTGAAGCCCGGTGGCTGACCGACATATACCTCCTCTTTTACCTTCCCATAGAGAAACGCCGAATTCACATCTAGCTGATATACTTTGAAATTTTTCCAAGACGCAAATGCTAGGAATATTCTAATCGCTTCTAGTCTAGCAACTGGAGCATATACTTCAGTAAAATCTATCCCCTCCTGCTGTCTGAAACCCTAGACTACAAGTCGAGCTTTGTTGCGAACCACAACTCCTCTATCGTCTCTCTTGCACTTGAACACCCACTTGGTGTTTATCTTCCTCTGACCATCAGGCAAATCCACTAACTTCCACACTCCTAACTTCTCAAACTGACTCAACTCTTCTTGCATAGCATTGAGCCAAGAATCTCCAGTTAGCGCCTCTTTGTAAGTTCTCGGTTCGATCTGCGAAATAAAACAACTCAATGAGAATTCAGTTTGTAAAGGAGCAACTTTTGTATAAAAACATGTAAGCCCTTTATCAAGCTGTCTTCAAGTGCGGACGCCTGTTTGCAATTCTCCAATGATCAATTCCTCTGGATGGTATGAAAGAGTTCGTGGCATCACTTCGCTTGGAACATCTACATCGCCTTCCAGATTAGTAACATTCTGATTTGCACCTTGTTCACTGACTGGGTTTGTTTGACTTGAAATCTGAATTTGCTCCCCCTCAGAATCTGAATCACCATGATCAAATATTGGCATGTTCCCAGATTCTTGATTATCATTCTGTTCCATCTGATTATCTTTAGCAACTTCATTTTGTTGGACATCATCATGTTCTCCAGCATTACTTGGACCTGCTTCATCATCATTTGAAGCTCGTTGCGGTCGTCTTGAATACTCAGCTGGGAACCTTTCTTGCGATTCTTCATACTCTCTTAGAATATCCAACTCGTCAAAGAAATCTTCTTCTTCCATGTCAAACGAATCCCACAATTTATCATAATTAAAACGCCATGAGTCACCGGGATTCTGAGGCGGCATAGTATACCCTTGACACTCAACATTTGGAGCTTCAATAATCCACTTCAGACTTGGAATGAAGATACGTCGTAATGGACTTGCATAACCTATGAATATCCCTTCAATACTCTTCGGACCAAACTTTCCAAAAGGCTCTAGAACAGTACAGGGTGACCCAAACGGTTCAAGATACTTAAGATTTGGTTTGCGGTTATTGATCAACTCAAAGCATGTTTTGTTGAATTTCTTGACAGTAAGAACTCTGTTGAGCGTATAACATGTGGCGGAAATAGCTTCTGCCCAAAAATTTATCCGTAGCTTTGAATCAGCAAGCATTGTTCTGGCCATTTCGATTAGCATCCTGTTCTTTCTTTCAGCTACTCCATTCTGCTGTGGAGTGTACGGAGCACTAAACTCATGCAATATACCTCTTTCATCACAAAATTCTTCCATCTTGTTGTTCTTGAATTCAGTACCATTATCACTTCTGATTCTTTTGATACGCCTTTGGTACAGATTTTCAATCTTTCTGAACAACGCCATCAAACTATCAAATGTTTCATCTTTCGACTTCAAGAATGATACCCACAAAAATCTGGAATAATCATCAGTAACCACAAGACAGTAGAGATCTCCTGTAATACTTTTGACGTTTACTGGACCAAACAGATCCATATGAAGTCTCTCTAAAGGTCTGGAAACTGAATTGACTTGCTTTTTAGGGTGTGATTTCTTCTTTTGCTTGCCTTTAACACAACTAATGCACTCCCCTTCCAGATGAAAACATTTGACATGAACACCTAAAATCAAATCATTATGTACCAGGTGATTCATTTTTCTCAAGTGAATATGGCCCATCCTGCGATGCCACAACTGCGATTCTTTCTCCGTTGCTCTAGACACAAAACAATGAGCCTGGCCCATGGTTGTAGTAGCTACGCTCATGTCCAACACGTACAGATCATTGACTCTTGGTGCCCTCATGATAATCCATTCTTCAGGGATAACAAATCCGGGTTTCAAGATCAAACATTCTTTGTCTATGAAGTGAGTGGTATACATCCTGTCACAAATCTATGAGATACTCAGCATATTATTCTCCAGCTCGGCAATGTAGTTAACTCTTTCAAACGTAACAATCCCATTGGATAACGTTCCTTCACCAACAATTCTACCACCTTGATTTCATGCGAATCCCACATATCCTCCATTAAAATTTCTAACATCATACAACAATGCAGTCTTCCCTGTCATATGTCGAGACGCTCCACTATCCATAATCCATTGAGAAACAGCTCTCGGAAGTTCCTGCACATATCACAAATTGATTTTAAAAACACATTTCAATAAAGATGCCGATTCATGCTTCACAATTACCAACCAGGAAGCTCCGGCAAGTCCGAAATCTTTAGTGAGATTTTGATGCTACACAAGCCTCTTTCGACTCAGGTAACTGGACTTTAATGTGAGATTTTGTAGTGTAAAGTGGCAGAAAATTTTTATCATTCATTTTTAAGCTTTTTTCTGATCCAACCTCAACCTTTTTGTATAAGAAAAACTTGTATATCTTAAGTTGACCGGTTGGTTGATCTTTCTTTTGAACATTCTTCTTCTCTGGTTGAGTAGAAGATTGTTTCTCCAATTGTTCATAATAATCCAAAGGAACATCCATCTTTACCGGAGTGGTAGAAGACGATTGTTTTTCTTTCACTGAAACCTTTGGTTTAGATGAACTTTCTTTCTTGTCAACCACTTTTGCCTTCCATGTTTGTTGAGATGATGCAACCCGTTTATAGAATTTATCATTTTTAGTTACCACATTCTTAACAGGTTCAATTTTGACTTTTGTTTTCTCATTTTTCAAAATTTTCTCAACAACCATTGGAGCTTTGCCTTTTGCATCAACCTTCTTCTTTCGATTCTCAACAACTTCAGTCTTAGGCTTGAAGTTGGTGCAATTTCTTGCAATGTGACCAACTTTGTTGCATCTAAAGCATGTACGAGTATCAACTACCCGATTTGTGCCTTCAGACTGAGGTTGTGAGGCCCTCTTCTCAAAAAATTCTTTATTTGATTTTGAAAAAAATTCAGACTCTTCATCAGATAGTGAACTCGAACCGTTCACAAACACTTTCTTCTCAACAAACTTTTTGTTTTGAAAATTCTTTCTTTGATAGTTCTTACCACCCTGATATCCTCCCGACCAATTGTTTCGATTGTTGTTATAAAAACGTGGTGGAACAACAGGTTTCTTGTAGTAAGCTTTATCTTTTTCAAAATTCATTTGCCTTTTTGCATTTTTCAAACTTTCAACTTCTGACACATCAATCTCAACCAACTTGAAAACATTTTTCAATTTGTTCACATTAACATTCTCTAATGGAAAATCACAATCCGAATACAACTTATCAGATCAAGCCATCTTGTACATCACAAGACCCGGTTCATCATCTAAGTTGTTTTTGGATTTTGATTTTGGAATGTATTTGTCCAAGAAACATTCATCTTCCTCAGTAGTGTCACTTTCAGATTTTAGAACATTTTCATCCACACTTTTTACCACTTCAGTTTGGACACTATCGTCATTGGAAGATGAAATGAATGTGATATCAATTGTGTCTGGAAGTTTCAATTCTTTCTCATCGTCAAGATTAACCAACCCAGATTGCTTTTTCGAATAATTGTCTAGAACTGGTGGCGGAACTTGATGAAACCCAACCCCAGTTCCATCACAGTATACATCTTCACCTGCTTTGTTTTTCCCGATGGGTTTGGGAACAATGTGTTGCAAAACAAAGCTTGCAGAGCTGTAACTGTTCAATTTCAAGTTTATACGCTCATTCTCAATCTTAGCTTCTTCAAACTGAAGCTTCAATTTAGCAATCTCATCCAATTGTTTGTTGATTAATTCTTCTTTAATTCTCAAAACACTTTGTAAGTGACAATTTTCTTTGTATGTTTTACCGTTTCTATCATCATTATCTTTAACCGTGCTTTTAAGCTTCTCAAATTTTTCAGTAATCTGACGATTTTCAAGAACTAGCCTCTCATTTTCTTTCCTAACCTTTTCTTGATCAATTTTATCAGTTTCAATTTTTTTAGTTAATTCTTTTACTCTGTCATTCGAAGCTTTCAACATTTTATCACGGTTAAGGATCTGATCCTCAACACTTCGGACTCTAGTAGTCAGATCATCAATCTTCTTACCTGTAAGATAAGTGTTTGTACTACAAACTTGGCATTCTTTGATGCAATTTTTGCAGTCAACGTCACCATTTTCTTTCTTACCTGACTTAGCCGTTGACGCGTTTGAACTGACCTGGCTTTTAGACTCAGAGACGGATTTAGAATCTACCTCAAGTGCCTTAGCAGCCAGCACCTTGTCAGCCATTTTCCCATGTTTTCAGGATTCAACTCTTGAGTCGTGTCAATGATTCCATTATCAACCTTCTTTGACTTCTCTTTTTCTTCTTTCTCCTTCTCTTCTTTCTCTTTTTCTTCTCCGCTTCCCCACCATTTCCTTTGCCAATAATCATCTTCTTCTTTCATTTCTTTAATTATGGTTTCCATATCAAGAGTGTTATGATCAATGGCTATATTTCCATCAGGGTCAAGATAACATTCTCTATCTGGATCCCATCTCCTCGCTCTTTTTGCTTCAAGATAGATACCAGATATTCTGATCATTCTTTGTTGAGCTATCATCTTCCTGTAAGCATACCTCTGTTCTTCAGGTTTGGTGTCTTTCCAAGGAACAGGTTCAGATTTTGCCATGAATGCATATCCAACCGCATCCTCCTCAGGTAACAACTCACTCCAGTCAAAACCTTCATTGTCATGAATCACCGCAAGAGCTCTGGATTTCTCTTTGTTATCCTCAAGCTGCTTCATTCTCGGCGGCTCTGATTTATTCTGATGATAAATCGCTTTCTTGTAATAATCTTCTCTGAACGGGTTTTCAGACTCATCAGCATACGCATTTTGGCATTCACGCTTAAAGTGACCTTTCTGTTTACACTTGAAGCATGTCACTTTAGACTTGTCAAAGCCTAACTTGGTAGATGGTCCACCAATAGACTTCCTTCCTGTGATCTCCATGAATCGCTGCGCCCGACGAACTGCACTGGCCATACACCACCTTATGTCGATCAATTCCATCTCCTCAGGATCTATTTGATCGTAATTTTGTCAGGTTGGTGTTACCAATCTTCCCTGTCACAAGACTTTCATACGATTCTAGCACAGACGCTAAGAAAACCATCTGTTGCTTTGCCGAATCCTCGTTGAAGTTTTGAGCGTTATTTAAGTCTACAGCGATATTGCATTGAAATAGGTTCTTTGCATCAGACTGGCTTGAATGTGAAGAAGAACCACTGTGAAATCCACTGCTTTGACTTTCTTTGTTTGAAATGTTGGAATTCTCAGCAGAAAAAGCTGTCTTAGGAGATGTATTCTTTGGCATCATGCTTTTTGGATAATACAAATCCAAGTTCTGCTGGTATGATGAGTGATTGACTTTGTGTGTTTTCCTTAACTCCAGCTCGTGACTCTCTAGTCTCTCAATCAACAAATCCACTGTGAGCTGTTCAGACTTGATCGTATTCTTCAACATCAAGGCATAGTATTGCCAATCCATCTCATATGGCAACGAGTCAAACAATTTGTCGACTAGCTCTTCTTGAGAATAGAAAATTTCATGTCTTGCCAGTTCCAGCTTCAGGTGCCCAAACCTCTCAATCATTTTACAAACTGATTCATTTTTTAAACACCCAAACAAATCAAACTCTTTCCTTAGCAGTTTCTTTTTATTTTTCACAATTTCTGCACTTCCCAAACATTTAACTTTCAATTTGTTCTAGAGATCTGTAGAATTCTTGTACTCGATCAAGGATATTATATCTTCTCGAACAGACTGAAACAGCAGTGCGCTGCATTTCTGCTCAGCAACAAACGATTCTATTTCTTCAGCTGTTGTCAAGCTTTCACCATCTTTGCCTCCATCACTGTATCCATTCTTTAGACTCTTCCAGCTGGGATAAGCGAAAGCTTTTAACCATTCGTCAAACTTCTTTGCCCACCGACTGTACTCTTCGATAGCCATCAACTTCGGGGGTTTGTTATAAGTTCCGAAAGCACTTTCCACACTCAGAGCATCCGATAAACTTTTCTTCGTATTCGGCGTATTCTCATTGGTGTTACTAGGCGAAGTATCATCTCCAGAATTTCCAGCAAAGGCATACATATCGCTAAACGGATTCATGAATAGATCATCCATCTTGTACGTACCTGAAAAATCAGCAAACAGTTAGAAAAATTTTAAGTTTTTTTGAAAAACAGAAGTTTCAAGCGAAATCACTTGAAGTGAAATCTCTTCAAGCGGAATCACAAGAATCTTTCAAGCGAGATCAGAAAGTTTCAAGCGGAATATGAGTTATTCTGATTTCGAGCGGAATCAGAAATGTATTTCAAGCGGAATATGACTCTGAACTGATTTCGCTTGAAAATACAAGAATTTCAAGCGGAATCTACTTCTTTGAGCGAAATCAGATTAAAAATCTCAAGCGGGATTAACTTTTTAAGGGGGTTTCGCTTGAACTTTTTCAAGCGGAATCAAGTGACATCAGCATTCTCGAACAACATTTCAAGCGAAAGGTCAAGTTTTTGTATGATTTTGTTCAATTTAATGTCCAATTCTCTCAGGGATTAGTTATCACAATGATTCACCTGTTATATGTCAAATTCAGGTCATTTTCACCGCTGAAATATGTTCAAATCAGAAAAGTATGAGTAGAAGAGAGTAGAATTGAGAAAATCCGGTAGAATCAAGCTGTAATGGTATGAACTCCTCATCCTGAGCTCTGATACCACTTGTTGGACCGTGTGCGTGACCCTAAACAGTCAGTAAAGGCAGTTCATCTTCATTTACTAAGGCGGAATCAAAGTAAACAAAGTCACACAGCTTGTATCCTTTTAACTTCTTTCTATTACTGCTTTTCCAAGTCTTTACACGTGTTTCTGACTGAATTTTGACAGCAATTCGACACCTAACACATGACCAGATTCCGCTCCATCTGTTCCAAGTGAAATGAACACATCACCTATTTATAGCCTCCTGATTCCGCTTGAAATGGTTCAAGCGGAACCCCTATGATCAATCTCGAGTGGAATCACCATCTACATTTGGAGCGGAATCACAACATATCCTGATTTCGCTTGAAATGACACAAATGTCATTTCGAGCGGAATTACAACATTAATCCATTTTTTTCAATTCCAAACTCCAATCTAACCTATATAGACCTAAGACTCGATTAAGACGTAGTCAGCAGACATTCAGTACACCAACAGTATGGGGGAACACTTACGCGGCCCGCCTGGCCTCCCCAGATCAGCAAAAGTTTCCAGTTTGACAGTTTAGGTCCCTGCACTTGTTTTAAGCTCATTTCAGCACCTTTTGACCCCCGTTAAGCCATTTTTAAGGCTCTACAAGGTCAATAAAGTTTAGAGGACTCAAAATGTGCTTGGAAAACTCTTGGATGTCGGCTCGTTTGGTCGTACGGTCACGTTACTCGTTAAATTACGACGAAACTCAAACGGACGCGAAAACGAACCAAATTAAGCGACGAATGGTATTTTTGCATGCTGATCACTAAAATAAAATATTTTAGTGTGTACAAAAATTTTGGATGTCCAGATGTGGTCAGAACGTAAGATATGCGCAAAAATGCAAACTTACGCCGTTTTTGACACTTTTCGTCCCTGTAAGATCAAATAAGCATATTTTCACACACCGAACCACTCAAAGCTTATTTCTAAGCTATGTTTAGGTTATTTATGGTATGTTTAGATTATGATCACGTTCCGGACTGTACGTTGCCTTACGAAACGACAGACTTTTGCAAGTTGACGCAAATAGTCCATGTGAGTGAATAAACTTGATTTCGCCACACCAAACCTTCCAAAACTTATTTCTAAGTTATGTAAAGGTTATTTAAGGTATGTTAAGCCTATTTCACTATTCCGGAGTGTTTTTTCATTAAACTGGTTGTATTTACGCATTAGATTGCGTATAACCTTCCAGAAAGCGATTTAAAGCTCGAAATCGAACAAGAATTGATATGTGGCAACGATACACATATTTATACAAGTCCCAAGTATGAAACACAATATTTCATTGGTTTGGTATTTGTATGATGGTTGAAGTGACACAGGTGTCACACCGATCGAGTTGTCACCCGATCGGGCTGCCACCCGATCGGACTGCCACCCGATCTATTAGCCCTTTTCCCACTTTCCTTTTTGGGAAACCCTATAAATATCCCCATTTGTCACCTCCTTTGATGGTGACAGCTCCCTTGCTCGACTCAGCCGCACACAAGCTCATTTCTCCCGATTCCTCTCATTTCTTGTAAGTTTTCAACCTAAATCTTGTACTTCTATGATCTACACACACTTCTTCATCATTCTCTTTTTTCAAATCTCAACCTTTAACCATGAAATCATTGGATTTGAGGTGTTCTAGGATGATGTCATCATGGTGTTCTTATGAACTTCATGTTTTGGCTTCAATCCACCAAGAACAACTTAGATCTGGACGATTTCCACATGAATGGACAAAGGTCTTGCATAGATCTAGACATATTCATGGTGAAAAGGATTGAAAGATGGATTTCTAACTTTCTTTCAACTCTTTTACACTCAATGCACTCAAACCCGATGGAATCGGAGCTTGTTCTAATCTTCTACTCATTCTTAGTGATGTATCAATTCTAGATCTGAATTCTATCCGAGAGTTAGTGATTTTGGGTTTGAACATGAACAACCGTCTTGAATCGAGAACTGGTCGGACTAGGGTGATTCCTGTTCGATCGGGTCACTTGGGACAAGACAAGGTTCCTGTTGTTTAAATAGTCTCGTTCAAACTACAAAACTTCAAACAGAATCAGGTGTCAAGACGATCAGGTCGTCCGGACGGATTGCCGTCCGATCGGATTGCCATCCGATCGACCGGCCATCCGATCGGGTTGCACATTGGTTCCACACTTAAACTTTTATTCAAACTATTCAAGGATCTGAACGTTGAACGGATTACCGCCCGATCGGATTGCCATCTGATCGGGTGACCGTCCGATCATGTGACGTTTGGGACTTTGACACTTAAACAATTTTCAACATATTCAATACACATGGATTGCCACCCGATCGGATAGCCATCTGATCGAGTGACTGTCCTGCTGTGAACTTGTTCTCACCCTGAGAAGCCTCGCCAATCGGATCGCCATTCGATCGAACGACTGTTCGATCGACCAACCTGAAGGGTAGAGATACTTCTCTATTTTCAAAATGCTACAACGAAAACTTCAAAGGTGAAACCATCATATACAACACATCCTCACTAAGCGAGGTGTCAATCCAATCGAATGGCCATCCGATCGGATGACCATCCGAACGGATTGCCACCTGATCAACTGGCCATCCGATCGGATTGCCATCTGATCGCATTACCGTCTGATCCTTGGTACACTTGTATAGTTTTACGTGCCGCTTATCGTTTATGCTATCGTTAACTTTTCAGGCTAACTCCGCTCTAGCGCTCCCTTCAATCCATAAACTTCATCACTGTGAGTATACTCGAACCCTTTTTGCTTTACGCACTTTTGGGTGTTACATACGTTACTTATTCTAAATCAAATCAAACACACTACGCAATACTTAAACGCTAACCGCTACTGCATGTATATGTGATTTGATGAATGCTTGTTTGTTTGTTATGTTTACACATAGATTGCTGTCTACATGCCTTAGCAACGATAGTACTATAGTTTGGACTCAGCACCTGTTCACTCAGGGGTTGTTAAGGACAACTAATCACATGGTTCACAGTGGTGAATATGTGTTACGAACTGCCTTGGGCAGTCAACCCGCAGTCATTGGTATCGATAGGATCATGTCGATAACTAACGTGCTTCACATCACACGTTGTACGTGCTGGTTATGCGTAATCGATTTCGAACTCTATATGCTATTATTAAACTTGTATGCTCACCTTTACACTATGTGTATTGACTGTTACTTTAACGTATGTGGCAGGTGCATAAGATGCTAGGATGCCTTGTTTGCTGTGTGATGAAATCGAGGCTAGGAAAGAGTCCTAGAAACAAATAAATAAATTGTCTACTTTGAAATCTGAGTTATCGGATCAGTACTTATTTGTGAGACAATTATTTGTAATAACTGTTTTATTTGGATATGTTATGGTATGGGACATGACGTTTTAAGTATTTGGTAATTAATAGTTGTTATGGATACTCATGGACAATCTGTTTCGCTCAGTGTCGCGCCCCGATGATTCCGCCATCGGTTGGGGTGTGACACAAATGCATAGTTGAAGCTCAACATGTTGACTGTCAGGGGTATACAATGCCTACTCAAAAACCTGGTGCTATGTGGATGTTCGACTACGAGGTGTTGTGGAATTCATTCGAGCTTCCAGAGGAACTGTCAGATGATGAATTAGTAAATCTATATCAGCAACATTTGTCGTCCTCTCAAGAACAAGTGCCAAGGCCTATGGTAACAGAAACAGTTTCTTAAGTAGAAAATGCTCCACCCATGGTGTTTAACAACACAAATGATTCAGATTCAGACAGTCCCACGTTTGATTAGGGAGATACTGACTCTGAGCGGGAGCAGATCCAACTTGATGGTCAGACAAACGAAGTCACTCAAGATGCGGATCAGAATGTCACAAACTTGGAGAACGAGGTGATAGTTTCTGATGAGGTGATACCACGGACACTATCCTATCACCACGAGGAGTTTATCACAGGAGAGCTTCAAGCTGGTGTTAGAACTAGACGAAAAATTGATCAGGGCCTTTCGTGTTTTTACTCTAAAATTGTTCCATTACAAAAATGATTTTTCTCTTAAGTGTTTTATCTCGCAGGTAGAGCCTAAGACATACAAAGAGGCACTAACGGAGGAATCGTGGGTGAATGCGATGCAAGAAGAACTTGGTCAATTTGAAAAGCTTAGGGTTTGGAAGCTAGTAGATTTACCGGACGGCCATAGAAAGATAAATACAAAGTGGGTATTCAAGTGCAAAAGAGACGATAGAGGAGTAGTTGTGCGTAACAAAGCTCGCCTAGTCGTTCAGGGTTTTAGTCAGCAAGAGGGAATCGATTTTACCAAAGTGTATACTCCTGTTGCTAAACTAGAGGCAATTAGAATCTTTCTCGCTTTTGCATCATGGAAAGGGTTCAAGGTGTATCAATTAGATGTCAAATTGGCGTTCTTATACGGAAAAGTGAAAGAAGAGGTGTACGTCGGTCAGCCACCGGGCTTCACTGACCCTATCCACAAAGATAAGGTCTACCTCCTAGACAAAGCCTTATACGGGTTGCACCAGGCCCTGAGAGACTGGTACGAGACGCTCCCTCAGCACCTATTGACGAACGACTTCACACGAGGGAAGGTAGATGCAACTCTCTTCACAAAAGAAGCTGGTGGTTATCTTCTGATAGTTCAAATATATGTGGATGGCATTATATTTGGGTCTACCAACGACGATCTATGAAAAGAATTTGAAAAAGTTATGAAGCAAAAGTTCGAAATGAGCTCAATGGGAGAAATGAAGTTCTTCCTCGGCTTGCAGGTCGATCAACTTCCGATCTTCATTCATCAAACGAAGTACGTTCATGATGTGTTGGAGAAATTCAGCATGACAGGGACCTCTGCTATAACTACCCTATTAGCAACAAACCGTGGCATCAATCCGGATTTCACAGGAGAAAAGGGTGACGAAACCTTATACCGATCAATGATTGGTTCGCTCATGTACTTAACCGCGTCAAGACCTGATATAATGTACCCGACATGCCTCGCGACACGCTACCAATAAAGTCCGAGGGCTTCTCATCTGATCATCGTCAAGCAGATCTTACGATACTTGAAAGGAACCCTGAGCTTTGGCTTGTGGTATCCTAAAGCTTGCGATTTCAATCTTGAGGGCTACTCTGATTCGGATTACGGCTGCTGCAAAATCAATGCGAAGTCTACAACTGTCGGCTTCCAATTCTTGGAAACATGCCTGGTAACATGGAAGTGTAAGAAACAGACCACGGTCACTCCCTCTACTTGCGAAGCTGATTACGTCTCGGCTAGCAGCTGTTGTTCACAGTTATTGTGGATTCAACATCAGATGAGAGACTATGGTATGCAATTTCTTAACTCACCTATATTTGTAGATAATGAGGCTGCTATAAATATCACCAAAAACCCAGTACATCACGCTAAAACTAAACACATTGAGGGGAATATGCTATAGAATTGTAATGAAGTTTTAGGAGTGTTCCAATTAGGCCAGTAACAAAATTTATTGTTCCAATTAGATCATTCTACTTTATTTTGGTGTTCTAATGCTAGATATTTTACCTGAATAACAGGTTATAGTCCTACATGACAATTATTTATGGTTAGTTGTTTATCTTCTTTTATGACTATAATTTTAATGCTTTTGGTGTAAGAGTAATTAGTACTTTCTTTCATTAAAAATTTACTTACATCTAACTATTTTTCAAGATTTTATAAAAATTTTGATAACTTTTTAGATATTTTGAAAAAAAATGAGATTTTTTAATTTTTTTTCGCATTTTTTTTCTAACCCATTTGGCATTTATGTGCCATGTCAACAAATTTTTTAAATAAAAAACCTAACTAAATGCCATGTAGGATGGATGACCTTCTATTTAGGTAAAATATCTGGGATTGAAACATCAAATGAAACTTGAATGACCTACTTGGAACAAAAAAAATTATGAGTGACCTAATTAGAACACTCTTAAAACTTGGTTACTATTATACAAATTTAACCCACACATTGAGATTCGACATCACTTCATTCGTGATTGCTACGAAAAGAAGTTGATTAGAATTGAAAAACTCCACACCGACGAACCAAAGGCTGACTTACATACAAAACCGTTTGATCGATTACATTTTAAATATCTTTTGAAACTAAATGGTATGAAGCTTTTGTAGTCAGGGGGAGATATAATTGGCGTTGATGAAGATTCTAGTGCAGAAGATGTTAAGAAGCAATTTGCATTGGTTTGTCGAATTTTTAAATGTTTTCGATTTTAGGGGGAGAAATTGTAGTAAAAAATACAAAAACATTAAAAATGTAAAAATACAAAAACAGTAAAACTGCAAAAAAATGTAAAAAACATAGAAAAATACAAAAAGAGCTAGTGTAAAAATAGGAAATGATAGTACATTAGCTAGACTGTCACAGTACGCTAAAGATTTGGAAATTTAAAAAGCGTTAAACGGTCTCACTGATGATGTGCCAATAGGTTTTTGCACATTTAGTAGATTGAATTTGGGATATAAACATAAAATCATTATCTTGCTTATTTCGTGGGGAACATCTCTCGGATATATGGGTAACCTCCGAAATCTCGTTTGAGAGATTGCCGAATTATGAGATACTAGGTCTTTATACTATCTGATATCTGGGATATTATACCAGGTCTTCTGATTTTGCGTCAGCAATGTCCTAGACCTCGTATAATACTTTATGCGCTTTAAATAAGCTTTCCCTCAGCATAAAAATTGAGAAAATATCGAAAGATATATATCAAGTGCAGTTGTAAAGAAGATCCCTAAGTGGGACACACCTAAAGTCGAGCCTTCATCTCTCTAACTGAACGAAAGTTCTAACCTGAGCTCTCAAGGTCTCGTACTACCCAGAGAACAGATATCAATATAGTATATTCACCTGTAAGACTGAATTTAGGGAATCTTGATACGGGAGTATATTCTGAGGTGGGACACGCGAATAAGTTAAGTGCTCAAAACATTAATTCCGTATCTCGAATCATTTGAACTTTGTGTGAGAATTTAAGTGGATCAGTATACTGACAATCTAGGTGAAACGTTTAAAACTTAAAGTGTTTAAAGTTCAACGGTGCTAGTGATTTGTCGGCAACTGATATGATCCTCTAACACAACTCACAAAAATATGTCTGTAAATAGTTTGTTGTTTCATTTTCAGAATAAACCCAAAAAGATTTTCAGTGTATTTTAACATAAAGTTTGTAAATATACAAAAAGATTTTATTTTTGCTTTATTTTCGACAAACCAGTGTTAGAAAGCTGATCTTCAGAATCCCAAATGCAGGAGCAAACTTTGAATAGACTGGGTGGGAGCTAATCTGAAAGTGTTGGGAAACCTAAAAAGTTGAACAAGTTCATTAAGTTGAAACTTGTAATTTTTTGAAAAGTTGAATATTTGGATAAAAATGTCAGATGGTTCGTAAATCGGGTCAACTAAGGTCGTTAACTTAGACTTGGTCGGCAAATCGAGTAACCAGGGTCATTAACTTGGACCTGGATACTTGAGTGGTTGCTAAAATCTGATAAAACTTGAAAAAGTTTGAAAAAATTGAAAATTGAAAATTTTGAAAGTTCAAAGTCCATCTGGATGAATGGACTTTATCCATCCGGACGTATGTAGGAAAAGTCCATCCGGAGAATTGATTTCTTCATCCAGGCGGATGGACTTAGGAAATATAAAGGCCATCCGGACAAGGTGTGACAACCGTAAAAAATACAGGTATCCGTACAATTAATTAATATTGATTAGTGCTTAATGACTGTGCTGAATCATACTTGACTGCTTTCTGATTATACTAGAAGCATTGTTTTAATGTTTCTAAGCTAGTTATGATCCCTAATACCCTAACACACTACATAACATATCATACACATAAACACTAATCTATGCACTTGAAATCTAACTTAATTATCTAACTTATGATTTAAACTTACACAAGACCCCCCCCCCCCTTCATATTTACGGTCCCCAAGGGAGTGGCCCCACCCCAAATCTTCTCTTGATATCTTAAATCTCACTTGATCTCCTAAAGATTGATTAAGGATTTGATGTGTACTTAGGGAACATAAAACCCAATGGACAAAACTCTAAAATGGTTATAAGAACACATGATCTCACTTCATCTTCATCACACCACACCTCTCCTTCTCTCTCCCTCCCTCTCGGCCGAGAACTAGCACCACCACCACCACCATTTCCATCTCACTTCCAACCATTCCAAGATCATTCTTGTGACAACCCTCGTAATTCCATGTATCCGTACAATTTATTAATGATAATTAAAGTGCTTGATGACTGTGTTGAATCATTTAACTGCTCTCTGATTTCTGTGTTATACTTACATGTGCGTGTTAACATACTAGTAGTATACAGAAAAGTTACTAAATAGTCCGGTATGCTTTCCTATGTGTTAGGAATAAATTGCGTTACAAAAATATATATATAAGACACCTTACGGAACAATTAAACACTTTAACGGAACGGTGTCTAACCGGATAACCGGACATTACCCGGGACACTAAATTTTTGTCAAGTACATTGTTTTTATTATTTTTGGCTAGTCATGGTCCCCGTATACCATAACACCCCCTAAATATCAACATACTAATATATGTAAGTGTATACTTGACAACCTAACTAACTTTTACCAATTAGTTACAAAATATTACAATTAACCCCCCCCCCCCACATGTATGAAATCGGTCAAGGGACCCACCCCCCATATCTCCAAGATTTTAGTTGATATTTTCGTTGATTGTTTGCTTCTTGAAGTGAACAAAATATTGGAAGATGATTATAAGAATGGTGCAAGTGATTTTCTATATCATTCCCTCACTTCACTAAGATCACCCTCCATCTTCTCACTCTCTCTCTCTCTCTCATTTTCGGCTCCCCCAAACCGAACCCACCACCACCACTTCACATCTTCATCTTCTTCAATTACAAGTTCCATTCAAAGCTTGAAGGTGATCTATGGAGGTTGCATCTTGAAGGGCATTCAAAGGAGCTTTGTTTTAGTCTTGTTCATCATCATTTCTTATCATCTCCTTCACTAGATTTTCCCTAGCTTCATGCAAGTAGTAAGTCTCTATTTAACCCTTGTTCATGTCTATTTGGTGTAGTTAAAAAGATGTAGTATGTTAAATCTACAAGAACACTAAAAGGGTTTAAACAAGATGATAAACATAAAAGTTACATGAAGATTTACATGATGATATGTTGTAGTGAACATGTTGTTGATTGCTTGATGATTTACTTGCTGATATTGATGTTAAATGTCGTTATGGATCTCTAAACATGTTAACGGAATCAATCGAACACACTTTAGAATGTTAAAAAGCTGAAACAGGATGGTTGTTTAGTGATTACAGCCAACTTCAGTTGGCTGTAACCGAACCTTAATAAAGCGAAAAATGTAGTTCCTGAAGTCTAGATTTATGTATTATGAAATACGGTTCTAATGGCACTGGAATCACAATTTTTTGACTTCGTTTACTATTTTTAAAGACCCTTTTTAAAAACAGCAGCTGAAGCTGAGTTTTTGCTGCAGTAAATGGGTGATGTGTTTTTGGTCATAACTGGAAATCTATGATGAATCAACTCATGAAATTTGTACAGTAGATGACAACTGATGTATTTGTAATTACCTAACTAGAATTTCGTAAATCGGACTCTCGATAAATTTTAAATAAATTATTCCGTGGACTGCAATCAGAAAAAGATGAATCTGATTGCAGTCCGGAAAATGAATTTTTATAAAATATTGGTTATGAATTGGATCCCGAGATTTTTACACAATAATATTTGGATCGTTTAAGACCTTATGTAAAAAGTTGGGATTTTTGAAACAAGTTAACTATTTTATTAAAATCTCCGAAAACAGCCCAGTTTTGAATATAAAAGCTGAAATGACTTAAGTCGTAAATTGCGTGTCTAAATGTCGGGTATGTTATCTGTGAATGATATAACATGTTATATGTGTTATGTGCAATGTCGTATGTTTGCTTATGAATGGGAATAGATGGGAAGTTTATATGGGAATAAACCGTTAAAGTGATGCATGTTATGTGATAGATACGTGTAGGAACTTTGTGTTCTATTTGAAAACCACTAAATAACTAACTGATAATTATACTAGGACGTGATTGACCGACCTTGACTGTTAGCTATTTTTGAGAGTCAAACCGAGCAACCGAGGTGAGTTCACACTCTTTCCAAGGCATGGGATTCCCAAGGGTTGGGAATGGGTTAATGATTTAAACGGTAACTACAACCATCCTCCGTGGGTAGGATGCCAAGATTACACACTGGACCAAACCTCTATCATTGAAGTCCCTCATTTATATCGACTTAATCGCCGAGGCCTATGGCGAGCGGGTCATTAGTTAATACCGCTATTAGGTTTAACAAACCTCACACCGTGCCAGTCGGACGGGCGTGTACTAATGGACTATGGGCAAAGGGTCAATGCTGATAGACATTGACTTAGGGCACCACTTACATTTTCGTAGTAGTCGATACGCACGGTCTAGTAACACAAGGGAAGCCCCCACTAATCTTCGCAAACATGTCTGGGAGACCGCGATACGAATTAATACGATACATGGTTTACAAAACGAACATATGATTTACGAAACGAATGCTACAACTAAACAACCAACTGTTAACTCGCTCAACTTTGTTGTTGACATCGTTGTTACATGCCTTGCAGGTCGTTAGGTACTCATGGAGCTTGCACAGGGAGGCGTGGTCGTTGTGGGACATGGCAGTGTGTGCCATGCTAAAAACATTACTTTATTTCGTACTTAATACTTACATTGGGTTTTACAATTATGCTTCCGCTAAATAATTAACTACATTTTTGGTTTGAAACACCTTTCATATTGTGTGGTTGAATTTTACTTATTACTTGTTATGTTCAATATGATTGGTGGCTTGATCCTGGTCAGTCACGCCTCCAAGCAGTGATACTCCGCGTGTGGATTTTGGGGGTGTGACAATTCTAAGGTGTAAGGAGCCATACAAAGGAGCTTGGTGCTTGTGGATCTTGAAGGACCTCTCCCGATTGCTTTTATCCTCCACTTTTGTCATCACCATCTCTTGTGTTCATCCCTAGCCTTTGTGCTAGTAGTAAGCCTCTCATGATCCTTATTTACTTCATATGTAGTTGGTTAAAAGATGTAGTATGTTGTTAATCACAAGAACACTAAAGAAACATAATCATGAAGCATGAACATAAGCTTGATATATGATGAAATATGGATGAAACTATGTTGTTTAATGCATGTATGATACTTGATTGTTATATTCTTGAAGATTATGATGTTGGTCATCATAAGGATCTTGCTAGATTGTGAATAAACACATGATCTAGCAAGTGAAAGGATGATTATGTGATGAAATAAGATGATCATCCTCATGTGTAAGCATGAACTTGAAAAACAAAATGATTTCTTGAAAAATAATAATCAAGAGAGTTGATAATCTTATTGTTCTAAGATTTATGAGTGGCTTTCCAAAAGAACCAAGTTTAAAATATGATTTTTAAAAGATCTTGGTTCTTACTTAAATATACACTATTTTTGGTGATAAAACAAGTATAAGAACACTTTGTTTACAAGAAAAATTCAAAAGAATGATTTTTGGAAAAATCATCTAACAAGTTGTAAACACTCAAATCTTTCAAGAATGAGATTTTTAAAGAAATAAACACACTTTAAAGGGTAACTAAGTCTACTAAACATACTACCAAGCTACTACAAATTTTATGAAAACTCAAGTTCATGATCATTATGTAGATAGCTTTGTTTTAGCACTTGGTAAGTGTAGATTGATTGTTGATTGTTTATGATGATTTTTGAAAAGAAAATGATATGCTTTAATAGCATGGACACCTCCATTTTTAGAGGAAACTATGGCGAAATTTTCTAAAAATACAAACACTTAGAAAAATATTTTCTAAACAAGTATTTACAAGTAGGTTTTAACAATGGTTTTCAATATAAACTTTGCCATAGATTTTGTTACAAAAATACAAGTATTGGAGGTTGGTTTTTACAAATAAAAATGGGTGAATATATATTTAGAATATATATATATATATATATATATATATATAAAAGACACTTGTGTGAATATTTGTATACGTTGTGAAATAGTTATATTATTTTAGGGTAAAATAATATAACTTAACAAAATACCAAGAATTTACAATCCAAAATAATACAAAAAATCACAAGGAATAAATATATAAGTTACACACTTAATATTGTGAAATCAAATGCAAGAACGCAACTTACAAAATATTCCGGAAAATACCGTTACAAATATATTTTTGGTAAATATTATTTTGGATACGAGAAATGAAAATATGATTTTTGTAAATATTACAAAGTTGTGTCATATTTTTTTTGACAAGGAGAAAATATATTATTTTTGGAAGTAAAAATATATTTTCTTAGTATATTTAGAAGATATATGATTTTTGGGAAAAATATATATTTTCTTGAAATACATTATTGTAGGATCGTTGTACGACCTGAATGAGTCGATCAGAAGAGTTGTTTATCCGAATCAGAGGCGGAATCAATGAAACGGACACGATAACAGCTTGATTCACTTATAATATGTCTCTATTATTGATGTAATAGTGTTACAGCACCTCGAGACAATTTGGCAGCACTTCGGTACCAAATCAGAAAAGCATACAACTGATTTCGCATGAACCCCTATATATAATACTCTAATTCCGCTTGAACCACCTTCAAACGGAAACACTATCACACGAAATTTAATTCCGTACGGAATTAACTTCCATGTTACCTTCATGCGAAATTACTTAAACACCTAGTTTCTTGAACTACGTGCACAGATCTATCAATCCTATTACATGACGTGATACAAGACGAAGTCAACAGACATAATGCACTAACAGACTTCCCCTTGGATGTTGACGAAGTCTCCAGTGTCTAATCTTTATCATGACACATCTTCAGTCTTGATCAGTCTTTTTGTGCTTTCTAAGTTGTCTAACACTGTAAGCATATCAATCTTTATCTTCTTCCAACAGCTTCTATCTTTGAATATTATACCAGGATCTGACTCTGGCTCTAACATTAACAACTTCTTCAGGCTCCCCCTTTCGTCAAGCTTCCGTGCTTTGGGGTCGTCACCTAGCTTTCCATCTACAAGCTCCCCTTATTTCAAGCTTGTTCAGACTCCCCCTTAGACTCAGCTGTCGGGATCGAAATCTGGAACGTTACCTGCAATCCTCAAACATTTATAAATACAATGTTTTGAACTTCAATTATCCAGAACTTATAATCTGGCTCTTTTAAACTCTTTAACCACTCCCCCTATCAACAAACTTCCAGAATTTGGCATTTTCAGCTAAACGGATCGGAAACTGGCTCTTTAACAATATAAACATCCAAATCCCTCACTGTTAATCATCCAAGTCCAAAATAATGACCTTGGAGATATCACAAACTGTTTTTGATTTTTGTTAAAAATTTCAAGTCTCAAATTAATGAACTTGTTTTATTTTCAGAAACACAATCAACTTACTTAGATTTTGACACTCAGCATCTCAGACATCGGTTGTCGAAAATAAAGCAGAATCAAAATCTTTTTGTATTTTCTGAAATATAAAACACTAAAGAAATATGTACAAACATATTTACAGACACTATTTTTGTTTGAGTTTGCGATAGAGGATCATATCAGTTTCTGACATGTCACAAGTACCGTTGAGCTTAGTTACACATTAAGAATTAAACAATTCACTTAGATTGTCGATATACTGATCCACTTAAATTTTCACACAAATTTCAACTGATTCAGGATACGAATTAGGTGTATTAAGAACTTAAACTCATTCATGTGTCCCACCTCTTGAATATACTCCCGTATCCAGATCCCAATATTCAGTCTTACAGGTGAGTATACCTAGATGATATCTGTAAGGGGTTAAATTGCGAAAACCGTGAGAGCTCAGGTCAGAACTTCCGTTCAGCAGAGAGATGACGGCTTCGACTTTTGGTGTGTCCCCTTTAGAGGATCTTTTTTACAACAGCAATGATTATCAATTTTATTGTTTCATCATTTTTGCTGAGGGCGGCGCTATATTTCAAGCAAGCAGAAAGTATTATACGGGGACTAGGCCATTGCTTCCGCAAAATCAGAAGTCCCCGGATAATACCCCAGATATCACTAAGCATAAAGACCTAGTATCTCAGAAAGAGGGGTCCTTCAAACGAGATTTCAGGGGTTACCTATATATCCAAGTAGTGTTCCCCACGAAATAAGCAAGTTTGAATTTAAGTTTATATCCCGGAAAAGTTTACTAAATGTATAAAAACCTATCGGCATATCATCAGTGAGACTGTTTAACGCTATTTAAACATTACATTTCTTTAGCATACTGTAACTGTCTACTGATGTACTATCATTTCCTCTTTTTACATAAAAACTCAATTTTTGAATTTTATCATGTTTTTGGCGTTTTCAAATTTTCTAATGTTTTTGGATTTTCTGACAATTTTTCTCCCCCTAAAATGCAAAACCATTAAAAGAAAATTTGACAAACCGATACTGATAGCTTTGTCTCGCCATCCATTTTCTGCGTAATGTGTACCGAATTACATGAAAAGCATTAAATACCCCCATGATTTACAACACATTGATTTTTACAGTTTGAAAACCGTTTTTCAATCTGGTGAAAGTAATCATGTTTGTTCCGCCGTGAGGGTTTCGGCATATTCAAGTAACATATATTTTTTTTTATTTTTCAATTTTTTTCACAAAATGAAAACATATTTTTGATTTTTAAATTTTTCAATATTTAGGGTTTTTGAAATATGGTTTATTTATTTACAGAAAACAAACAAACTTCCTGTTTAACCAAACCAGGGTTCAGCAACCTCCTATTCCCGTTGTGCCAGGCTGCTCCAACTTCGATTCACACAATCTTTGGTTTTGTTGAGCACCTGCACATTTAGACTACTTGATTACTTGAACAATTTAGCCCAGGTCTGTTGAACCTTAGGCATTTCAACACAATATGTATCATGCAGTTTCGGAAAATCTTTGTCATCAAAGACTTTTTCAACTTTGACGTCAACTTTCTCATCTTTTACCGAAATCACTTGTTTCTTAATACTCCATGTTTAACCTTTCGGAGTACCTCTTTTGTAAAAATGTGACTCTTTTTGAACTTTTTGATTTTGAACAACAACTTTTGGTTTCCAAAATTCGTTCAGTTTTGTTGCATCGACAGTTGTTTTCCAACTTTGTGTTGTTCTTAATCTGGGTGTGTGAGAATTCCAGGTCTGTCTAGAATCGAACCTATTAGGTTTTGATTTCCTTGTTTGGTTCGAAACAAACTTGTTTGTGTTATACCTCCAAGTTTGTTTTGAATCAAATCTGGTCGACCTTTGTTTCACATCCTCAGATTTCTGATTCCAAACATTTTCAGACTTCTTTTTGTCAACATCCACAGGTTTCAGATTTGGACATTTGCGTGCAAGATGACCAACTTGATCACACTTAAAACATGTTCTCTTGGACACATCTTTGACCTGTGGTTGTTGCTTTTTCTTTTGAGCATAGAACTCTTCATTAGACTGACGCCTAAATTTGAGTTCTTTCTCTTCTTCTGAACTTGTTCCATGAACAAAATTCATTTTTGTCTGAGAATTTTGAACTTCATTTTTTTTCCAACTTTGTTTCTTCTTATAACCCAACCCAGCCTTCATGTTTTTCTTCTTGTAACCAGATTTGTTATAAAAAGTTTTGTGACCTTTTCCAGCAAACTTTGGAATATCAGATTTTTCAATCTCAACCATTTTGAAAACTTTATCAACCTTTTCTGTAATCACATTCTGAATCGGGAATACAACATCTAAGAATAATTTGTCCGATCCAATCATGGTATACACCAATCCCTTTGAATCATCATTCAAATTTTTCTTGGATTTTGTGTTTTTCAGATATCCATCATGAAAATTACCTTCATTTTCATCTTGTGATTCAGATTTACCTGTATCAACCGACTCTTCTTTCAACACACTTTCAACAACCATACCTACCACCTCTGAATCACTAGAATCATCAGATTTGGAATAGGTTACATCAATATTGTCTGGCAATTGATCTACCAAGTTGAAAGCTTTTTCGACCTTTTCATCATCATAAAATGCAAACTTTTCCGGTGGTGGAACTTGATGAAACTCTGAGCCAATGCCTTTCTTGTTTGCTCAGACTCACCATTTCCCGGTTTTATATTGAAAATTCTTTCAAGCACATATGACGACACGTGATAACTTTTTAAGTTGTTGTTGTCCTGTTCTAAATCAGCAATCTGTCACTTTAGCTTAGCAACATCCTCAATATAGGAATTAACAACACCTTGTTTTATTTCATACATTCGTTTAAGCTCTTTAGTTGTTTCAGAAAAATAATTTATTCTTGATTGAGCAAATTTCATTTCATCTTTCACTTTTTCATATGACTCTTTTGTAATGTGATATGCCAATTTTATTGAATCATATTCTTTCTTCATTTCTTGACAAACAATTTCTTTTTGATCACATTCTTCTGTCTTTTTCAAAACATTTTCTTTTAAAATTTCATTTTCTTTTTCTAACTTTTTACATTTTTCAAAAAGTTTTTCATCATTTTCTTTCAAAACTTTTTCGTTTTCTAACATATTTTTGCATTTATTTTTGAAAACTTCTTCAATTTTATTAAATTCAAGATTTCTTATTTTGAATTGTTTGTCTTTTTCAGTACAAGCACTGCACGTTTCCATGCATTTCTTGCACTGTTCAACGATTTTGATTTGAGTTTCAGAATCAGAATTTACCTCAGTGATTGGCACCTCGGTGTTTTCTGCTGCAATTGTCTGATCAGCATCTTTCTGTTTTTCTTCAACATCAATTTCATAACCAACATCATCATCAACCAATTTCTCATCCTTTACTTCTTCTTCTGCTTTCTTCACATCTACTCCAACCTGCTATTTATCAGTAACAGCTTCTTTCACAACTTCTACACTTGCAACAACTTCTTCTTTTATTGCTTCAACAATCTTTACATCTTCCTCAGCAACTTTCTTCAAATCATCAACCAAATTCTCAATATTCTTCTTCATTCTCTCTTCATCCCTCTTCCTCAAACACGATGTCATGGCATATCTTATTTCCTTTTCATGCCTTTTTGCATAAGTGTCATCTTTTAATACATTTCTATAGTATTCGGCAGATCGAGGAATTATGAGAAGAACATCTTCAAAAATTATATCTTTCTTTGGAACGATAGGTTCACCTTGTCTGTTGACATAACACTCTCTCTTTTTATCCCATCTTTTGTTGCTGACAGCACTCTCATACTCTTCTTGCATTTCATCCATTCTATTCAAAGCAATGTTTCTTTCTCGATAAGTTTTCTCATTCAGAATCTCTTCTCTGGTTTTCTCTTTGACCTCGGCAACAACATTTTCTTCTTTGTTTTCCTCTTTTATTTCTGCAACAAAAACATAATGGTTGTTCTTTGATATATTTTTGCCATGAGCTGTTTTTCGAATATCAACATGATCTTCTTCTGGACAAATCTGGCTCCAATCATATCCTTCATCATCATGGATCACAGCACAAGCTCTTGACTTATCTCTGGGTTTGTCTTCAATCATTTTTGGCTCTTCCTTGCTTCGGTGGTAGATTGCCTTTCTATAATAATCATCATTGAACGGATGTTCATTTCCTCCTACTGCAGAATTGTTGCATTCTCTCTTGAAATGACCTTTTTGCTTACATCTGAAGCAGGTCACCTTGGACTTATCAAATCCAAGTTTTGTTGATGCACCACCAAGAGATTGTTTCCCAGTAATTTCCATATATCTCTGAGCTCTGTGGATACAACTAGCTAAACACCAGCGGATGTCAATGAGTTCCATTTCTTCCGGATCAATCTGGTCGTAGTCTTCTTTGGTTAACTCAGAGTTTCCAATCTTGCCTGCTACAAGACCTTCATACGATTCCAGAACAGATGCAAGGAAGCTCATTTGCTGTTTAGCTGCATTGATGCTCATTGCTGGAGAGTTTTTCAACTTAAGAGCAGTGTTGCACAGTATCTCCTCTGTTTCTTCAGAACTAGCTTTTGAAGCAGATGAATGATAACCCGGATTGTAGCTTGATGAACTTGTCTGAGGTTCTTTTGTTTTTTCACCACTGAATGTTGTCTTTGGTGATTCACCAGCTTTCACCGAAGGTAAATTACCTTTGTAGTACAGACCAACATTCTGTTGATGTGAAGAACTACTCATCTTGTTCTGTTTCTGCAATTCAAGCTCATGAGTTTCAATCTTTATAAATAATGTATCAAGAGAAATTGTTTCATACAAAGCATCATTTTTCAAAATAAAAACAAACGTTTGCCACTGATCAGCTCGTGATAACGCTTCTATGACTTTATCAATAATTTCCTCTCTTATTTTCACAATCTCAAACCTTTCGAGTTCAATTTTTTGGTGACAAAATCTTTCTATCATTTGCCTCACAGACTCTCCTTTAATGCTATCAAACAGGTCAAATTCTTTCTTTAACAAAGCAATTTTGTTCTTTTTAATCTGTTTACCCCCCTCAGCTTTAACTCGTAAAGCTTCCCAAACAGATTTCGATGACCCATCATGATTAAGCAATGCAAAAATGTCATTTCTAATTGCCGACTGGATCAAAGCAATCATTCTCTGTTCAGCTGCAAATTCGAATTTATCATCTTTGGATAATTTCTTGAATGGAAGTTCTTCTCCTTTATGTGCGTACAGAACCAGCTTTCATGTGCGTATGCTTTCACCCAGTTAATGAAACGCTCTTTCCACCATGTATAATCTTCAATACTTTCAAGAGTTGGTGGCTTCGAGTGTGTTCCGTAGAAGTTATCATGCTTGATGTTCTCATTGATTGCTTTTGTTATGGTTTTTGGTGTAACAGTTGTAATCTCGGAAGATTCGGATGTGAATGCATTGTAGAATGTGTTGTAGAATTCTTCAGCCATGTTGTGAATGCTTTTTGAATTTCCTGGAGAAAACAGTCAAACAAACACAATCAGTCTAAATACTATCAAACAACTTGACACAAACTGACACTCAGTTGACGTGAAATGATCTCGACGCAAAATTTCCACTTTCAAACGGAATAATGTTCTCAAGCGGAATCACTTTTGGTGCAGAATTATCTGTTCAAACGGAATCACTTGACTGACAACTTCAAACGAAATCAAGACTTGAAGCGAAATCAAAACTTCAAACGGAATCACGACTTTCAAACGGAATCTTCAAACGAAATTACTCTTTGAAGCGGAATAGCTGATTCCGTTTGAACCTTTTGAACTGGAATTATGCTTTTCAAGCGAAATCAGGTGTACTTTCAAGCGGAATTACGCTTTGAAGCGAAATCAGATGAATTTTTCAAGCGAAATTAGTATACTCGTTCAAACGGAATTACGATTATGGTCCATTTTTGTCATTTTTACTTCGAATTTTGATCTGAAACTCTCAAGGGTTTGTTAAAACACTGTTTCACATAAGATGTGTGAAATTCAAACCATTTTGACCGTTAAAAGTTGTCCAATTTGAAAAAGAAGGTGTAGAAGACAGAAATTCAGCTGTAATCACAAAGAACTCTTCCTCCTGAGCTCTGATACCACTTGTAGGATCGTTGTACGACCTGAATGAGTCGATCAGAAGAGTTGTTTATCCGAATCAGAGGCGGAATCAATGAAACGGACACGATAACAGCTTGATTCACTTATAATATGTCTCTATTATTGATGTAATAGTGTTACAGCACCTCGAGACAATTTGGCAGCACTTCGGTACCAAATCAGAAAAGCATACAACTGATTTCGCATGAACCCCTATATATACTACTCTAATTCCGCTTGAACCACCTTCAAACGGAAACACTATCACACGAAATATAATTCCGTACGGAATTAACTTCCATGTTACTTTCATGCGAAATTACTTAAACACCTAGTTTCTTGAGCTACGTGCATAGATCTATCAATCCTATTACATTACGTGATACAAGACGAAGTCAACAGACATAATGCACTAACACTTATTTTTGGACAAAATAAGTTTATATATATTTTCTAAGATAAGACTTGAAAATATATTGTTTTGGAGCTACAAATACAAATATACATGTATGAGATACCCCCATCATTGGGAAGGAAATACGAAAATAAATACTTGAGAAGTATTAATACAGAAATATTGCTTAAACAATTATTCCAAAACTAAATATAATTTAAAGTTAAAATGATTATTATTTTAACAAATAATTATAACTTGGAACAATATTGGGAACATAAGAAACGTAACTCAAAAACGTTAAACTCTAAGCCAAGGCATGGCCCGTTCGTCTAATAGACAGTAGTACATTGTAGGTAGTCGTGTTTGCTGAAGAGATTTGGGTTACGATTCTAAAGACGCAATACTGTGAGTTCATGTCCCCCTTTTCTTTTAACTATTTTCAGTTTTATAACTTCGGGGGTGATATACATGTTACAATTGTTTATAAACGTTTTATACATGGTTTGATTAGCTTTAGGAGGGCTACTGCTTGATCATGTGAGTGGTGGGTATAACACTTAAGGCCATTAATCCTCGTCGTAGGACCGAGGGACATGAGTGATAGATCTATTTGGGTGTAGCGAGCCCACACCCATGAGGACCAGGGTGGCCCATGTGGTGACTATGTCCACATACTAATGCCGTGGCAAAATTCCGCTAGGTTTGAGTTTTCCTTCACCATTTCACACATACCATTGGCCTTGCAAACCATTGGTGATCTGTTTTTCCTTATTGCTACATACCAGGGACATACATACATACAGACAAACTTTAAAGGTTTATTCATACATAAACGCATGAACTCGCTCAACTTTTGTTGATGTTTTTTTTAAACTACATGTATTTCAGGGAACTAAGTGGATTTGGCAGGTGTTTTCATGTTTTCAAGTTGCGTTTAAATAAAAGATGTCATCCGAGGTCGTAGGGTTTTGGAGATGTATCTTACTCCTGGACGAGATACATGGTCCTAAGCTCAAGTTGGTTTAAGTTATGTTGTCGAGTCTTCGTGAACTCATTAAAACATATTATGGTTTGTAACTTAAATTTGGTGTCGATGTTTCAAACAAGTGTGTTGTGGTATTTTCAAACTTAATTTTTATAGATGAATATCTTTTGGTTTTATCATATAGCATTGTTATGATTGAATGCTATGGTATTAAGAAGTCACACCAACAACCACGCTTCCGCAAAAGTCAGGGTGTGACTGCTTGGTATCAGAACTTCGATCGTAGCGAACTAGGATTCTTTCTCGAGTATAGACTACGATCACTAGGACTCTCACGAAAATGTTTTCATAACATATTTTCATTACATACACAAAATGTCCAGATCCAGGAAACAAACATTTTTACAAATAAAAGACACAAAACACATTTCAAGGAATTCGTTTATAATTCAGTCTGAGAGACTGGGGAGTTGGTCTGAGAGACTAGCTGGGTAGTTAGTCTGAGAGACTAGCTGGGTAGTCAGTCTGAGAGATTGGGGAGTTAGTCTGAGAGACTAGCTGGGTAGTTCGGTCTGAGAGACTGGGTAGTTCAGCCTGAGAGACTGGGTAGTCTGAGAGACTAGTTGGGACAGTTTGAGAAACTGGGAGGTTTAGTCTAAGAGACTAGGTGGTTCAGTCTGAGAGGCTGGGTGGGATAGTCTTGGGAAGACTAGGATGCATACATGCTTACATTGTTACTACTTATATGCTTATTTGATGATTGTTTATATATGTGCATATGTTGTGATTGCTTTGTTACAGACACCATGTCCTCTTCTGATAGTGGAGTATCAGATACCGTAAACCCTATGGCCATGGTTTCGGATGATGAGATCATCCCAGAGGATGAGGTTTTTACATCTGACACTACGAGTAGTGATGATGATGATTTCCTGCCGTTTGCTTTACCAGATTTTGGCGATGATATACCGCTAGCTGATGGTCTTCCTGGTGAGGATCTACTTCTTGTTCAGATCCCTGCTCCTTTTCCTCTTGCTGCATTTCCTCTCGAGGATCTGCCTCTTGACGCTATGTCTGACGACGACATCGATCTTTTTATTGAGGGTCCCCCTGAGGGTGCCCAGGATGATGGAGCTCCAGTCAATGATGCCGTTGTCGCACCACTTGTCGAGATTCCAGTCGCCGATGTCATTGCCGTTCCGCTTGTCGAGATTCCTGTCGTTGAGATTTCGTCTGACCATTCTGGTCCTGATTCATTCGAGTCTGTGTCATCTACTACTCTACACGCACTGGGATTACAGCGTTATCCCACCGATTCTGATTCCGACACAGCTATGTCTGCCGCACCTGTTCCTCCATAGGACTTTGAGTTTGATGATGAGTTTGATCCCGTCTTTCCACACGACTTTGACCCTGAGCATGAGATTGAGTTTGTCCCCGATGATCAGCCTTTTGAGGCACCTGTCAATCCTTACATGATACCCGCTGATCTTGAGCTTGCACCAGTCGACCCTGAGCCTTTGATTGCACCCGAGCCTATACCTGCTCACGATCCCCTGCCTGAGCATGCACCTGTTGACATACCAGTTGTTGCACCACCTTTACCTGACCCTCTACCTGCACCCGCAGATCATACTCCTTTTGCTGACTATATAGATCCCCGTTATGCATTCACCCGCAATGGGTGGATAGAGGACGACGATGACTTGCCTCCATTTGTTAGGCCTGTTACTCCCCCACCTGCACCTACACATGCACCCGTTGATATCGCCCGGTTTCACCCACATGTGTCTGACATACACCGCATGGATCTACCGGTCACATTCCTACAGGATATTCCTCTACCCCGCCCAGGGGAAGGACCGTCTAGCCAGCCATCTAGTCATGTACCACCTGTGTCAGCAGCTTTTCCCTTCATACCACCGTTTGCACATACTGATCCTTTTGCTTCTGCACCATCGGGCGAGCCACTGATTTGGTTTCTGCCCAACACGATGCCTGTTTCTGATCCATACCATCCCTTCCATTACACTGGGTACACGAGGGATGAGCTACTCCTATCCTAACAGCTCTAGCAGGAGACGTTGTGTCGCAGAGTCATGGATCTTGAGAGGATTCCGCGTCCTCCGCCTTGTACTTGTCAGTCACCATTCGCGGCTCCGCCCGCTCCTCTTTTACCATACCCAGATTTTGATATTCGTTTCCTTACTATGGAGCAGCAGATCAGCTATCTGTTGCGTCATGTTCATGCCCTCGAGGAGGAGCTAGCGCATCTGCGCAGTTTGATTTTCGTTCCTCCACCTCCTCATCCTCCACCATCAGCATAGCAGTTTTTGGTTTTATGCAGGTAGCATACTTTTGGTAAGAGTGTAGCTATTGAGCCCCGATTGCACAGTCTTTTTGAAAACCGCTTTGTGAATTTTGACTTTTTGACTTTTGTAGTTTGATAGACGATGTGGACAAGGGTGATGTGACCCTGTAGCCCCTTTTGATATATGGTACATTGTAGAACATGTAAAACTGTATTTGTGGTCATTGATATATGAAAGCTCAATCGCAACATTATCATTATATACGTTGTTGGATTACTTGTTTGTGTTATGACATGGGATGTTATGTGTTTACTTGCGTTGATAAATGTTATTACATACGCGCGTACTACATACTTATATGCATAAGACCTGACCTATACAATCTTCTTTAGAAGATGCCTCCTTAAAGAGACAACACACTGCCTACAACTGAGGCTGAATTACAAGAACTGATTTCACAAGCGATACCACAGCACGAGGCCCTGCGCTCGGAACCCAGCAGGGGTACCTCAGAAAACAACCCACCTCATGGCTATACCTACTAGCAGTTCCTCAACTGTGAGCCTCCGAATTTCGATGGCACTGGAGGTACCATAGACTTTGTGAAATGGACCAAAAATATGGATTCTGTTTTTCGAATGAGCGGATGTATGCCAGATCAACAAGTCCCATATGCGTCAAGATTGTTTCAAGATGGGGCCTCGTCATGGTGGGACTCTCAGATTCGAATAATGGACAGAGCTGCTACGAATGCTTTAACACGGGGTGAGATGAAGGAAATGATGCGTAAGGAGTATTGTTCCCAGATGGCGATCCAGAAGCTGGAATTCGAATTCTGGAAACTAAAGATGGAAGGTCCAAATGTGGCGGAGTACGTGCAAAAACTTCACGATCTGTCGTGGGTTGTTCCGTACCTAGTGGAATCAGAGTTGAAAAGGATGGAGCCATTCATCTGGGGACTGGTGCCTCAGATCCTGCGCTTAATGACGATATCAGCTCCGGCAACAACCATCGATGCGATCAAGTTAAGTGCGGCACTCAGTAAAGAAGCGATTAGACTGGAAGAGCTTTCAAACCCTGACGGGAAGAAGGAAACTCGGGTAGAGCTATCCGGAAAGGATAAAATGAAGCTCACTGACCTCCAGGAGGATACCCGAACGAACAAAGCCAAAAAGGGAAAGGAGTACATGGGTATCCTACCTAAGTGCGATGACTGCCTACTTCATCATACTAAGCCATGTAGGTATGGAAGAGGTGATCTTTGCAACAAGGTAGGGCATGTCGGGGAGGCATGTCAGATCGGTACCAGACATAGGAATGAAGGCCAAGATGGCAGCGGAAATCGCGGAGAAAATAGTAATAAACAAGAACAGGGCCAAGGTTGCGGTAGCATAGGACATTTCCAGAAAGTTTACTTGGGGACTAAGCCAAGGTGTGATAAGTGCAAGTTTCACCATGAAGGTCGATGCCAGAAGCCCAAGTGCGGAAGGTGCAGGAAGAGAGGACACAACAAGGATGCCTGTTGGGCGAAGAGTCCCATAAAAGGAGGAAGTGATGACAACAACCAAGGCGAAAATAATAATGATAAAATTCCGGGCTGCTACAAATATGGAAACGAGGGGCACTTTAGGAAAGATTTCCCAAGGGGGATTGACCAAGATCATGAAGGGGTACCCATCATCGAAGCTCGTGAAGCATGCCAAGATCCAGATGTGGTTGCTTGTACATTCTCGATCAACCAAAATTTTGCATCTATGTTGTTTAATACCAGTGCCGACCATAGCTTCGTATCTCATGAATTTAAAAATATACTTGGTTTAGTAAAGGGGTAAGTTAGATAACCCACACTCGATAGAACTAGCTAATAGGAAGCCTCGACGTGGTAATTAGGATAGACCAGTTGTCGAGCAATCGAGAGGAGGTCTTTATCCGCATCCCAATGACGAACGACGAAGCAATTGCGACCCATAAAGCAGGATACGCCTCTACAAATTACCAGTGCTTGAGGGCACGGGAGTTTTCACGCAAAGGACGCGATGCCTTCCTAGCACACATTATGGACAAAGAAGCCGCTGAGCCGAAGTTGGAAGGTATCCCTGTGATAAGCGAATAGCCTGAAGTCTTCCCCGAAGACTTGTCTGAATTATTTCCTCAACAACAAGTCGAACTTCGCATTGATTTGATTCCAGACGCCGCGCCTACAGTCAATGCACCTTAGCAACTTACACCTTCGGAGATGCAAGGATTGGCAGTATAGCTTCAGTAGTTGATAGAGAAGGAAGTTAACAGACCAAGCTTCCCGTTTTGAGTAACACCAGTGCTGCTCGTCAAGTAGAAGGACGATGATTTTCAAATGCGCATCAATTCCCAGGAGCCGAACGAGCTAACCAACAAGAGTCGGTAACCCCTGATGACAATTAATTAGTTACTTACTTAACTAACTATGAGGATCCAACTACTATTTTAAGACTGATTGATGATTGAGTGCCATTATATGTGAGTTTAGGAAGAAAGTATACCGGGGAATTGTGGGACAATAACTTGTTTTAAACCTACACAAAAGAATTGTGATTCCTGCGCAACGCACAAAACAGTTTTACACAAAATATGAGACTTTGAGAATCTAGAAAACATGTGCTTAATCCTTTGGGAACCCAGGCCAAAACTCGTAAAGGTTGTCACTTAGGAACCACACCTGTGAACTCAAGCAAACCCCATTATCCTGACAGATATGCTATTTTAGTTAACCAAACAGAATGTACTCAAATTTCTTTCTTTAAAATCTTCACTTTTGCTTCTAGCAAGTAGATGTTTGCACCTCTACTCCCCTTATTGGTAGTTGCATCGCGTTAATTTTCTTCACTGAGAGCGAACACACATTTGCTTCGATACTTGGTCATTTCTTCATTTTAGCAAATACTCATTGTTTCATCACTTGGAGACTTATATGTTACGCATGCACCATTTGCTACACATGCGGTTCCATTTCGAAGAAAATGCTTCGTTAAAGTTCAAATGTTATTTTGCTAAAGCTAACTATGGGTCAATGATTCGAATAACCTACATTCTTGTAATTGATGGCTCCTTTATTATCAAGTCAACACACTCTCTTGAAACTTCTTTTCTTTCAAGCCACATTCATGGTTTATTTTTGTAACCATGCTGAAATTCCCTTGTTGATACATACGTTTATTGTCAGGCTACACCGAAACCAAGTTCAATTGCTTGAACTTATCCATTTCGCATATTCAATTTAAAACGTCATATGATGTATTGGGAGCATCATATTCAAATATTTTTGCAAATGTTCTTTTGTTTCGAACCATAGTAGACTTGCTTGGTCTACGACTCCACTAAATCGTTTGTTGATTTCGATACCTTACGGTGATACTTTCACAAAATTTAAGCTTGCGCTAATTTGGTTTCGCACCTCACACACGGATTTAATTGCCTATTTATTCGTTCTAAATCTGTTTTGTTTATCACAATTAAAGTGGTCTCAACACAGTTGTGTGTTAAGACAATGGTACCTAGATTCATTTCATATCACCATGTACCTCCTAACGATCCTTTTGTTATAAATTGAATACCTTGCAGTGTTTATTGCTTTCCATCTTCAATCAGAAACAGTAGTTCTTTGATGTTCCATAATCGATTGAAAACTCCATGACATTGTGTAAATCAAATATTCAGGTTATTTTAGTACACTTTCAGTTGTTTACAAACACGGTGAACTTGTTCGGTCACCGCTATTATCGAAATATGTCAATTACGACACCTTGTGGTGTAATTACAAATTTGTATCTTGTGCTAATCATGGTCGACTGTCTCACACCAAACTACACATACCTATGTTTGACTTGTCATTTAGACATTCCGAATGCAACTACGAACTAAGAAAATAATACACCAGATTCGCTTGTATTCCATTCGGTGTATTTTCGCAATTCAAGAATGTCAACACACTATTTTATCCACGTATTTGTTCGAAAGTTGACAGATCATTTTCATGTTACTATCACATTCGAGTTGTCGATTTTGAGTTTATATAGCGGATGCTATGGTTTGTGAAAAACTCGTTGGCATATTGTGACCGATTGTTTGAAAATCCATTGGTCGAAACTCCTTTGTTACACCCCTGTTAACTGAGTTACACTAGGATATACCTTTATACATCTCGTGTCCTTTGACATCAAATGCTAGAACACATACCTTTTAACCATTGGGCTCTTATTGTTGAAGTATATCCCTGGAATCCACCTGGTGAGAATAAGATTAGAGTCGGTTTTGTAGTTATCTACCCATGTATTATTCATATACGTACACGCGTAATGAAACCCTAAGGAGTTAAGGTAGTATAAATTTCGAGGACGAAATTTTCTTAACAGGGGGAGAATGTGACAACCGTCAAAAATACATGTATCCGTACAATTAATTAATATTGATTAGTGCCTAATGACTGTGCTGAATTATACTTGACTGATTTCTGATTACTGTATCATACTTACATGTGCATCACATATTACATAATGTCACCTCATTATCATATGCAAACTTTATTGACATACATGATGCACAAAGCACAGTTAGCACAGTTAGCGGATAACTCAGGAATATGCTGACGAGGTTCAGTACATAGACAGACCGTGTTTTGAGACCCTGTATGGGCTAGAGACTAAGTTTCACACTAGTATAGTGTGGAGGGAAGTAAGGACCATAAAACTGCTTCACTAGGTGATAGTTTAACTGCCGGAAAGTGCCTAAAACCCACATAAAGTGCAGAATTCTGCACATTTCAGCAAAAATCAGCAATTTAACAAGCTAGTAACATGCAAAAGTATGGCAAAAAGGTCCTGAATGCTTTCCTAAGTGTCGGGAATTAAAAGTGTCACAAAAGGGTACTTAAAGATCACTAAACGGAATAGTTTGACACTTTAACGAACCGGTATCTAACCGAACAACCAGACATTACCTGAAACACCAAAATTATACTAGAAGCATTGTTTTAATGTTTCTGATCTAGTTATGATCCCCGAACACCCTAACACACTACATAACATATCATACACATAAACACTAATCTATGCACTTGAAATCTAACTTAATTATCTAACTTATGATTTAAACTTACACAAGACCCCCCCCCCCCTTCATATTTACGGTCACCAAGGGAGTGGCCCCACCCCAAATCTTCTCTTGATCTCTTAAATCTCACTTGATCTCCTAAAGATTGATTAAGGATTTGATGTGTACTTAGGGAACATAAAACCCAATGGACAAAACTCTAAAATGGTTATAAGAACACATGATCTCACTTCATCTTCATCACACCACACCTCTCCTTCTCTCTCCCTCCCTCTCGGCCGAGAACTAGCACCACCACCACCACCATTTCCATCTCACTTCCAACCATTCCAAGATCATTCTAAGGTGTAAGGAGCCATACAAAGGAGCTTGGTGCTTGTGGATCTTGAAGGACCTCTCCCGATTGCTTTTATCCTCCACTTTTGTCATCACCATCTCTTGTGTTCATCCCTAGCCTTTGTGCTAGTAGTAAGACTCTCATGATCCTTATTTACTTCATATGTAGTTGGTTAAAATATGTAGTATGTTGTTAATCACAAGAACACTAAAGAAACATAATCATGAAGCATGAACATAAGCTTGATATATGATGAAATATGGATGAAACTATGTTGTTTAATGCATGTATGATACTTGATTGTTATATTCTTGAAGATTATGATGTTGGTCATCATAAGGAGCTTGCTAGATTGTGATTAAACACATGATCTAGCAAGTGAAAGGATGATTATGTGATGAAATAAGATGATCATCCACATGTGTAAGCATGAACTTGAAAAACAAAATGATTTCTTGAAAAATAATAATCAAGAGAGTTGATAATCTTATAGATCTAAGATTTATGAGTGGCTTTCCAAAAGAACCAAGTTCAAAATATGATTTTTAGAAGATCTTGGTTCTTACTTAAATATACACTATTTTTTGTGATAAAACAAGTATAAGAACACTTTGTTTACAAGAAAAATTCAAAAGAATGATTTTTGGAAAAATCATCTAACAAGTTGTAAACACTCAAATCTTTCAAGAATGAGATTTTTAAAGAAATAAACACACTTTAAAGGGTAACTAAGTCTACTAAACATACTACCAAGTTACTACAAATTTTATGAAAACTCAAGTTCATGATCATTATGTAGATAGCTTTGTTTTAGCACTTGGTAAGTGTAGATTGATTGTTGATTGTTTATGATGATTTTTGAAAAGAAAATGATATGCTTTAATAGCATGGACACCTCCATTTTTAGAGGAAACTATGGCGAAATTTTCTAAAAATACAAACACTTAGAAAAATATTTTCTAAACAAGTATTTACATGTAGGTTTTAACTATGGTTTTCATTATAAACTTTGCCATAGATTTTGTTACAAAAATACAAGTATTGGATGTTGGTTTTTACAAATAAAAATGGGTGAATATATATTTAGAATATATATATATATATATATATATATATATAAAAGACACTTGTGTGAATATTTGTATACGTTGTGAAATAGTTATATTATTTTAGGGTAAAATAATATAACTTAACAAAATACCAAGGATTTACAATCCAAAATAATACCAAAAATCACAAAGAATAAATATATAAGTTACACACTTAATATTGTGAAATCAAACGCAAGAACGTAACTTACAAAATATTCCGGAAAATACCGTTACAAATATATTTTTGGTAAATATTATTTTGGATACGAGAAATGAAAATATGATTTTTCTAAATATTACAAAGTTGTATCATATTTTTTTTACAAGGAGAAAATATATTATTTTTGGAAGTAAAAATATATTTTTCTTAGTATATTTAGAAGATATATGATTTTTGGGAAAAATATATATTTTCTTGAAATACATTATTTTTGGACAAAATAAGTTTATATATATTTTCTAAGATTGGATTTGAAAATATATTGTTTTGGAGCTACAAATACAAATATACATGTATGAGATACCCCCATCATTGGGAAGGAAATACGAAAATAAATACTTGAGAAGTATTAATACAGAAATATTGCTTAAACAATTATTCCAAAAATAAATACTTCAGCAAACACGATTCTGAAGACGCAATACTGTGAGTTCATGTCCCCCCTTTCTTTTAACTGTTTTCAGTTTTATAACTTCGGGGGTGATATACATGTTACAATTGTTTATAAACGTTTTATACATGGTATGATTACCTTAAGGAGGGTTACTGCTTGATCATGTGAGTGGTGGGTATAACACTTAAGGCCATTAATCCTCGTCGTAGGACCGAGGGACATGAGTGATAGATCTATTTGGGTGTAGCGAGCCCACACCCATGAGGACCAAGGTGGCCCATGCGGTGACTATGTCCACATACTAATGCCGTGGCAAAATTCCGCTAGGTTTGTGTTTTCCGGCACCATTTCACACATACCATTGGCCTTGCAAACCATTGGTGATCTGTTTTTCCTTATTGCTACATACCAGGGACATACATACAGACAAACTTTAAAGGTTTATTCATACATAAACGCATGAACTCGCTCAACTTTTGTTGATGTTTTTTTAAACTACATGTATTTCAGGGAACTAAGTGGATCTGGCAGGTGTTTGCATGTTTTCAAGCTGCGTTTAAATAAAAGATGTCATCCGAGGTCGTAGGGTTTAGGAGATGTATCTTACTCCTGGACGAGATACATGGTCCTAAGCTCAGGTTGGTTTAAGTTATGTTGTCAAGTCTTCGTGAACTCATTAAAACATATTATGGTTTGTAACTTAAATTTGGTGTCGATGTTTCAAACAAGTGTGTTGTGGTATTTTCAAACTTAATTTTTATGGATGAATATCTTTTGGTTTTTTCATATAGCATTGTTATGATTTAATGGTATGGTATTAAGAAGTCACACCAATAACCACGCTTCCGCAAAAGTCAGGGTGTGACATAAGGTTTAGCTCATTCGAACAACTTTACATCCGGAAAGAACCTATAATTCTCTCAACTTTTTAAGTCAAAATCTAGCTAAAACTCTGCCAAATTTTTCATTGGGGTGTTGATTAGCACAACATCATCAATGGGCAAGGTAGATTTCCAACTTTCACCGGCTAAATTGTGTGATTTTTTATCCGAAAGCCTTGTCGGCTATAAACCTTAGATCTAGGGATTTTGGATGGTTAGATCATAAAATTGATGTTAGATTTGATCTTATCGACATGTGAATTGATAGAAAACATCATCAATTTGACAAAATTCAACAAAAATCTAATTGTTGTTTCTTGAATATGAACAGTGTGTTCATCCGGACGGATAGGGATGATAATTTAAATAGTTAATGTTAATGTTCATCCGGATGAAGTGTTGAATTGATAATAATTGAAGTATCTGTTGGTTATAATTTTCATCCGGAAAGTTTATTCATCCGGAGAATGGTCCATTCGGATCAGTTGATATATTGTTTATCCAGATCAAGTCCATCTGAACCATCTCCATCCGGATCGAATGTGATTGAATGTTGAAAATTGTTTAAGTGTTAGAATATTATTCAATGTTCAAAATTTTCTCGATATACGTGCAATATTTTATAACATGTGTTATATATGCAGGCTAAAGGTTCAGATTTTAATAACAAGTATAACATATGTTGCACGTTAGACAAATCATTGTCTAAGATGGGTCCGTTTGAGGAAATTCTGAAGTTTATCGAGGATAGCCAGATCCACAAAGCATTGACTGATCAACATAGATGTTACGAGTCACATGGCAAATCATTCTGGAACTCGGCACACTATGAAGAAGAAGATAAGGCGGTATATTAGCAGTTAAGATGAAAGACGAAAAAAATAACGATATTGATGTTGCTATGAAGATAACAGTTGGTGATATTAGATGGGTCTTGGAACTAAATGATAAAGACGAAGATCCGATACACATTCCAGAAAGATTGTGCAAAGGTTTGTGGATGAGAATAGGGTATACGGGTTTTATGAATGATCCAGCATACACAAAGTCAAAGTTATCAAAGCCTTACAAATTTCTAGTTCACTCAGTAATTCACACTTTGGGTCATAGAAAGGGTGGATATGATGAATCTGCTGACTACATAATGAACATCATCACATGTTTGATCCTGAACAGACCATACAACATATCTCAAATGATATTCAATCATATGTTGGATAACATTAAAGGTGAAAGATTTCTACAATATCCAAGGTTTGTACAGATGCTATTAGACGATCAATTTCCAAACTTACCAAAGGCAGATGATGATGAGCTGAAGTTAGATCATATTGATAACGAGACCTTGAAGAGGTTGGATGTATACAGAGGGGTAGAAAAAGGTAAAAGCCGAAGTTGAAAGGGAAGTTTGCTGCTATCAAGACATCTGATTATTAAGCTCCAGTAGAGAATAAATGGAGGCATGATAATAGTGATTCTGGAATAGAAACTGAGAATATGAAGTTGTTTGAGCCTAAAAAGACTAGGTGGTGGGTGAAGAAAGATGATAAAAAGAAAAGAAAAACTCCAACACCAAGAACACCAAAGGCTACAACACCGAAAGCAGCACCGAAGAGAGCTCCTAAGAAGAAGAAATCACCACCACATCTGGTTGATGAGCCAGATGATGTTGTTCCTCCTGAAGATGTTAATGTTGCAGGTGGTGATCATGAGATTTTTTCTGATGAAATTGAAAACATTATAGCATATCAAGATGCTATTAAAGTTGCTGAAAGAGCTGGTGGTGAGAAAAGTGGTAAAAATCTTGAAGCTGTCAAAGAAACGCTTGTTGAAGGTGAAGTACACACAGATTCGAGCGAAACTAAAAGTGATATAGATGTTACACAGATTGCTCCAACAACATATGTTAGTGGCAAAATCAAAATTAAAGGGTCTTCAAAGAAAAAGAAAGATTCTGATGAAGAAGATGCCACATATGTTCCTCAAGAAGTTGAAAAGATCATTAAAGGTAAAGGAAAGATGAAGCGCAAAGCTCAACCTACGGGTGAAATTTCAAGAAGAAGGAAAGTCAGGAAGACTACAGCAAAAGATGTAAAAGATACATATGGTATTCCTGAATAGATTCCTGAAGTTGAAAGGATTGAAGATGTTGAAGTGGAGATTCCTGTGCAAAGTGAATTAAGAATGGCTACACCTCCTACTTCTCCTATACATGAATCAATTCCTGAAGTAAATGTTTCAACTCCGCAACAACCACCAAAGACAGCTAAAGAACCTTGCTCTACACCAAAGAAAATTCTAACTCCAACACAACAAGGTTCGAGTTAAAGCTTTCCAAAAGTTCCATCGAATCTTGATGGTGGTCCAAGTTTAGATGATGTTGGATACACTCCGTTTTTCAATGATGAGAAAGTTGATGAGTTATCAAAGAAGGTTGCAGAGTTAGAAAAGGAAAAAGGAGAATCTGAAGCAAAGTTGAAAGCTACTGAAGAAAAGCTTAAGAAGGTTGAAGCTGAGAATGTGGTGCTGAAAAATGAGATTCGGGCCATGAATGATCAGATAGAAGACGTTAAAGCAAGCAACAGTCTGTTGAATGACATGTTTAATGAGTTGCTGTCTACAAATGCTGATTTGATTGATGCTAATACAACGATGAGTCATGCAAATGAGATCATGCAGAAAGAGATAGAAGATTTGAAAGCAGACAAGGAGAACAAGTCTAAACAAATAGAAATGTTATATGCTGTAATTGAAGACATACTTGGAATAAATGTTCATGAAACTTATGATGAGATTGGAGTTCGAAGAACTGAGGCTCAGAGGATGGAACGACAAAGACTTGATGAACATGTAGGATCGTTGTTTGACCCGAACTAGTCGTTCAGAAGAGCATACTATCCGATTCAAAGGCGGAATCAGTGAAACGGACTTGGAAACAGCTTGATACTATTAAATCTGTCACTTTGATTGAATATAACACAGATTACAACCTGGACAAACTTTGGCAGCACTTCGTTACAATTTCAGGAACCGTGCCAAATGAAATGACAAGTGCTCTATATATAGGTGAGAGGGTTTCGCTTGAAATGAACAAGACACGTTCAAGCGAACTCAGCTTCTGTTGGTTTCGGTTGAACTTGTTCTTGACACTTTCAAGCGAAATGCCTTCTAATCTCTCTAAACTCAGTTTCTCGCACCTCAAGCACTGGTAATTCTATCCTATCCTATTTCATAATACAAGACGAAGTCAATAGACGTAGTGCACTAACAGACTCCCCCTCGGATATTGACGAAGTCTTCAGTGTCTAGTCTTCAGCATGACACATCTTCGGTCTTGATCATTCTGCCTTCTCATCCAAATTGTAACACTATAAACATCCATCAATCCTTATCTTCTTCCATCAGCTTCAGACTCCCCCTTTCGTCAAGCTTCCATGCTTTGGGATCTTCTCCTAGCTTTCTATCTACAAGCTCCTCCTTGCTTCAAGCTTGTCTTCAGACTCCCCCTTAGACTCTGCTCTCGGGATCGTAATCTGGACTATCTGCAATCACTCAAAAATCTATTAATACAATGTTTTCATATCAAACTTTCTAAACCACTCCCCCTAACAACAAACTTAATTGTTATGGCAAAGTTTAAGAATCCAACTCCCTCACAGTCAATCATCCAAGTCCAAATTAATGACCTTGGAGATATTACAAACTGTTTTTGAAATTTTTGATTTTTAATTCAAGTTTCAAATTAATGAACTTGTTTTATTTTCCGAAACACAATTAGCTTACTTAGATTTTGAAACTCAGCATCTCAGGCATCGGTTGTCGAAAATAAAGCAGAATCAAAATCTTTTTGTATTTTTTTCTGAAAATATAAAGCAGTAAAGAAATATGTACAAACATATTTACAGACAATATTTTTGTTTGAGTTTGCATCAGAGGATCATATCAGTTTCAGACAAGTCACAAGTACCATTGAGCTTAGTTACACATTAAGAATTAAACAATTCACTTAGATTGTCGATATACTGATCCTCTTAAATTTTCACACAAATTTCAACTGATTCAGGATATGAATTAGGTGAATTAAGAACTTAAACTCATTCATGTGTCCCACCTCTTGAATATACTCCCGTATCCATATCCCAATATTTAGTCTTACAGGTGAGTATACCTAGATGATATCTGTAAGGGGAATAAATTATGAAACCATACAAGTTCAGGTCAGAACTTCCGTTCAGCAGAGAACTCAGGTTTGACTTTAGGTGTGTCCCCTTTAGAGGATCTTTTGTTTCAACAGCAATGACTATCAATTTTATTGTTTCATCAATTTGCTGAGGGCTGCGCTATGTTTCAAGCAATGCAAAAAGTATTATTCGGGGACTAAGCCATTGCTTCCGCAAAATCAGAAGTCCCGGGATAATACCCCAGATATCACTGAGTATAAAGACCTAGTATCTCAAAAAGAGGGACCTTTCAAACGAAATTTCAGGGGTTACCTATATATCCAACTAGTGTTCCCCACGAAATAAGCAAGTTTGAATTTAAGTTTATATCCAGAAAAAGTTTACTAAATGTATAAAAATCTACCGACACATCCACAGTGAGATCGTTTAACACATTTTAACTTTCCAATTCTTTAGCGTACTGTAACTGTCTACTGACGTACTATCATTTCCTCTTTTTACACAAAAACTCAATTTTTTATTTTATCATGTTTTTGGCTTTTTCAAATTTTCAAATGTTTTTGTATTTTCTAACAATATTACTCCCCCTAAAATGCAAAATCATTAAAAGAAAATTTGACAACCAATACTGATAGCTTTGTCTCGCCATCCATTTTCTGCTTAAAGTGCTCTGATTCTTTGATTTGCAGAAAAATAATGTACCCCCATGATTTACAACACATTGATTTTTTACAGTTTGAAAACCATTTTCCAATCTTGTGAAAATAATCATGTTTGTTCAGCCATGAGGGTTTTGGCGTATTCAAGCAACATTTTTTTTTACAGAAAACGATAAACTCCCTGTTCAACCAAACCAGGGTTCAGCAACCTCTTCCTCCTCTCCATGTGCCAGGCTGCTCCAGTTTTCATTCTCACAATCTTTGGTTTTGTTGAGCACCTGCACATTCAAAATATTCAATTACTTGAACAATTTAGCCCAGGTCTGTTGGACCTTAGGCATTTCAACACAATATTCATCATGTAGCTTTGGAAAATCTTTCTCATCAAAAACTTTTTCAACTTTGATTTCAACTTTTTCATCTTTTACCAAAATTACTTGTTTCTTAGCACTCCATTTTTGACCTTTCGGAGTACCTCTTTTGTAAAAATGTGAATCTTTTTGAACATTTTGTTTTTGATCAACAACTTTTGGTTTCCAAAACTCTTTGGGTTTTGTCATATCAACAGATTTTTGCCAACTTTGCGTTGTTCTAAATCTGGGTGTGTGAAAAATCTGTGTTTGTCGTGAGTCAGACTTAGTCTGTTTTGATTTCCAAGTTTGATTCGAAGCAAACTTGTTTGTGTTATACCTCCAAGTTTGTTTTAAATCAAATCTGCCTGACCTTTGTTTCACACCCTCAGATTATTATTTCTCAATATTTTCATGCTTCTTTTTGTCAACATCCACAGGTTTTAGATTCGGACACTTTCGTGCAAGATGTCCAACTTGATCACACTTGAAACATGTTCTCTTGGAAACATCTTTGACCTGTGGTTGTTGCTTTTCCTTTTGAACACAAAACTCTTCATTAAACTGTTGTCTAAATTTGAGTTTTTCCTCTTCTTCAAAACTTTTTCCTTGAACAAAACTCATTTTTGTCTGAGAATTTTGCACTTCACTTTTCTTCCAATTTTGTTTCTTTTTATAACCCAACCCAGCCTTCATGTTTTTCTTCTTGAAACCAGGTTTGTTATAAAAAAATTTCTTGTTTTTCCCAGCAAATTTTGAAATTTCTGACTTTTCAATCTCAACCATCTTAAAAACTTTATCAATTTTCTCTGAAATCACATTCTGAATCGGGAATACAATATCTAAGAATAGTTTGTCCCATCCAATCATGGTGTGAACCAATCCTTTTGAATCATCCTTCACAACTTTCTCAGATTTTATGTTTTTCAGATACTCATCATGAAAATTACCTTCATTTTCATCTTGTGATTCAGACTTACCTTTTGTAGACTCATCTTTCAAAACGCTATCAACAACCTTACTTACCACCTCTGAATCATCAGCTTCATCAGATTTGGTGTAAGTCACATCGATACTTTCAGGTAATTGGTCAACTATGTTCAGACCTTTTGCCACCTTTTCCTCATCATAAAAAGTATAATTGTTTCTCAATGGTGGTGGTACCTGATGAAATTCTGAACCAATACCTTTTTTGTTCTTGTCAGTATCTTTGTCATCTGGTGTGATGTTGAAAATGCGTTCAAGAATGTATGAAGAGTTATGATAACTTTGAAGTTTGGTAACAACCTTTTCTTTTTCAGCCAAAATTTGTTTAAGATTAGCAATTTCATCAACACATTTGTTTAATTCAAGTTGCTTTTCTTTAAACTGTCTCTCATACATTTCTTTAATGCCTAAAGTTTCAGACAATCTTTGTTCAAAATATTTGACTTGGCTCTTCAAAGTATCATAAGCCTCTTGTACTCTCTGACTCGACCACTTTAAAGAATCATACTCTTTTTGAAAATCTTGAAATTTAGTTTCTTTTTCAACACAATCAACACATTTTGCTGTACACATTTGTCTATAAACATCATTATCCTTTTCAAGACCTTGACATTTCTGTTTCAATTTTTCAACTTTTAGTTTCAAAATTTCTTCTTTTTCAATCATTTCTTTACATTTTATTTTGAAAACATTTTCAAGTTTGTTTGTTTCAATATCTTTTGTTTTGATTAATTCATTTTTTTTCAATACAGGCTTTGCACATTTCTATGCGATTCCTGCATTTGTTTTCATTTTTATCAACAATTTCAATATTTGATAGATCAGAAGATTCACTTACCTCAGTCTCTTTCAGCACCGGTTTTTCTGTTTCAACTTTCTGATCTTTCTCTTTCTTCTCTTCTTCTTCTACTTTCTGTTCTTCTTCACTCTTATGTTCTTCTTCAGCAGCAAACTTTGCAGTAATCTTCACTTCTTCAACCAGCTTTTTCAACTCTTCTTCTTTTCTCTTCTTCATTTCTAGCACCTTTGGGAGACTTGCTTCACAAATTTCCTTTATCTTGTTCAACAAATCCGGAAAATATTCTTTATCAGATAACCTTCTTGTGTTGAAAGTGGCCTGACTTGGAAACAAATTTGTTACTGCTTCAAAATCCACCTTTGATGGATCAACAACTGCATTACCTCGTGGATCCATGTAACATTCTAATTCGTCATTCCATCTTTTGGCTCTCTGGGCTTCTTTGAATGGTTCTCTGAATTTTTCAATTTCCCATCTCGCATAATCTCTTCTCCACCATAAATCATGATCAACATTAGCCACAAATGCATAACCAACTGCATCTTCTTCAGGGAGAACTTGACTCCAGTCATAACCTTCATCGTCATGAATAACTGCCAAAGCTCTTGATTTTTCTTCAGGCTGCTTCAATCTGGGAGGTTCAGATTTGTTCTGATGATAGATTGCTTTCTTATAGTAATCTTCCTTGAACGGATTAGCAGTATCATCAGCATAATCATTTTTGCACTCACGTTTAAAATGACCTTTCTGTTTGCATTTAAAGCATGTCACTTTGGATTTGTCAAAGCCTAACTTGGTAGAAGGTCCACCAATAGACTGCCTTCCGGTAATCTCCATAAAACGTTGTGCCCTCCTCACTTCACTAGCCATACACCATCGTATATCGATCAATTCCATCTCCTCAGGATCTATTTGATCGTAATCTTCCTTCGTCAGGTTGGTGTTGCCTATCTTACCTACCACAAGGCTCTCATATGACTCCAACACAGATGCTAAGAAGACCATATGTTGCTTTGCAGACTCCTCATTGAAATTTTGAGTATTCTTCAAATCTACTGCAATGTTGCATTGAAATACATTCTTTGATGCAGATTGACTCGATGTTGTTGAAAAAGATCCATTATGAAAACCACTGTGAGGACTTTCACTGTTTACAGAATTTGAGCTTTCTGCAGAAAATGCTATTCTTGGAGACCCAGCCTGTGGTAGATTTCCTCTGTAGTACAACTCCACATTCTACTGATGAGCTGGGTTGTTGACTTTAGATCTCTTTATCTCCAACTCGTGACTTTCAAGTTTTTCGACCAACAAATCCACTGTTAAATCTTCAGGCTTGATTGTGTTCTTCAACATCAAGGCAAAGTATTGCCAGACTTGATCCTTCGGCAATGCATCAAACAATTTGTCGACCAACTCTTCTTGCGTGTATGTGATTTTGTGTCTTGCCAGCTCTATCTTCAGATGCCCAAATCTCTCAATCATTTTACAAACAGCTTTCATTTTTCATACATTCAAATAAATCAAATTCTTTACGTAACAGTTTCTTTTTGTTTTTCACAATCTCAGAAGTACCTACACATTTTCTTTCTAAAGCTTCCCATAAACTCTTCGATGTTTTCTCTTGTTCAAGTAGCGAAATAATATCTTCTCTCACTGACTGTTTTATCAATGTAATCATTTTGTATTCAGCTACAACATTTTTTATATCTATTTCTGTGAACTCTTTTTCGTTTACTAACTATCCTCCTTCTTTTACTAGTTCTGTATATCCATATTTCAATTTTAACCAGCTTTCAGGAGCAAAAGCTTTTACCCAACCCTTAAACCGATTTTTCCACCAGTTATAATCTTCAATCTTCATTAGCTTCGATGGTTTCTGTTGGCTTCCATACATATTCTCATATTTCAAATTCTCTGAAATCTCTTTCGAATATTCTCTTGTTTCAGATCTTCTTTCGGATGATTCTGAGGTAAAGGCATTGTAGAATGTGTTATAAAATTTTTCACCGCTGCTCGACATCTTTAATCACCTGGACAAACAAACAAACACAATCTGTTCAAACAATATTAAACACCTTGAAATATACTGACACTCGGTTGACGTGAAATGATCTCGACACACAAATTTCACTTTCAAGCGAAATCAGATGTTCAAGCGAAATATTGATCTCAAGTGAAATCAGAACTTTTGAAGCGAAATCACCTGTTTAAGCTGAATAACAGCTTTCAAGCGAAATACCAAGATGACACTTCAAGCGAAACCGGAATTTCAAGCGAAATCTTGACTACTCAAGCGAAATGGCGAGTTGAAGCGAAACCAAATGCTAATTTCAAGCGAAATGTCGATATAAGTTCAAGCGGACTCAAGTGTTAGGCCTGTTTTTGTCATTTTTAGTCCGAATTTGAGTCTGAAACTCTCAAGGCTTTGTTAAAACACTGTTTTGCATGATCGGTGAAAAATTCATGCCATTTTGACCGTGAAATCTTGTTCAGATTGAAAAGAAGGTGTAGAAGTCAGAAAATAGATGATATCAAGCTAAACTCTTCTTCCTGAGCTCTGATACCACTTGTAGGATCGTTGTTTGACCCGAACTAGTCGTTCAGAAGAGCTTTCTATCCGATTCAAAGGCGGAATCAGTGAAACGGACTTGGAAATAGCTTGATACTATTAAATCTATCACTTTGATTGAATATAACACTGATTACAACCTGGATAAACTTTGGCAGCACTTCGTTACAATTTCAGGAACCGTGCCAAATGAAATGACAAGTGCTCTATATATAGGTGAAAGGGTTTCGCTTGAAATGAACAAGACACGTTCAAGCGAACTCAGCTTCTGTTGGTTTCGCTTGAACTTGTTCTTGACACTTTCAAGCGAAATGCCTTCTAATCTCTCTAAACTCAGTTTCTCGCACCTCAAGCACTGGTAATTCTATGCTATCCTATTTCATAATACAAGACAAAGTCAATAGACGTAGTGCACTAACAGAACAAGTAGCTGCGAATGCTGCAAAGGATAAAGGAAAGAACATTACAGAGGAAGAAGTCCTTGAATCGTCGAGTCAACAAGAGCAACAATCAAGTAACATTGAAGTTAATACCGAAACAATGATTTTTCTTGCTCAATAGTTTGTGCTTGTAGGTGAAGCAAAGTGAGTATCTTATAGCAAAAAATACAATGCAAAGAGAATTGAAGTTGAAAGATGTTGATTGAAAGCTAAGCACGCAAAGAAAACTCAGACAGTTGAGAAAGTTGACGAAGAGAATGATGATGAGGATGAAGAAGGTGATGATTTGAAAGATATTGATGACTATCATAGAAGCAGTGATGACGATAATGGTGATGATGATGATCAGGGAGGTAATGGTGGTGTACTAGTTGTAAGATCTACCACTGATCAGCAGAACCTAGACTTTCTGGATAATGCTCAGAACGAAGAACGAGAAGAAGATCATCCTAAGGGGGAGTCATTGTCAGGTACCAAACATTCTTATACTCCTAAAGTTATATACTTACAGCATGATGTTGAAGAAGGAGAGATTGTCGAGAATTGGACGAGAGAGTTGATGAAAAAAGCTCTTGGGTTGAATGAAGAATATAAGTTCACGTTCGACTTCGAGAAAGACATTGAAGACAATGGTCCTAATGGTGAGTACGTATTTGAAAGGGTTGATGAAGCTGACAACTTTAACGACGTGGTGATTGAAGATGGTTCTGATTTTGACAATGAGGTAACAATGCATTATGCTGGTCAAGATGCAGATTTTCCCACGTTCGTTGAATTGTTCAGAAGTCATAACGAAGATGATCTTAGAAGGAAAGTTGTTGAGAAGTTAAGCCAAGATTGTATTCCCAAAAAGCTATCGAAGGAAGAACTCCGGGACGAACGTAAGAAATGGTTCAGACCGATGCCTGTAGAGCGTAAGTTTAAAAGGCCATTAAAGTTCTTCAAAAGCTATCCAAATGAATATCTTGGAGATATTTTGTCGTGGGAGTACTTAGATGATTTGAAGGTATACGCTATCAAACGTGAATTCGGAGTACAATACTTCGAATATGTCAAGGATCTGAAGACGTTGCCATGGTGGGACGTTGAAGAATTTGTCAAAATGAAGAATATTCAACAACTGGAATGGGGTCCTGAAGTACGATACTATGAGTCAAAGCTGTGGTATTACATTCGTGGGCAAGCATGTGATAAATTTCCAGAATGGAAGCCACAGTATCCAAAGCAAACAGTGAAAGTTGATCCTGTTACAGGCGAAAAAGACATCACCCTGCATGTAAAGCGACCACGATGTTTAAGAATATGCCACTGAAGGAGATGGAATAGGATTTCTATAAAGACTTCAGGGATTGGGCATATGATCCAAAGACATGTCAGGCGGTGATTGGTCTTCGTGACGATAATATGGTTTATAGGTGTATCTTCCTGATTGATCCAATGTGGTTGGTGAACTGTTTAAAGAAGGATATTGATTGCTTATTCTTCAACAAGATCATGTATTATCCAGCTGATAAAGAACAAGCTCTACAATACCAGCATGTAGTGAATGTATGCTTCGAAAAAGATATAAATTCAGGGCGCTACTGAAAGTCGAGCTGGAGAGACCTTGAATAGGTAGAATTTCTGAAAAAGCTACGCCACAATGAGAAGATGTATAGAAAGATGGTTGAAGCTACTCAAAGGGTCAAATGGAGATTGGGAATGGGGCAGTTTGACACTGATCAAACCCCGATTGAATCAGAAGAACGTAAAATTCCTAGATGGTCTAAAATGATAGATGGTATAAAGGAATGACGTGAATGGTGGATCAATGAAGGAAGACACAAGCGAAAGAAAATGCTAGCTGAACGAGCAGAAGAGAGAAATAGGAAGTACAGGGAGAGAAGACGCAACAAGCAGGGTTGATCAAGACTATACAGGAAGACGACTACAGCTACATCCAAGGGGGAGTCTGTGAATGCACTATGTCTGTAGCTTTCGCCTGTATTGAGTCTTTGTTTATCTTGTTTAGTGTCTTTGTAATGTTTATTGTATGTTTTGTATGTTATCCGGGATGAAATGAGGATTAGGTATGTTATGTAAGTCCATCCGGACGGATGGGCATTATAGGTGTTTCATCCGAATGGGCTGCCTCTATTAATAGAGGAGCTTAGGTCTTAGTTTAGAACAGTTCTTTTGTGCTCTCTAGGTGAAGCCCTGTCAAAATTTCTCTAGGTTCTGTAAACGTTTTGATATCAATGAGAAAGGTTTTTAACGATATCTATGGCTTTATTCTCTCTACTACTTTCATGGATTCCGCACACGTCAGTAGGTGTTAAGATCCAGTTTGAGAGTTCGAAGCCCCGAACTCATGGTCCTCACAGGTATTGATATCAATGCTTCTGGCATCATCAATCCATAACGGACTTTTTCCATCTTGACCAATTATGCATGTTGTAACCCCCGCGAAAACTTTGAGCTTTCAAAAACTTTTCTATTTCTTTCGGAAGTATTTTATTAACCGATATTTAAACATAATCAATTTAATATAGCGTACATTTCGAGACAAAGATATAAGTTACACATACCCTAAATACCCTTTGTATAGCTTAAATATTAGGTTAGAAGGGTTAAAAATGTCAAAAAAGTGAAGATGCAAGTCCGGGGGTCAAAATTGCTAAAAACAGAAACTTTTTTTACCAGAAGGCCTTATGGACCGTAAGACCTAAAGCCTTACGGTCTGTAAGGGGTGCTCAGATGCGAACATTTTGCTTGATCACCAAGTATTGCCACCTATCCTTAATCTTTGACACCTAGCACCTTCGTTGCCACTTCTAACCTGGTCTTGACACATGTTAGGACACTAAGCATCATCATAACACACTTGTCAAGCTCCCATGAATCCAAGATTAGTATAAATATGTGACAACTCGAGTTTCCAAGATTCCATCTTCTCATTAATTGCACGTTAATTGTTTATGTTGTTTGTTTACACGACTCGTTGTTTCACAACGCTTACATTTGTAAAACGTTATATCGTATTTCGATTGATATTTTATATTTGGGATCCATAATATTTATTATATGTGAGTGTATGATAATAAGGTTTTGTATTAATTAACATGTTATAAATAAAGATGGAACTCTTACTGAAAACAAGTACCATGAAAACACTATCTAGTGAAAACACCTTATGTGTTTTCGTCCATCAAGAGGCCAACGAAAACCAAATGGGCTTTGGGCCCATTCATGACTAGATAAATAATTGTTCCTTATCCTTATCCTGTACGCGGACTATTATTTTCTTTGGCAAACCCTAAGCACCTCTCAACTTCTCTCTCGCCCTTCTTGAAACCGAACAGCAGCCGCGAGCCACTCGAGCCTCATTCATCGATCGATTCATTGTATCTTCGGCTTGGGTTAGTGATTTACATGTTTAATTTCTTGATTTCGATATGCTTGAGTTAATCTGTATGATAAAGATACTTATAATCTGATGTTATGGTTGATTTTATTGTGCCTGTTCATGAATGATATGAAAGATCTGAGGATTAAATTATAGTCTTGATATCACAATGATTCAGCAATCTGTGCGATGGTGTTTATTGTTTGGGTCGGTTGATAGTTTGCTGAAACTGTCGTGATGTTTGGTATTGATTTGGGGACTTTCTATGTTTAAAAACCTGCTGTTGTTGATGATGATGATACTAACGAAAACACCCCCAACCCAACGAAATCCCTCATCAACGAAATCACTTTGAGTGATTTCGGCCCAGGTTATCAACGAAATCACATTTGGTGATTTCGGCCCAAGTGATTCCGGCCCAAATAGGGGATTTCGGCCCAATGAGGGTTTTCGCCAACTTAGGGGATTTCGGCCAAGAGGGATTTCGAATATATTGTGTTTTCGGCTCCTGTGTTCTGTGTTGTAATTAATCTGTTAGTTTATTAATTCAGTTAGTTTTTGATGCAGTTGTTGTCAACTCTGTTAAGCTAGTAAGTTGTTAACTTTTATTGTTTGTTAACCTTGTTAAGTTGTTAACTCTATTTATTTAATTTACACTGTTAGTTATTAAACTTGTCTATATGTAACTCTGTTTGTTCTTAACTACATTAGGTTGTTAATCCAGTTACATATGTTAACTCTGTTAGTTCTAATCCAACCATGTTATGGCTTATTAAATATGCTAAGTCAGTAACTGTATTAAGTATGTTATTGGATAATATGCTATAATAAACTGTGATTGACTGTTATGTGAAACACGAATTGTGCACATATGATTAACTGTTATGTGATGTATGATTAACTGCCAAACACACTTTGTGATAGTTACATGTGAAATATTACGAACGTGAACTGATTGAGTATACGTACACTATAGGACTTGACTGATTTATTGTGAGCACTTAACTTAGCATACCGAGCAAAACAAGGTGAGTTCACACTCTTACCAAGGCATGGGATTCCCGGGGTTGGGAATGGGTTGATTGATTAATTACGCTTAAGAATTATCGGAATTACATACCATAGGCCTCGGGAGAGGAAGGTTAATGGTAGATACTGCTAGACTAGTGATACATATACTCCTCTTCGCACACACGCCGGGATTGGCCGCGATACTAGAACAATCTTCGCAAACATGCCTGGAATGGCCGCGAACTATACCTTAATCTTCGCAAACATGCCTGGAGGGCCGCGATATAAATATACCTAGTCTAGAGAACGTATGGGAAACCCCCACTAACTTCGCAATCATGCCTAGAGGGCCGCGATACCATTACATACGATACACGATTACTAAACGAACTTACGATTTACGATACGAACACTATAACTGAATAACCAACTGTGAACTCGCTCAACTAGTTGTTGACTCTCTGTTACATGCCTTGCAGGACCTTAGGTACTTTTGGAGCTTGCACGGGAGGCACGGTCGTTGTGGACACGGATCATGAATGTGTTGTTAAACATTATGACATTTTGTGCTTATACTTATGTTGGGTTTTACATTATTGCTTCCGCTACACACTTGTTTATGTTTGGTTTTGAAAACGCTTATCGTATTGATGTATGACATTTACTATTTCACTTATGTGTTCAATATGATTGGTGGCTTGATCCTGGTCAGTCACGCCTTCAAGCGGTGGTACTCCGCGTGTGGATTTTGGGGGTGTGACAAAATAGGTCCTTTCTTCTTCATTTTCATTCACACCATTTCATGTTACTTCTTAAATCTCTCTTGGAGCTTGCTCTAGCCATTTAGAGCCTCCTTTTCTGAGTTCAATCTTCCCTTAAAACACTAGTAAGTGTTTCTCCTAATCTATTTCATTTTCTTAGCTAGTTAATAGCCAAAAGTCAAGCAAATTGGCTTTTGCTTTGACTTTCGGTTATGACCTTTTTGGTCAAGTCAAAGTTCAAATTGAACTTTGCTACGTGATCGTGATAATGAAGGTGTTAATCCCTCGCGATTACACCCTCTGACCATCACGTATAATAGGTGAAATAACGAGTCAAACTTTTACGAAATAAAAGTAAAAAATGTATAAAAATGCATTTTATGACGAAAGAGTTTTTGGGTATTAAAACCTAAGGCTTTGACACCAAATCAGTTTTTAACATTATTAGACATGTTCTAACATGTCTAACTCATTATTTCTAGTTTAGCGTTTATTCCTTAGTCGAAAGTCAAGCGGTTTGACTTCTGCTTCGACTTTCGAATCTGACCCGTTTGGTCAACTTTAGGATCCGACCAAGCCCATTTATATGACCATAGAAATATAGGGAATAACCCTCTGAGGTTCTACCTTATACCTTATGGTCTTGTCGTTTGGTTAGTTAAATGACGAGTCAACTTTAGATACTTTTAAAATGTCTAAAATACCCTTTTTCACATAAAATAGTTTTAAACATATATGATCATAGTTTTTGACTTAAAAACTGATCATACAACATTATTAAACGTGTTTTGACATACCGGACTCGTTATTGGGGTTTTCACATGTTTATCAAAGTGATTTCATCCATATAAAATCAAAACGCAGGGGAAAAATTATTTAAAACATGTTACTTTATAACCCTTTTACATGCAAAACCCAATATCCCGGATCCATATACGAACCTGCATGCTATCAAAATAAAATACAACCATAGGGTGTTTCAAGAATACTACCTTCCAAGGAGTAAAAGATATGAAGAAGATGATGCTTCTTGAATGGAAATCTACAAGTGTAGAAGACCTCAAGCTTGTATACCCCAAGTCTTCCAACAAACACTTTAAGTTTAGCTAGGATTTTACACTTGTAACTCGCTTGAAAATTCCCACTTGATCAACCATACATGGCCGAAAATTAGAGAGAGCTTTCTTGAGTTTCTTGCACTTGAAAATCAAACTTCAAAAAACTCTCAGATGGCACACCCTTGGCTGATTTCTAGAGAGCATTCTCTAGTGTTTTTCAAGTTCATCTTTTTTTAATTTTGTCATACAAAATTCCTTAAAAGAAGTAAGAGAATATGCCACCCATTTTACCCAATCAAAAGTCATCTAGTTATGACAATTGCATGTAATGTTATTGGACCGAAACATGATCTTGGGAAGACCAGGGGGCAGCCCACATGGATTTTTTATAAAAAAAATTTCAAAATTCTTAACATTTTATGCCTGATTTAATTTTGTAACCTTTTATAAAATTATAACATCACATGTTATAAGACTTATACAACCTTTTAAAATGTTATTTAACCCATTAAATAACAAAATAAAATATTCTCTCAAAATAAATTATCCATATAATTTATTAGTTTGTCAAGTGCAATTATTTAGAAAACCAATTTCTGAATATTATCAGTGTTTAATATTTATTTGTTTGATCATATCATAAATAAATATTATAAGTGTTTGTCTAGCTTGTTATTGGGTATGACTCGACTTGGATCATAACGTACTAGCCACATGAATTTAATATGTGTCTTGGGCATACATAATCCAACAATCTCCCACTTGCACAAGATACATAGAAGATTGATGCAAGTAGTAAAGACCACGTAACTACAGTTTACTACCCCTAATACATATGACTAAGTGCCATTCAATAACATCATCCCCTTCAAGTCCCTTACTTGAACATGATTTAGGTGAATCTATCATTTATCCTTTCGTTACAGATGTCACGTCAAATCCAAAGACATAGTGTGATCATTCTCTGTTGAATTATCTTTAGTAGGCCTTAGACATCTTACTCTCAACAAATAAGAGGAACAAATCCCTTCTTGAATACATACGTCTCTCACAATCACCTTGTACCACACCTGAGCTTAGCCTTATGTACTGTCTTATTACAGACAACGAAGAACTAAGTCAAGGTATAATATTTGGTGAATATCAAGACCCAATATGTATCTCAGGTCAGATGATACTATGATATTCTCCTTTACTCAAATTTACTTATGATCAATCACAAATGATTCCATGTAGTAACATTTGAGAGCAGTCAGTCTAATATTTGTATCCCACAAATATCTATGAACTTTGGCAGCAACACTTTGCTCTATATTCATACCTAATGAATATCCACCAATCCAAGTTCATAATAGTCTTACATTCATATTTGTTCCCACAAGTATGATCGACTTCGGACATTTAGAATAAGTGACTTATTCACGGATTTAAACATGCTAAAATGGAACATAACTCAACATACCATGTGAGAGAGTTAAAATAACAATTGTTCCAATATCCAAATACAAAATAGATCAAATACAATCACTAGAATATCGAAGTCCTATAGCACAAGTATGACCCTTCATGCTTTGCCCGTTCAAGGAGCTTCGTGAGTGGATCCGCAATATTTTGATATGTGTGAACTTTGCGAATACATATTCCCTTTTCAACTTCATCCCTTCTGTAGTTGAATCTCCGCTCAATGTGCCTAGTCTTTTGATGTGCACATGGTTCCTTGATTTGAGCAATCGCACCACCGTTATCACAAAAGATATCTAGGGGGTCTTGAATGGTAGGGACTACCCTAGATCGGCAATAATTCAAGTGGCAGACCTATATGAATCATTTCGATCAATGAAGCGGCGACGTATTCTGATTCTGTAGTGGAGAATGCTACCCTGATTGTGATCGAGAATCACCTCGATCAGTTTGGAAACTCATGTCCGTGCAACCCTTTACAACGAGTTTCGATTCTCGCATCCTTGTAACCCTTTACAACGAGTTCCTCTTCACCATATCCATATATTAGAAACATATCCTTAGTCCTTCTAAGGTTTTTCAATATTCTTTTAACAGTCATCCAATGACCGTTACTTGGATTTCGCTGGTATCTTCTCGTCATGCTTAAAGCGCATGACATGTCTAGTCTAGTGCATATCATTGCATACATAATGGATCCTATAGCAGACGCATATGGGATTCCCTTCATTCTTTCTTGCTCATCCTTTGAGCTTGGACATTGAGACGCACTCAATATTGTCCTCTCTTGAATAGGTACCTAACCTTTCTTAGAGTTCTCCATCTTGAACCTTTTCAAGACTTTGTCAATGTATGCACTTTAGTTTAAACCTATCAAGCGCCTTGATCTATCCTTAAAGATCTTTATTCCCAAAATATAGGCGGCTTCTCCAAGATCTTTAATGGAAAAACAACTTCCAAGCCAGGCTTTTACACCTACCATGGTTGGAATATCATTTCCATATAGTAGAATGTTATCAACATACGATACTAAGAAAGTAATAATGCTCCCACTAGCCTTCTTATACACACAAACTTTATCGACGTTCTTGATGAATCCATATTCCCTAATCTCTTCATCAAAATGGTGATTCCAACTTCTCGATGCTTGTTTCAATCCACAGATTGATTTCTTTAACTTGCATACTTTGTCAGGATGTTTTGGACCGATAAAACCTTCAAGCTGAACCATATAGACATCTTCCTCAAATATCCATTAAGGAAAGCCGTTTTGACATCCACTTGCCAAATATCATAATCATATTATGTAGGTATGGTAACTAATATCCTTATTGACTTTTGCATTGCCACAGGCGAGAAGGTCTCATCATAATCAACCCCTTGAGTTTGAATGAAACCTTTTGCTACAAGTCTTGCTTTATAAGTATCCAAGTTACCATGCATATCGGTTTTCTTCTTGAAAACCCACTTACTTCCAACTACTTTGGAGTTAAGAGGTGGCACAACCAATTCCCATACTTGGTTGTCGTACATGGATGGCATCTCTACGTTCATGGCTTCAAGACATTTGTCACAATCGGATTTTAACATTGCATCATGGTATGTGGTAGGTTCACCCGAATCTACCACGTAGCATCCATCTATGGAAAATCCATATCTTTCAGGTAGACTACTAATTCTACCAGATCTGTGAATGTTTTGTGTGTATTGATCAACCACTTGATCGTTTTCAACAACCTCTTGTTGAGTGCTAGGTTCACCCGAATCTACCACGTAGCATCCATCTATGGAAAATCCATATCTTTCAGGTAGACTAATAATTCTACCAGATCTGTGAACGTTTTGTGTGTATTGATCAACCACTTGATCGTTTTCAACAACCTCTTGTTGAGTGCTAGTATCAACCAAACGTGTATCGACTTGTGGTTCTCAATCCTCATCAAGTTCCACTGTTCTACTAATTCCTTCCACAAGGAACTTAGCTGTCACACCCCAACCGATGGCGGAAACATCGGGGCGCAACACTGAGCGGAACAGATTGTCCAGGAGAAATCCATAACAACTAAATTACCAGATATTTAATATTATATCCCATACCATAACATACCAAAGTAAAACAATTATTACAGACCAAGTATCTCAAAGATAAATAAATGTTCTGACAACTCAGATTTAAATTGTTCGTTTGTTTCTAGACTCATCCTACTTGATTCCACAGAAGCAAGCATCCTAGCATATCAAACACCGGTCACATACGTTACAATAGCGGTCAATACACATGGTGTAAAGGTGAGCATACAAGTTTAATAGTAATAATAGATAGCGAAAGCGAGTTTACGCATAACCATCATGTAACATGTTTAATGTGAAGCAAGTAGGTTATCGACAATGAAATATGCACAGACGTGACTGCGAGTTGTTGAATGTGCAACACATATCACCACCGTGACATGTGAGAAAAGCCCTTAACAACCCCTGTCCACGACACGTGTTGAGTCCAAACTATAGTACTATCGGTGCTAAGGTGTCAGGCAACAATCACTGTGTAAACATAACATACAAGCATTCATCGAGTAACACGTATAACATGCGGTAGAGGTTAGCGTGTAAAAATGTTTGCGTTGTGTGATCGATGTGATTTGATATATGTAACGTATGTAACACCCAAAAGTGCTTAAAGCAAAAAGGGATCGGGTATACTCACAGCTGTGGTAGTTAATGGATTGAAGGGAGCGCTAGAGTGAGCCTGGTTACAGACCGAGTACATAAGCGATGAACGGCGCGTAAAACAATGTAGTGAATGAGTGTCGAAGTGTCATCCGAAAGGATGGGAATCCGATCGGATGGTCATCCGATTGGATGGCCATTCGGTCGGTCTGCTACTCGCTTGGGATGGATGTGTTTGTGTATGATGGCTTTGATGTTTTCGTTGTAGCATTTTGAAAATAGAGAAATATCTCTACCTTTCAGGTCGTCCGGTCGAATGGTCGTTCGATCGGATGGCGATCCGTTCAGTGGAAACATTCACAGAAAACAAGTCCACAGCAGAATGGTCATTCGACCAGATGGCGATCCGATCGGATGGCATTCACTGGTTTGAATTGTTTGTGAAAAGGTTAAGTGTTGAAGACCATGTTGCAATCCGTTCGGATTGTCGTTCGATCGGATGACAATCCGATTGGATGGCAATCCGTTCCGCAACCTGATCGTTTTGAAGCTTGAATGTTTTCTACGTTTGAAAAGTTCGCGGTTTGCTCAAGACGGTATGACAACGTGTTAAACAACGGGAACTCCATCAGGTCCAGATTATCCGATGGAACATGAATCACCCTAATCTGACCAGTTAACTGTTCTTGACGGTTCGTTCATGTTTAACACGGAATCAGTCATCCCCTTGATAGGAATCAGATCTTGGACCGGCACTTCACTAGGAAGCGAGTAGAAGGCCTGAACGAGCTCCGATTCTTTCAGTTTTGAGTGTAAAAGAGTTGAAAGAAAGTTAAGAAACCATCTTTCAATCCTTCCACCCATGAAGAGATGTTTATATTTATGCGAAAAACAGTGTTTAATTATGTGGAAATCATGTAGATCTGAGTTGTTCTTAGTGGAATGAGGCCAAACCTTGAAGTTCATAAGAACTCCATGATGACATCATCCTAGAACACCTCAAACCCAGTGATTTCGTGGTTAAAAGTGGAGATTCAAATGTGAAAATGATGAAGAAGTGCGTGTAGATGATAAATGTACAAGATTCGGGGTAGAAACTTACTAGAATTCACGAGGAATCGAGAGAAAAGAGGGCTTGAGCGTGTTGGTCGAGTGAGAGAACTGTCACATCAATGTTTGGGATGTGACAGGGGTATTTATAGGGTTTCCAAAAGAGGAAAGTTGCGCACATGGGACGGATCGGATGGAACGTCGATCGGATGGCCATCCGATCGGATGGTCATCCATTCGGATGACCATTCGATCGGATGGTCATTCGATCGAGTTGGTCTGGCGAGTTGCGTTTTGATTTTTCGTTTTACCCGTTTGAGCATTGCGATGCGCTTTAAGTGAACGATGCAATAGTATTACCCATTAACCTAATTACTATATCTAACATACAATCATCATAAATAACTTGCGTTTAGTGTTTGCGATTGGGTTGCGTTGCGATAGAGTTGCGGTTGCGTTTGCGACTAAACACCTCAACATAAATATAACATGCACAAGTAACACATAATAACACACACACGTAAAACAATATCCATACCTATAATTCAAGTTGCGATGCGATTAGCGATAAGTCGATTAGCAATTAAACTGCGATTAAGTAGCGTTTTGTTAACATGTACTCCACATAATACAACTAACGCGATTAAAATAGATTCTTTAGTACAAGTCAAGAAGTACAAATAATTAATTGAGCAAGGACTGACAGATCGCAATTAGCAATCTTTTCTTCCTTTGACATTGACTTTGACTTGTACTTTGACTTTCAAAATGTGGGGTGTTACAGCCTCCCCCTCCTGAAATTTAAGAAGCAGGCGTAACAAACAGTTGCGGATACTTCACCTTCATGTCACTTTCGAGTTCCCATGTGAACTCGGCACCGCGTTTGTGTCACACCCTGGCTTTGCGGAAGCGTGATATATTTTGGTGTGACTTCTTAATACCATAGCTTAATCATAACAAAGCTATATGAATTTAAAAACCATGCAAGTCATCATTAAGTTTAGAAATCAACATACATTACCATTGTTTAACGCGGACATACTCTAGTATCCATAACCTTGTTCAATAACATTACAACTTAAAATAAAACATAAACGTGATTTAGGGATTATGCCTTGTCCAGGAAAGAGGCACAACCCTAAACCCAGATGACTTCATGAAAGGTTGCAGCGGAAAACGTTCATACCGTGCCAGAATCCGTTAATTTCCTGAAATACATGTGAGTTGAAAAATCAACAATAATGTTGAGCGAGTTCATGTGCAAGTGAGTAAGTAAAACACTTGTAAGTATAAAAGTTTCCTGGTATGTAGCAGTGTAAGAGGACTTGTGATCACCAATGGTTTGCAAGGCCATTAGCATGTCGTGAAATGCAAGTAAGTAAGAAACAACCCTAGCCGATTTTGCGTTGGGTACCAAGTCACTCCGGATCCGTTCTGTTAGTCCTCCGAGAGGCCTGTTCTGTTGGACCGGGAGCTGGGCTCGCTACACCCAAATAGATCTACCGCTCGAGTCCCTCGGGGTTCTAACTACCCATTCACATGATCTAAACCTCCTTACGTTATTCATACCGTGTATAAAGTACTTGTAAACAAAGTAACATGTATTTCACCCCCGCAGTTAAGAAAACTGAAAACAGTTAGAGAAAAGGGGGACATGAACTCACAGTGAATGCGTATCTCAATCAAGCGTCTTCGATATAGTAAGCTGTGCAACGACCTACAAGTGCTAATTCTATTAGTCGGACGGCCGTGCTTTAGCTTTACAGTGTATGTCTTTGGGAAATAGTTAGACAACTATTTCGTGTTTATGTTCCGTATACACTTGGTAGTTATTCTTCTTCCCAAGGATGGGGGATACAATACATGTGCGTAAGTTACGTTTTATCAATCTTGTGGTAATGTAATTACCGGTGTAACTTATATGTTTGTGGAAGCGTTCGCAAAGTTTTGGAATCATTAACGCTTGTAAATATTATTTTCATTCTAAAATAATATTTATGTATTTCACAAAATAATCATAAACAGTGTTGTGACAAATATATTTATCACGTTAATCTTTGTGAAAATCCCACCTCCGAATGTTTAGTAAAATATAGTGCTGGCGAAATTTATGTTTCGAAAGTATGTCCAAAAATAGTTGTAACACTTATTGTGTAAAAAGTCTAAGTGTTAGGTTTTTAGAAAATTTCGCCAGAGTTTCCTCTGTAACTGGAGGTGGCCACGCTTTCAAGCGTATCATTTTCTTTTAACAATCAATTCAACAATCTTCTTTATTTCAATCAAACAATTTCCGACACATCAAACTAGTCAATAAATATGTAAAGTTGCATAATCGCATGAACTTGTAGTCTTTCCGAATCTATATTATAAATCCCATTTATATACGTAGATCTTTATATAAAGTACTTTCAATCTTGTAAAAACCTCGTTTTTAGAGAAGTCCGACTTTACAACTTCTAATTATTTTTCCCAAAAATAGTCATTTTGTCGAAATGTGCGTTACACAAGTGTTTACACACTCGTGTGTTCTAAATATCATTTTTAACATTGTGAGATCCGTTTCTTTAAAACATGATTTCTTTAAAGTGTGGTCTTTCAAAAATACCACTTGCGGATGCGTAGATCCGCTAGTTTTAAACACCATTTTACCGGTTAAACCACTTTTACACAAATAAAATATTTCTTTACAAGTTCATGTTTCTAAAATGTGGTAGTGTTCACCTTTAACCCTTGTATCTTTCAAAAACAAGCTTATGTGAAGATACATGATTTTACAAAGTCGGGTTAAACGAAGTTTCGAGCTACCACATTATAGATCGGGTCACAATAAGCACAAATTTCAAGTCCTACGACTTTTACACAAGTTATATGCTATTAACCACCATTTTTATAGTTTTAGTAGACTTTAAAGATTCATCTTTCAATATAATGAGATTCAACCGACAAATATCCTTTTAACCACTTTAGATGAGTGTAAAAACAAGTTTTAAAGGTTATACCTCTAGCTCAAGGCTAGGGAAGATCTTTGACGAAAAACGCGTGGATAAAAGATAACGAGAGAGGTCCTTCGTGTTCCGTTTGCACCAAAGCTCCTTATACTCGAACCTTGAAGCTTGAATGATCTTGGAATGGAGTGTGCAAGAACCGAAAATGTGATGAGGGTGTGTGTGGTGTTCGGCCGTGAGCCACCAAGAAGAGAAGAGAGAGTGATTTTGTGAGGTGTTTAGTGATAATCACATATGTGTTAATGTGTGTATATATAGGCAAGAATCAAGGTGCATTGTCCATTGGATAGTGTGTCTACAAGATACTAGACATGGCAAGATTATGGCAAGATCTTAAGTACATGTTGGTGCTCCCAAGGTAACCGATCGGTTGGGGGGGGGGGGTCCATGGTTCGATTTTAATTAGATGGTTAGTGATTAGTTTAGGTTAAGTAAGGTTAACTAAGTATCTAACTTAGTTAGTGTTATGTTATGTGTCATGATGGGTGTTAGGGTAATCAGGGACCCCAACTGGCTCAGAAAAATAGTAACATTAAAAATAGTAAAGTTTTCATGTGCCGGGTAAAGTCCGGGTGTCCGGTTGGATAGTAATCCGTTAAAGTGTTACAAAAGACTTTAAAGTGTCGTTATTACATTTTTAGTGACACAATTTGTTTTCCCGACACTTTAGAAAGTGTCTAGTAATATTTTCTTATTTCTGGCACTTTACTAGTCAGCTAGAAGCTGGTTAAATTGTTAAAGTGCTGTGTTTTGGTACTTAAAGTACGTTCTGGCACATCCGAATCAGTGTATCTTATCCCTAGAGACGCGGTATCACAACCCTTATATCCTACACTCACTACCAGTGTAGTCAAAATATATGAGGCTCTTAACAGGCCTTGAGGCAGTATTTGCCTGGTGCTGGTTATATCAGCATGTTCACTGTGCATCCGTTTAGTGCTACTGTGCTTTTTGTGCATCAAGTTTGTCACTAGGGTTCAGTATGTAAATAATGTAGTGACAGCAAGCAAGTATGATGCAAGTAAGTGCATGTATTAGTATGCAGGTAGCAGTTTATCAGCTAGTTTCAATCAAGCACAGTAATTAAGCAGTAATCAATCATTAATTAAGTTGTACGGATACCTGGTTTTGTGCGGGTTGTCACATACTCCCCCCGTTAAATAAATTTCGTCCCGAAATTTTAAGTTCTGCTTGTAGATGCAGGGTTCTTGGGAAATAAGTAGGGGTACCTTTCTTTCATCCGGTCCTCACGCTCCCAGGTGTATTCAGGACCATGTCTGGCATTCCAGCGAACCTTGACGAGTTTGACACTACTCCGGCGGGTCCTGTTAACCTTCCAATCTGTGACCTCGACGGGTTCTTCTATGAAGTGGAGCGTGTCGTCAACATGAATCTCGTCGATAGGAATGGCAACGTCAACTTGAGTTGGACTTTTCTTTAAATTGGATACATGAAATGTATCGTGAACGCCATTTAGTTCAGCAGGTAGGTCCAACTTGTACGCTACTGTCCCAATTCTTTCCAGAATTCTAAAGGGACCAATGTAGCGTGGATTCAACTTTCCTCGCTTTCCAAAGCGTGCTACCCCTTTCCAGGGTGAAACCTTCAATAATACCATCTCTCCGACTTGGAAGTCCACGTGTTTACGGTTTGGATCCGCGTAGGCCTTTTGTCTGTGGCGAGCGGCTTCGATGTTTTTAAGTATTTGCGCGATCTTATCTGTCGTCTCTTGGACGATTTCGGGACCGGCAAGTTGCCTATCACCTGCGTCAGCCCAACATAGGGGTGATCGGCACTTGCGTCCGTATAGGGCTTCAAAAGGCGCGACACCAATACTGGTGTGGTAGCTGTTGTTGTAAGAAAATTCGACCAAAGGTAAGTGTTTATCCCAGCTTCCGCCCAAATCCATAACGCATGCTCTCAGCATGTCTTCCAAGGTTTGTATCGTTCGCTCGCTCTGGCCATCAGTTTACGGATGGAATGCAGTGCTCAGATTTAATTGAGAGCCAAAAGCTTCTTGGAAGGATTGCCATATTCTTGACACAAACCTTCCGTCTCTATCAGAAATGATTGAGAGAGGCACTCCATGACGTGCGACGATTTCTCTCATGTATATTTCAGCCAATTTGCTCGTGTTATCCTTTTCTCTGATAGGTAAGAAGTGTGCCGTTTTTGTTAGGCGGTCAACTATTACCCAAATCATATCATGGCCTCTTGGCGTTTTTGGCAGTTTTGTAACAAAATCCATTGAGATTTGTTCCCACTTCCACTTGGGGATCTCAGGTTGCTGCAGCAGTCCCGAAGGCTTCTGGTATTCAGCTTTAACTTTAGCGCACGTTAAACATTTGCTCACGTAGACAGCAATATCGCCCTTCATCCTAGGCCACCAATAGTAATCTTTGAGATTGTGGTACATCTTATCTGCCCCGGGATGTATAGAGTACCGTGACTTGTGCGCTTCGTCGAAAATAACATTCCTTAAACCTCCAAACAAAGGAACCCAAAGTCTTTTCTCGAAACATAATGTTCCTTCTTTGTTTGGTGCCAATAACTTCTCCATCCCACGGAGATATTCATCCTCAAGATTTCCTTCTTTAAGGGCTTCTTTTTGTGCAGCGCGAATGCGCGAGGGAAGATCGGTTCGTACGATCATTTCTAGAGCCCTAACCCTTATGGGCTTGATTCTTTCCTTACGACTTAGGGCATCGGCAACTACATTCGCCTTCCCCGGGTGATACTTGATCTCGCAGTCGTAATCGTTTAACAATTCAACCCATCGTCTCTGTCTCATATTCAGCTCTTTCTGGTTGAATATGTGTTGCAAGCTCTTGTGATTTGTGAAGATTGTGCACTTCGTACCATACAGGTAGTGTCTCCAGATCTTTAAAGCGAAAACCACTGCGCCAAGCTCTAAATCGTGGGTGGTATAGTTCTTTTCATGCACTTTCAGTTGGCGGGATGCGTAAGCAATGACCTTCTGGTGTTGCATCAACACACAACCCAATCCCTGACGCGATGCGTCGCAGTATACCACAAAATCGTCGGTACCTTCTGGTAGAGCTAAAATTGGCGCGTTGCAGAGCTTATCTTTCAATATCTGAAATGCTTCGTCCTGTTTGATTCCCCAATCAAACGTCTTATCCTTCTGTGTGAGCGCGGTAAGGGGTTGAGCGATCTTTGAAAAGCCTTCTATGAATCTTCTATAGTAGCCAGCCAAACCCAAGAATTGTCGAATCTCGGTCGGCGTCGTAGGTGCTTCCCAGTTCTTGATCGCCTCGATCTTTGTGGGATCAACATGAATTCCATCCCCATTAACCACATGTCCAAGAAACTGGACTTCGCGTAGCCAAAACTCGCACTTGGAGAATTTGGCGTACAGTTGTTCTTTCTTTAGCAGCTCCAAAATGGCTCTTAAGTGCTGTTCGTGTTCGGCCTTTGTTCTTGAATAAATCAAGATGTCGTCAATGAATACAATCACGAACTTGTCGAGGTATGGTTTGCAAACTCTATTCATCAAATCCATGAAAACTGCAGGTGCGTTTGTCAAACCAAACGGCATCACGAGGAACTCGTAGTGTCCATAACGAGTTCGGAAGGCTGTTTTTGGGATACTTTCCTCCTGTATCCTTAATTGATGGTACCCAGATCGAAGATCGATCTTAGAGTAACAACTTGAGCCTTGAAGTTGGTCGAACAGATCATCAATTCTTGGTAGAGGGTATCTATTCTTGATCGTCAGCTTGTTCAACTCTCTGTAATCAATGCACATCCGAAAACTACCGTCCTTCTTCTTAACAAACAGGACTGGAGCTCCCCAAGGCGCGAAGCTTGGTCGAATAAAACCCTTGTCTAACAATTCTTGAAGTTGTGTCGACAGTTCCTGCATCTCAGATGGAGCAAGTCTGTAAGGTGCCTTAGCCACAGGCGCGGCGCCTGGAACTAAGTCGATGTGAAACTCGACTTGTCTCTGAGGTGGCAGTCCGGGTAAGTCCTCTGGAAAGACTTCTGGATACTCCCTCACGACAGGGATGTCTTCGATTGTTGGCTCAGCAGCCTTCTTATCTACGATGTGTGCCAGAAAAGCAACACATCCCTTCTGTAAACACTTCCTTGCCTTCAAGCAGCTGATAAATCTCAATGGCGTCTCACGCTTTTCTCCATGCACCACAATGGTCTCACCATTATCAGTTGGAATACGAATCACTTTTTCGTGGCAAACAATCTCCGCTTTGTTGCCAGATAACCAATCCATTCCTACTACCACGTCGAAGCTTCCCAATGGGACCGGTAGTAGATCGAGAGTAAACTCGCGTTCTCCCAATTCTATCACACAACCTCTGATTACTTCGTCGGCTCCAACTAACTTTCCATCAGCCAATTCGATCGAGTAGGGTATGTCTAACTTATTAGTAGCTAACCCAAGCATATTCTTAAATTCTAGTGATACGAAGCTATAGTCGGCACCAGTATCAAATAAAACAGATGCATAGCGTTGATTTACAGGGAACGTACCGGTAACAACGTTGGGATCCTGGCGCGCCTCCCGTGCACCGATCTGGAACACCCTTCCACGGGCTTGGTTCAGTTCTGGGCAATCTTTCTTAAAATGCCCAGCATCACCGCAATTGAAGCATCCAAGCCTTTTACCACTTCCCGCACCATCCATAACTGGCGGGTTGTTCTGGTTAGCATTTCCCGCTTGGTTGGCATTGTTGTTTCGATTATTCCCCTGCTGGCGACCTCCAAAACCTCCCCGGTTGTTATTCCTATTTCCATATCCTCCCTGGCCTCCCCGGCCAGTACCAACCCAACAAGTATCTTTAGAGTGACCACGTTTCCCACACGCTTCACATACTTTTAGCCCACAATGACCAGAATGATGTCGCTGGCAGGCACTACACCTGGGATGGGTGCCCATATATCCCCTTCCTTTCCTTCCACTGCCAGTCGTACCCTGAGCTGGCGTGTTTAGTGCTCCTCTCTTACCATCACTGCTAACACTTTGTTTGAAATTTGAAAACTTTCTTTTGTTACTTCCGGACGACTCAACATGAGTCTCTTTCTCCTTTGCCTTTACATCACCAAACTTGTTTAAACGAATCCCCTCCTCGGTGAGAGCCACGCTCAAATCGATGGCTTCAGTGATAGTTGCTGGTTTGGAGGAGGTTACCATGCTTATTATTTGGGGAGCCAAACCCCAAATGAAGCGCTCGATTCGTTTGTATTCTGGCGTAACCATGTAAGGAACCACTTGGGATAGGTCATGAAACCTCTGAACGTACTCTGCTACTTTCGGACCATCCATCTTTAAGTGCCAAAATTCAGTCTCCAACCTCTGAATTTCTGCGCGTGAACAGTACTTTCGGCGCATCAGTTCTTTCAATTCGGCCCAAGTCAGGGCGTAGGCGGCAGCTTCGCCTAAGGTTTGGACTTGTAAGTTCCACCAAGATAGGGCTCCGTCGAGAAATAGCCCCGAAATGTATGTGACTTGCTGATCCTCAGCACACTTGCTCATGCGTATGACAGAGTCGGTCTTCTCAGCCCAGCGGGTAAAGGCAACTGCACCTCCCATGCCATCGAAGTTAACTGGTTTGCAGTCTAAGAACTGCTTGTAGGTGCATCCTGCACGTATGTTTAAACATATGTTTGGCATTAGCATCACCGCTAAAATCTCCAATTAGTTCATGGTAGGTTCGAATGGCGTAGTATTACCGTGAGGTGGATTGTTATTGCCTTGATTAACACTTCCGCTCCCTCCTGGCTGAGAGGCTGCGTACTGCGCTATGGCAGCAGCAATGACTTGTTGTAGCTCTTCCTGGGTGGTAGGCATAGGCTGCTGTTGTCGTCTTGGTGGCATCTTTCTAAAAGATGTGTTCACGTTGGTCAGGACAGAGTACAGTGTACGTATATAGTAATAATAATAGTATAATCACATAACATCTCATGTTATCACACATCACAAATATCAATCACACAACATCCCATGTCATAAAATATAAACAAGTAATCAAGCGAATCCAAAATATGGTGAGAAAACTGCGATTGCCATAATAATGAGACCACATCGTAAGTGTATACATACAATCATGAATCACTGGGGCTACATCACCCCTGTCAAAAGCTACATCAGTATCAATACAACATCAAGTACATAACAAAAGTCAAATCATAACGTAGTCTCCCCAAAATGCTGTGCAAGTAAAAGCAATCGCTGACTTCTCACCTCGCCTACCCTGTGGCACTGATGAGCTCAAGCAGATGGTGGTGGAGGAGGGGGAAAACGGGTATAAAACAAACGGCGCATCTCTAACCAATCTGCCTCCATCGCCTGCTGTGTGCGAATAACGGAGGCAATCTGCTGCTCCAAAGTAGTAAGACGAGCAGCATAATCAGGGGGTAATGATCGAAACGGCTGTAACGGAGAGGGTGCCTGACCATGGCACTGACATGGCCGAGCTCTCTCGAGCTCCTGTAGTCGCTGCTCATGCGACTCATGCTGGTGTACAAATGACATCAATACATCCTCAATGGTGTGGCCCACATGGAATCTGTGGTATGGATCAGTGGGCGGCATAGGGGAAAACGGAGACCAAAGCAGTGGATCTCGTGTGGGGTCGAAGGGTGCTACGCCAAAAGGAGCAGTAATAGGTGGAACAAAAGGCATCTGTGGTAAGAAAGGCATGGGCATCGGTACATGCCCTGATGGGTGGGCTGAAGAGCCCTCTCCAGGCCCCGCTGGAGGTATGTATGTGGGAATCTGAAACGAAAAGTCAGTGTGTCTAGCGTCTGGAATCTGTGGGGGTAGTGGTGGGACGTCCTCATCAGCCGGGATCCACCCGTGCTGTGCGGCCTCGTCCGGTGGATCCATCTGTGCCGCGAACGGTGCATGTCCGGGCTCTATGGGAACGGGATCAAATAAAGGGGCTACAACAGGGTCAACAGGTGCCAAGTGCTCAAATGGTGGGTCAACAGGTACAGCAACAAGGGGTAGAGGATCAATGGGATCAATAGGGACATGATCGTCTGCAATCAAAGGAATACCTAGGTGGTGATCAACAGCAATAGGCTCAAGAGGTACATCAGCATGCATAGGATCATGCTCTGGTAACACATCAAGAGCAGCTGCCTGCTCAGGGGCAATGGCAGGCTCCCAGTCATCAAACGCCATATCAAAGTCAAAGTCAGGATCGATCGGGTCGAAAGGATCAATAGGATCAGCAGGATCCTCCATCATCTCGTCCATAGGGACAAACTCCAAATCTCGGTCAGGATCATAGCCTGGGGGAAACATAGGGTCTGAATCCCCCTCGTCGTCAGTATCATAAACAAGTCCCGGTACGGGAGCAACAGAAAGAGCCTGGTCCGAATCAGACTCGTGCGAAAAGTGCTGCGCACTAAGGGTATGTGTCGGTGCAGAAGCCACAGACTCAGAGGAGTCCTGGGCTGGGGAATGTGCAGGTGCCTCCGCAGCCGGAGCATCTGCAATCAGTAGAGGGGCAACAGCGGGTAGGGCCTCGCCCTGAACGTCCTCCTCGTAAGGCTCCTCCTCAAATAAGTCGACGTCGTCCTCCTCGTCGATGGGTAAATCATGAGCAGGGTAAGCAGCGAGGGGTATGGGAGCAGGGATCACCGCTAGTGGCAAATCCCCGGCCGGAATATCAACAGGGAGCTCATCGTCGCCATCAGGTAGGGCGAATGGCTGGAAGTCGTCATCGTCGGTACTGGTAAAGTCTGACGTGTACACCTCGTGCTCCGAGGACTCTAAATCATCCGACACTATGGGTCTGGGTCCGGTGGTGCCTGAACCACCTGAATCTGACGAGTCCATGTATCTGTAACACAAACATAAGTATGCACAAACTGTCAATCATATAATCAAATAATCACGTAAATCACCAAGTAAGCATTCAAATTATCCTTCTAGTCCCACTAGCCAACATTTCTAGTCCCACTCGTCAACACTTCTAGTCCCACTAGCCAACACTCCTAGTCCCACTAGTCAACACTTCTAGTCCCACTAGCCAACACTCCTAGTCCCACTAGTCAACACTTCTAGTCCCACTAGTCAATACTTCTAGTCCCACTAGATCAACACTCCTAGTCCCACTAGTCAACACTTCTAGTCCCACTAGACCAACACTCCTAGTCCCACTAGTCAACACTCCTAGTCCCACTAGACCAACATTCCTAGTCCCACTAGACCAAGCCTCAGCCTCCCGACTGGGCCTAAAATAATGAATAAAATGTGCTCAACATTTGTTTGTAAAAAGTTTTGGATTCTGGACTTAAGTGGTATGCAGTAAAAATGTTTTCGTGAGAGCCCTAGTGATCATAGTCTAGACTCGAGAATGAATCCTAGTTCGCTATGATCAGAGCTCTGATACCAAGCTGTCACACCCTGGCTTTGCGGAAGCGTGATATATTTTGGTGTGACTTCTTAATACCATAGCTTAATCATAACAAAGCTATATGAATTTAAAAACCATGCAAGTCATCATTAAGTTTAGAAATCAACATACATTACCATTGTTTAACGCGGACATACTCTAGTATCCATAACCTTGTTCAATAACATTACAACTTAAAATAAAACATAAACGTGATTTAGGGATTATGCCTTGTCCAGGAAAGAGGCACAACCCTAAACCCAGATGACTTCATGAAAGGTTGCAGCGGAAAACGTTCATACCGTGCCAGAATCCGTTAATTTCCTGAAATACATGTGAGTTGAAAAATCAACAATAATGTTGAGCGAGTTCATGTGCAAGTGAGTAAGTAAAACACTTGTAAGTATAAAAGTTTCCTGGTATGTAGCAGTGTAAGAGGACTTGTGATCACCAATGGTTTGCAAGGCCATTAGCATGTCGTGAAATGCAAGTAAGTAAGAAACAACCCTAGCCGATTTTGCGTTGGGTACCAAGTCACTCCGGATCCGTTCTGTTAGTCCTCCGAGAGGCCTGTTCTGTTGGACCGGGAGCTGGGCTCGCTACACCCAAATAGATCTACCGCTCGAGTCCCTCGGGGTTCTAACTACCCATTCACATGATCTAAACCTCCTTACGTTATTCATACCGTGTATAAAGTACTTGTAAACAAAGTAACATGTATTTCACCCCCGCAGTTAAGAAAACTGAAAACAGTTAGAGAAAAGGGGGACATGAACTCACAGTGAATGCGTATCTCAATCAAGCGTCTTCGATATAGTAAGCTGTGCAACGACCTACAAGTGCTAATTCTATTAGTCGGACGGCCGTGCTTTAGCTTTACAGTGTATGTCTTTGGGAAATAGTTAGACAACTATTTCGTGTTTATGTTCCGTATACACTTGGTAGTTATTCTTCTTCCCAAGGATGGGGGATACAATACATGTGCGTAAGTTACGTTTTATCAATCTTGTGGTAATGTAATTACCGGTGTAACTTATATGTTTGTGGAAGCGTTCGCAAAGTTTTGGAATCATTAACGCTTGTAAATATTATTTTCATTCTAAAATAATATTTATGTATTTCACAAAATAATCATAAACAGTGTTGTGACAAATATATTTATCACGTTAATCTTTGTGAAAATCCCACCTCCGAATGTTTAGTAAAATATAGTGCTGGCGAAATTTATGTTTCGAAAGTATGTCCAAAAATAGTTGTAACACTTATTGTGTAAAAAGTCTAAGTGTTAGGTTTTTAGAAAATTTCGCCAGAGTTTCCTCTGTAACTGGAGGTGGCCACGCTTTCAAGCGTATCATTTTCTTTTAACAATCAATTCAACAATCTTCTTTATTTCAATCAAACAATTTCCGACACATCAAACTAGTCAATAAATATGTAAAGTTGCATAATCGCATGAACTTGTAGTCTTTCCGAATCTATATTATAAATCCCATTTATATACGTAGATCTTTATATAAAGTACTTTCAATCTTGTAAAAACCTCGTTTTTAGAGAAGTCCGACTTTACAACTTCTAATTATTTTTCCCAAAAATAGTCATTTTGTCGAAATGTGCGTTACACAAGTGTTTACACACTCGTGTGTTCTAAATATCATTTTTAACATTGTGAGATCCGTTTCTTTAAAACATGATTTCTTTAAAGTGTGGTCTTTCAAAAATACCACTTGCGGATGCGTAGATCCGCTAGTTTTAAACACCATTTTACCGGTTAAACCACTTTTACACAAATAAAATATTTCTTTACAAGTTCATGTTTCTAAAATGTGGTAGTGTTCACCTTTAACCCTTGTATCTTTCAAAAACAAGCTTATGTGAAGATACATGATTTTACAAAGTCGGGTTAAACGAAGTTTCGAGCTACCACATTATAGATCGGGTCACAATAAGCACAAATTTCAAGTCCTACGACTTTTACACAAGTTATATGCTATTAACCACCATTTTTATAGTTTTAGTAGACTTTAAAGATTCATCTTTCAATATAACGAGATTCAACCGACAAATATCCTTTTAACCACTTTAGATGAGTGTAAAAACAAGTTTTAAAGGTTATACCTCTAGCTCAAGGCTAGGGAAGATCTTTGACGAAAAACGCGTGGATAAAAGATAACGAGAGAGGTCCTTCGTGTTCCGTTTGCACCAAAGCTCCTTATACTCGAACCTTGAAGCTTGAATGATCTTGGAATGGAGTGTGCAAGAACCGAAAATGTGATGAGGGTGTGTGTGGTGTTCGGCCGTGAGCCACCAAGAAGAGAAGAGAGAGTGATTTTGTGAGGTGTTTAGTGATAATCACATATGTGTTAATGTGTGTATATATAGGCAAGAATCAAGGTGCATTGTCCATTGGATAGTGTGTCTACAAGATACTAGACATGGCAAGATTATGGCAAGATCTTAAGTACATGTTGGTGCTCCCAAGGTAACCGATCGGTTGGGGGGGGGGGGGGGGTCCATGGTTCGATTTTAATTAGATGGTTAGTGATTAGTTTAGGTTAAGTAAGGTTAACTAAGTATCTAACTTAGTTAGTGTTATGTTATGTGTCATGATGGGTGTTAGGGTAATCAGGGACCCCAACTGGCTCAGAAAAATAGTAACATTAAAAATAGTAAAGTTTTCATGTGCCGGGTAAAGTCCGGGTGTCCGGTTGGATAGTAATCCGTTAAAGTGTTACAAAAGACTTTAAAGTGTCGTTATTACATTTTTAGTGACACAATTTGTTTTCCCGACACTTTAGAAAGTGTCTAGTAATATTTTCTTATTTCTGGCACTTTACTAGTCAGCTAGAAGCTGGTTAAATTGTTAAAGTGCTGTGTTTTGGTACTTAAAGTACGTTCTGGCACATCCGAATCAGTGTATCTTATCCCTAGAGACGCGGTATCACAACCCTTATATCCTACACTCACTACCAGTGTAGTCAAAATATATGAGGCTCTTAACAGGCCTTGAGGCAGTATTTGCCTGGTGCTGGTTATATCAGCATGTTCACTGTGCATCCGTTTAGTGCTACTGTGCTTTTTGTGCATCAAGTTTGTCACTAGGGTTCAGTATGTAAATAATGTAGTGACAGCAAGCAAGTATGATGCAAGTAAGTGCATGTATTAGTATGCAGGTAGCAGTTTATCAGCTAGTTTCAATCAAGCACAGTAATTAAGCAGTAATCAATCATTAATTAAGTTGTACGGATACCTGGTTTTGTGCGGGTTGTCACAGTTTGCCTTCCCAGCGAACCTTCACAATGGGAATGCGTGAGCGTTGGAGTACCTTGGTTTCTCGGCCCATGATCTCGACAGGCTTTTCCACGAAGTGTAATGTTTCGTCCACTTATAAATCCTCAAGAGGAACATGTAATTCCTGATCGGCTAGACACTTTTTGAGGTTCGAAACATTGAAAGTCGGGTGGACATTACTCAGTTCCTCCGGTAGTTCGAGTCTGTAGGCCACTTTGCCAATCCTTTCCAGAATTTTAAAGGGTCCAAGATATCGGGGCGCGAGCTTTCCCTTCTTGCCGAATCTGATCACCCCCTTCAATGGTGCAACCTTTAGGAGTACGTGATCGCCAACGTCAAATTCAAGGGGCTTGCGGCATCTATTAGCGTAACTTTTCTATCGACTCCGAGCTTTCAGCAGATTGTCTCGAATTTGTAGGATTTTGTCAATCGTTTCTTGCAACAGCTCAGGACCGGTAATTTGCGCGTCTCCGATCTCGTGCCATACAATAGGCGATCGACATTTTCTTCTGTATAATACCTCAAATGGTGCCATTTGGATGCTAGAGTGATAACTGTTATTGTACAAGAATTCGACTAAAGGTAAGTGCGCGTCCCAATTACCACCGAAATCTATGACACACGACGAAGCATGTCTTCAAGGGTACGGATCGTTCGCTCAGTCTGACCATCGGTTTGGGGATGAAAAGTGGTACTTAGATTAAGAGTAGTACCGAGAGCAGATTGAAACGTTTCCCAAAGACGCGAGGTAAACCGACCGTCGCGGTCAGAGATGATGTCACGAGGCGTCCCGTGTCGACTTATAATTTCGTCGGTGTAGATTCGGGCTAATCGTTCTACCTTAAAGTCTTCTCGTATTGGCAGAAAATAAGCAGATTTAGTAAGACGATCAACGACAACCCAGATGCTGTCGTGACTTGATGGCGTGCGCGGAAGTTTTGTTATAAAATCCATAGCTATACTCTCCCATTTCCACATAGGGATCTCGGGTTGTACGAGTAAGCCAGAGGGGCGTTGATGCTTAGCCTTGACTTTTGAACAAGTCAGGCATTTTGAAACGTAGATAGCGATATCCTTCTTCATGCCCAACCACCAGTACTTGTAGCGAAGGTCCTGGTACATCTTGTCTGCACCGGGATGAATAGAATATCGAGATTTATGGGCTTCGTCTAGCAGAATCTATCGTAAGTTGGTGCGTTTGGGAATCCAAATTCGGTCTAGATAATGGAATATACCATTCGATTTATTCATCAACTGTTCGCCGTTGTTGATAATCCTTTCTTTCTTCAGAGTACGTTCGGTAAAACAAGCATGTTGAGCGTCACGTATAAGAGCTTCGAGATTGTGCTGAGCTTGAGTGTTACGAATGCTATGTAAATAGCTTCGACCACTGAGAGCATCGGCGATGACGTTTGCTTTGCCAGGATGGTAACGAATCTCACAGTCGTAATCGTTGAGAAGTTCCACCCACCGGCGTTGGCGCATATTCAGTTCCTTCTGGCTAAAGATGTGTTGTAGGCTCTTATGGTCGGTGAAGACCGTACACTTGGTACCGTAAAGGTAGTGTCGCCAAATCTTCAGTGCAAAAACAACTGCACCAAGCTCGAGGTCGTGTGTGGTGTAGTTCTTCTCGTGGATCTTGAGCTGTGGAGAAGCGTACGAGATAACCTTGTCTCGTTGCATGAGAACACAACCGAGACCGAGGTATGAGGCATCGCAATAGACTACAAGGTCGTCATTTCCGGCAGGTAGCGCGAGCACAGGAGCGTTGCAAAGCATAACCTTGAGGGTTCGAAAGGCTTCCTCTTGTTCAGTTCCCCAAACAAAAGGTTTGTCTTTTTGCGTGAGAGCGGTAAGCGGTACCGCGATTTTAGAGAATCCTTCGATAAATTGATGATAGTAGCCAGCTAATCCGAGGAAAGAACGAACTTCAGACGGGTTCCTTGGTGTGACCCAACTCCTAACTACTTCTATCTTCGCAGGATCGACATGGATACCTCGACTATTGACGATGTGACCGGGGAATTGAACCTCCTTGATCCAGAATTCACACTTGGAGAACTTGGCATAAAGGCGGTTTCCCGGGAGCAGTTAAAGAACTAAACTGAGATGTTGCGTGTGTTCGGCTTTTGACTTAGAATAGATCAAGATATCATCGATAAACACGACGACGAAGCGGTCTAGGTAGGGTTTACACACGTGATTCATTAGATCCATAAAGACTGTGGGAGCGTTAGTTAATCCAAAAGGCATAACAACAAACTCGTAGTGACCATAGCGGGTTCGAAAAGTTATTTTGGATGTATCTTCTTCCTGAATTCGTAGTTGGTGATAGCCTGAGCGTAAATCGATGTTCGAGAAACATGTAGCACCTTGTAACTGATCAAATAAGTCATCGATTCGAGGCAAGGAATAACGATTCTTGATAGTAAGTTTATTCAATTCCCTGTAGTCGATGCACATCCGGAACGATCCGTTCTTCTTTTTGACGAAAAGGACAGGCGCGCCCCACGGAGAGGTGCTAGGGCGAATGAATCCTTTATCAAGCAGTTCGTGGAGCTGACTCGAAAGTTCGCGCATTTTAGAGTGAGCGAACGATAAGGCGCTCTAGCAACTGGATTTGCTCTAGGAATGAGGTCGATTCGGAAATCGATATCACGAGTGGGAGGTAAACCAGGTAGATCATCAGGAAATACAGTAGGAAAATCACGAACAACAGGTACTTCTTCCAACATTTTCCCTTTCTTTTCCTTCTCCGCTACTACGATGTGCGCCAAGAAAGCTTGGTATTCCTTGCGGAGATACTTGCTAGCTTGGACACACAACTTGAGTTGTAACTTCTTCAGAGCGACTTCGCCATAAATACACAATTGATCACCATTCGAGAGAGAGAAACGAATCATTTTATCGAAGCAAACAATTTCAGCATGATTCTCCCGAAGGAAATCCATACCTACTATGACATCGAAGCTACCGAGCTGCATTGGAATAAGATTAATCTGGAAAACGTGATCGTTGAGATCAAGGGTACAGTCACGCAGAACGGAACTGACGGTGACGGTTCTTCCAGTGGCAACTTCTACGTCGAAGGCCGTAGGGATATGGGCGCGCTTACGATTAAGGAGCTTTTCGAATTCGAACGATACAAAACAGTTATCGGATCCAGTATCAAACAAACACGAAGCATATAAACCATTTACGAGAAACGTACCATTAACCACGTTTGTAACGCCTCGTATTTCCGCATTTCTAAATTTTTTAGAAAATTCGTATTCACTTTCTATTATAATATCAGCAGCCGAAATCGGACAAAAAAAAAACAGATAAAAAAAGACACACGACGCATTTTTACGTGATTTTTACCGTAACCGACTATCAAACGCGCAAACAACGTCTACCGACAGTATTTTACGCCTTTTAAATAAAAAAATTTTAGTTTACGAAGCTACGTGGAGCTCGGGATTTGAAAACGGGTTCACGAGTACGATTGGGCCACTCAAAACACTGAAATTGGGCTTGTGGGTCTGGGCCCAAACCCAAACCCATTAACCCAACCCTATGTACTTAAGTGTACTAAAAAAAAACCTAAATCCTTTTCTCTTGCATATCATCAGCGCTATCTTCATCATTTCCCTCTAAACTCTTGTCTACACCTTATCTAAACCCATGGAACCCTTACCTCTTCCACTATTTTCATTCAAGATCCAATAAACACAAACTCACATCTACTCTCCCTCTCTCGGTATATACTGCAGACAAAAGAAATGACAGCACCTTCTTCTTCACTTACACCTCCCACATCTTGCAACCATACCCACCTCCTCCCTGCAACTCGGTGACCGGCCGGCCACCACCACTACCGTCTGGTGGCGGCAGCGACAGTACGAAGAGAGAAAGAGGCCGAGGAGAGAGAGAGAGAGAGAGAGAGAGAGAGAGAGAGAGAGCGTCGGAAATGGAGCGGCGCTATTAAAGATGGTGATGGTTGTTCCGGGTCTTCGTTTTTCCGACAACCAGCAGTAACGGCTCGGTTTTGGTTCGAGTGGTTTGATTCTGATTTGATTTAGTTTCAGTTACAGATCAAGTTTCTATTTCAGGTTCATGTTTTTTTTGCTTCTGTTTGTTTCGGTTCACTTGTGTCGAGGATGGCGACGACGGTTTTATGCTAATACCGCGCGTTGTCAGAAGTCAAGTCGCATCTTCGCTGGAGAAATCGGAATCTTATCGGAGCCACGAACACACCGGATCTTACGTCGGAACTAGAAGACGTCGTCAAGCGCAGATCGGAACTCGTGTTTTCCACGTGATCGGTATAACCCCTTTAAACTCAATCAATCTGTTTTTCCTTTAATATTCTATACAAATGGAACATATTAGACAAACAACAAAAGCGAACAATATCGGAAGTCGCGGGTTTCGTTTTGTGTGTTTTCATAAACTGTCATTGTTTTTTTTTAAATGATGAAGATAACAATGTTGTTGATATTCAAATAAAAGGAAAACTCAAACCTTTCTGATTCATGTTTCAAAACACTTTATTACTGTTGTTCGATGGGTTTGTTTTAATAAAGGAGGAGATGGTTCCAGCCATTTCAAGTTTACTGAAATAAAAAAAAAAAGAAATTAAAAAACTATCAACTCAGTTGTTGTAGTCCAGTGGTTATTGTTGATTGTAAACAAGCATGAGGTCGCTGGTTCGAGTCCCGTCCTCCTACTTTATTGCTGAATATTGTTTTTGCTTATTAGAAACCAGTCACCAGAATCTTTTCTTAACAGCATAAAAAAATTAAAAAAAAAAACAGAATATGATCGGGTTAGTCACGTAGCCCAGTTGGTCGGGCTACGTGCACGTGAACGTATTGGCGCGAGTTCCATTCTTGTTAATGGTTGTTTTGGGTATATGGCTAAGCCTTTCTTTTTATTTAATAATTCAAACAGTTTCTTTTATTCTTTTATTTCTCTTAAACGTATAATAATTAACAATTTATTATAAATCTTTTAAAACATTAAAGGAGATATATTATAATATTTAAATAAACAAGTTATAAACAATAAATATTAAGATTATATTTAATCTACAACTTTTAACGGGTTCGTGGCGTGCTATTCCAAACATCTAGGATAATCGCTCTCGTTCATTCTCTTGGACTTTACTCAATCTTTACTTGTGCGATAATTCGAGGAATTCTCAAACGCAACCAATGTGAGCATACTCGACCCCTTTTTTTACACTTTAACGCGTTTTGGGGTGCAACGTGTATCATTTAACAAAAATTCATATTATACGAAATCAAACGTATTCCCGATATGCTTACGTTAGTTATGCACGCTAGTTTCATTTTGTACGTACATGTTATTTGTTACGCTTGTGTTAGTTATACTTGCTAGTTTCAACTTGTATTCCTATGATATTGTTATGCTTAGGCCGTTTATGCATGCTAGTTTAAAAATCATAATTTCATACTATTTGCTATGATTAAGTCGTTTATGTAGGCTCGTTTCGACGTGAATAATAAATGCTATGTGAATTTGTGACAAACTTTTATACTTATAATTATATTCAAACTTGTATGCTCGCCAATACCTTTGTATTGATCTATGCTTTTAACACATGTTGCAGGAATATCAATGACGCATGGAATCTAGTAGGATTGCCTAGAAACGCATTTGAACGTTAAATACTTGTTGTATTGTATTTTATTTCATAATTGTTGTAATTAGTTCCCAAACCATTGTATTAAACTGTTATGAAATGAAATGAAATTATACTTCTTTTATATGTGTTGTGATTCGAAATTTGTATTATCTGATTTAAGCAACGAAAAGGGTAATTATTAAATACTTGTCACAAATAGCGTTATGAAGCCTCTTGCAATCTCGTCTATTCGTCTCATCCCGATGTTTCCGCCATCGGTTGGGGTGTGACAACGTTGGTGTCTGCCTGAGCCTGGCGGGCGTTGATGTTGAAGACTCGCTCGCGGGCTGCTTGCTGAGCTGGCTGCTGCTGGTGTTGTTGCGGTGCTGGCTGCTGCTACTGCTGCTGTGGCTCTTGCTTAACCACTCTGTTGGGGCAGACGTTTGCGAAATGGTTGGGATCACCACACGCAAAGCAAGCCCTTGCGTGAGCAGGAGCTGCTTGTTGTCCTTGCAGAGTGGGTAGAGCAGGAGCTTGAACCTGAAGTGGCCGTACAGGTTGCAGTGAACACATAACCAGCATGCGATGCCAACCGGGTGATGGTAAGTGCAAGCAGGGCAGAGCGGATGTGGGCCAGTATATCCAAGCTTTGCTGGCGGTGCATTGGCCACAGGCGCCGCTACTTGGCGGTGTTGAGGTTGCGGTTGGGCTGGTACAGCTTGGAGTGGTGCGGCAGTAACTGCACAGTTCTTGTTACTGGAGCTGCTATTCTTTCTCTTGCGGTGTGAGAGCTTTGAAGATTGCGGTGCAGTGGTAGTTTCAGCGTTAGGAGCAGCGGTGACTTGATGAAGACTCTTGGCAGCTTTATCGAAATAACCAGCCCTGACTCGCTTATCATTGATCTTAGCAGCGAGCAGGTAGGTTTCCTCAATAGTTGTTGTTTTGGCGGCCTGCACAAAGTCTGCAACACAATCCGGCAGAGCGCGGATGTATTTCTTGATCATAATTTCGGGGGTAGTAACTTGACCTGGGCAGATGAGACTCAGCTGCTTGAAGCAAGCAGTTAAACCAGCGTTATCTCCACCATCCTGCTTGATATGCCAGAACTCGTCCTCCAACTTTTGGAGCTCGTGGGGAGGGCAGAACTCTCGCATCATGATGTCCTTCAACTCATCCCACGTCAGTCCATAAGCTGCATCATTCCCTCGTTTATTTCTCTCGGCAGTCCACCAATCTAGAGCTCGGGATTAGAAGACACCAGTAGTGTTAACAGTGCGAAGGTTTTCCGGACAGCCACTCTGGCGCAAGGTGACTTCAATTGAATTAAACCATTGAAACATGGCCGTAGGCCCATCTTCTCCAGTAAATTGTTTCGGGACGCAGGCTTTGAACTGCTTGAAGCTAAAAGCAGCTTTCGGAGATTCATTCCTTGATTCTTCAGAGGACTTGCTAGCGTTTTCATTAAGCTCATTAACAATCTGCGGAATCACTTTAGCGATTTGACGTGCGTCGAGAGAAGCGATTCGCCTGTCAGCGAGATTGCGTCTAGCAGCACGGGAGTGGTGTGTACCGAATGACGACATTGTCTACAACAGACAGCGCCATAGGATTCAAACACTATAAAATCGACTCTTACCTCAAACGTACTACTTCTAAAGCTCAGGAACACATAAGTCCACGTAACCACAAAGGCACATAATCCACATAAGCACGTAGTCCACGTAATCACATAAGCACATAGTCCACGTAAGCACAGATCACATCAAAATCACACCTTAAGCTATATTTTACACGTATTCGCCTACATATATTGCACGTATTCACCTATCCTTCACAGTGCGTAAAGCGATCGAGAGTTGCGAGTGCGAACAGCGAGTAACGATTGCGAGTAACACAGGCGATTTGTTAGCATGGTGTGAGATGCGGGTGTTTTGGCGGAGCGAGAAACGTGGAGTCGAAACTACCAGTACCACCGTACTGTTTACCTCAAAACGCTAACAAATAATCACATAACATTCACATAAAATCGAACATAAAAGCGGTAAGTCTCAGAGTTAACGGGTGCGTATCCAGAATCGAAACACATAAAAGCGAATAGAGTGTCTCGGGTGTGCTAGACTTTGACTACCCAAAGTGATTCGACTATTCTCAAGAACTCTGGGAGCACATTTTGGGCTAAGCAAACTGTGCTCTAGCCTCAATCCGGGTGACCGGCACGCATCTATTTGGTCATTACATGTCCCTAGTCGTTGGAACCCATCGAGACTTTGGTGAGAGTTTTGTAAAACCAGAATATAGAGCGGAATGGGTCATCAAGGTTCGGGTTTCACCCCTAACTTAGCGACTCCATTCCTGTTTGTGTGATAGAATCACGAGATAGATTTAGAGAAAAATTTGCGTCGAAGTATGGATTTCACTCCTTGTTCGACGCAAATTCTTGTGTTTGTAGTAAAAATTCGCGTTGAGCAAGCGATCTAATCGAGAGTTTGCGCTTTTCACACCTAATCTCGGCCAAATCACTTTGCTTTCACGAGAAATTTGAAAATAATGCGAGTTGCCAGTCTTAGGAAAGACTGACATTGCGCGAAGCGGTAATATGCGATGTTCGCACAAAAGTGTAGTGTTCAGCGAATGTAAGCGAGAATAGCAAGTGGGCTCCTGCAAAACCCCTACCGGGTATGCACAAGTCAGTCTGTTGGTACTTAGACTATAGACTAGGTCGTTTCTAAGACATCGACCCGGACCAGGTCGAGTCTTGCCTAATTCCCTATAGTTATGGCCCTAATATCAATCTGTCACACCCCAACCGATGGGGGAAATATCGGGGCGCGACACTGAGCGAAACAGATTGTCCAGGAGAAATCCATAACAACTAAATTACCAGATATTTAATATTATGTCCCATTCCATAACATACCAAAGTAAAACAGTTATTACAGACCAAGTATCTAAAAGACAAATAAATGTTCTGACAACGCAGATTTAAATTGTTCGTTTGTTTCTTGACTCATCCTACTTGATTCCACAGAAGCAAGCATCCTAGCATATCAAACACCTGTCACATACGTTAAAATAGCGGTCAATACACATGGTGTAAAGGTGAGCATACAAGTTTAATAGTAATAATAGATAGCGAAAGCGAGTTTACGCATAACCAGCATGTAACATGTTTAATGTGAAGCAAGTAGGTTATCGACAATGAAATATGCACAGACATGACTGCGAGTTGTAGAATGCGTAACACATATCACCACCGTGACATGTGAGAAAAGCCCTTCACAACCCCTGTCCACGACAGGTGTTGAGTCCAAACTATAGTACTATCGTTGCTAAGGTGTCAGGCAACAATCACTGTGTAAACATAACATACAAGCATTCATCGAGTAACACGTATAACATGCGGTAGAGGTTACCCTGTAAAAATGTTTGCGTTGTGTGATCGATGTGATTTGATATATGTAACGTATGTAACACCCAAAAGTGCTTAAAGAAAAAAGGGATCGGGTATACTGACAGCGGTGGTAGTTAATGGATTGAAGGGAGCGCTAGAGTGAGCCTGGTTACAGAACGAGTACCTAAGCGATGAACGGCGTGTAAAATGATGCAGTGAATGAGTTTCGAAGGATCGGATGGCCATTTGGTCGGTCTGTAACAACCCTCAGTAAAACCGACACCCTCATAATATTTCTGATAACCTAGTATATGTTAGAATGTCCCAATATGTCTTTAAATATACCTCATATGTGAAAACCGAGCCCGAAATACATTAAATAGTATTTAAAATAAATAAAAAAAATCTGAAATATAAGTTGAGGCGGGCCGCATAGGACCCACCACAACACTCACGCGGGCGGTATCAGGGTTGAAACCTGATATCGTTGATTCCTTAAGTTCAAGCGGGCCGCGTAAGACCCCGTTTAAGCTAACGCGGGCCGCGTGAGATCGAAATTGTGGCGCAGCCCGGTGATGACACGTGTCATCATCGTGGCGGGTCTAGGCGATGATCCGGACAAGCTATACGTTGACCGAGGGTTGACGCGGGCCGCGTAAGCCCTTGCGTACATTTACGCGGGCCGCAAGAGGACCTGATTTTGGCAACTATATAAGGAGGCCTCGGGATTTCATTTCCGTCGCTCACATCTTTCTTTCTAAACGAATTTCTGAAGATATAGGCTTTATATTCAAGTATTATACCCCCTAATTAGCGAGGTTCTGCTCCGTTGTAAGTATTATAACCCTGGTTTTGTAATAGATACGCTGCCCGATTGATTTAGGGTTCCGTAATAACTGTCGTGGTTCTACCCGACGTAGTTATTGGAATGTCGTCTCGGGGAAGGTATCATTAATATTTTCAAAGGGTTATGATACTAACCAATGTACATTTGTATAAATTATAGATTATATCCAGGAAACCTTTACGCGAAGTCTAAGATAGCAATGTGAGTTTATCCTCTTTTTGTTAACCTTTTTAGAATATTTTACAAAACCTTAATTGTTTTACAAAGTGATTAAGCGGTGATTGAGTCTTTGTAGTTCTTCAATTACTGCCGGTATGTTGGGGTTTTGTATACAAAATTTACTACCTTGTGAGTAGTAAGTCGGGGATGATAGTACGTTACCATTGGACGATGAGTTAGCCAATGTGTAATATGACCCACAAGTCAGGATTGACAGTACTGAATGAGTAATTGTGTAGAAATAAACATTGTGATCGCTCTCAATACTGTTTTAATTGATAAAATGTTTCTTGATTAAACTGGGATTCACTCACCAGTATTTCCCACTGACAAATGTTTTTAAAACGCGTTTCAGGTAACACAATGTGACAGCCAATTAGTAAAAAGCCAGCTGGATAGCACTGATGGCTTGGGAAAAATGTGGCTATAAAAGTTACCTAATAAATGATGTTTTAAATTCAATAAAATAGGGTTTATCCCTATAAATGTATTGTAATAAGAAACTTGGGTTTTACCCATGTGATTATTAATATCAAATATGGTGGTTTTACTCTGATAAACATTTCCTAACTACGGTCCTGATGTAAATTCCGCTACCAAATTAACCAACCTGATACCACCGAAATTCTGAGTTCGCGTCCGCCCGTTCCCGGGGATCAGGGATCGGGGGTTGCGACAGGAGGTGGTATCAGAGCCTAGCCACTGGTCTAAGCCAAAGAAGTGTTCTGCTGACACTTAAAATTTAAATTTTGTGTTAGGAAATAAATTACGGAAATACGTGCATAACTGTATTTATTTGTTATGTGTTATTTGACTATTTGTTAGTTTACAGTATGAGTGATCAAGGACCCTCAGACATGTGTCGTCAGTTGTCTGATTCACCTAGGAGTGAAGGTACCTCATCACAGCCTGCCCTTTCGGGGTATTCTGCTGATCAGGAAGAAGGAATGTTTGCTTTTAAAGCTCAGTCAGAAGAGCCATTCCCTCATAAGAAACGAGGATGGTTCAGTAAGGAAGCCTTTGCACGTAGGAAAAGAATGCGAAAGTTGCAACAGCAAAGAGCTTTAGCAGCCGTTAAGCGAGAGACAGATGCCCATACACAGGATATGCTTAATAGAAGCCTAGCTAATTTCCATACCTTAGCCACAACTGCTGCTGACCCTAATCTGGAGCAAACAATAGCACCCCAACCACAATTGCAAATCCCTGACCAACCCATGGAGATAGAAAACCCTGAAAACCAGGTGGAGATGCATGACTTCAATCCAGAAGAAATCCCTAGGATACCTGCACCAAATCCCTTAGACCCAAATTACGATCCCTGGTGGGATGACGTTAGGGACTATGTGCAACGTTACCCGATCCATGAAGACACACCTATACAGAACATAGGAGCCTATCCAGGTATGGACCCTTTAGATCCCTATTACCACAATGAATATATTAGGGAGATCTTAGAAGATCCTTACCGATTTCAGGCACTTTCACCCCCATATCAGGAAACCGAACCCCAGATTCCAAACCCAGTCCTAGAACCTGCACCCCAAATGAGTGCAGAAAACTTCCAAGAACTTAGGACTTTTGGGGAGGAAATTTTAGAAAACAGTGAGAAAATGAGACAGGTGGGAGAGCGTCTCGTATGGAAATACGATGAGCGCAATATGGATTTTTGGATAAATCCATATCCGTGATGTGATAAAGGAGATGATAATAATATAATATAATATAATAAAATAAAATAAAATAAAATATGTGTGTACGGATGCATATTACTATTAGTGTGATTCTATTTCTGTTGGTATTGTAATTTTTATTTCAGTACTAGTGTGTAATAGATGCATAATAGTATATTGAAATAAAGTAAAAGTAACAATGATCTACGTTTTTGGCTAGATTGTGTATCATGTGATTAACTATATTAAATATTATCTTGTGATATTAATATGGAGTAAATGTTTAAAATTCAGATGGCTGACGAAGGAAATCAAGGAAATCTGAATAATGATAACTAGAGTAACATTAACGTGGTTAATGAAAATCCGAGCATCAATAACAATGGAAACCAAATGGATAATAGTGCTATTCAACATATAGTGGCACAAGGAATCATAGATGCAATGCCATTTATTATTCAAACTATTCAAGAAGCGAATAATAAAAGTAAGCATAGCAGTAAGCGACCCATCGAACCTGAAAACAGCGTGAACAATGAACCTGTACTTCAATTGCCTATTCCCAAAAGGAGAAGAACCGTGTCTTACGGTTGTTCTTATAAAGAATTTTGGTCTTGTAAACCAATGGAATTCTCGGGCAATGAAGGGGCCATTGCAACCCTACGCTGGATAGAGAAGACTGAGGCAGTCTTAAGAATAAGCAAGTGTGCTGAAGAAGATAAGATATTGTTTGCTTCTAATCTGTTTAAAAATTCAGCATTAGAATGGTGGAACACTATCCTCCAATCAAGAGGAAGTGATAGAACCTACAATATGGAATTGGAAGAATTTAAGAACAAGGTAGAAAGGAAATTCTGCCCACCCAATGAAAAGGAACAGATAGCAAACAAATTCTTAAACCTTAGGATGACTGGTGTGGATTGTAAGGGATACACTAAAATATTCTTCGAATATGCTAGAATAGTGCCAACTCTTGCTTCACCTGAACCAGTGTTAATCTCCCGTTATATCTGGGGATTAATTGGAGAGATAAGACACGTAGTCAAGGCAGCTAGACCTCAAACTATAGAAGAAGCTGTAGAACTAGCAAATACCTTGACAGATGAATTAGTTCGTACCAGAGAGGAGGATCAAAGGAGGAACCTAACCCAGAAACTCACACAAGAATTTCATTCTGGAAGTTCTAACCGTGGGAGAAATATAGGTTCTATCTCTGCACCTTACTGTAAGAATTGTAAAAGAAAGCATTCAGGAAGATGCTCTATATACTGTAACTTTTGCAAAATATCGGGACACAAGGAAGAAAACTGCAGGGAGAAAGCTAATAACAAGATATGTTACAATTGCGGAGAACAAGGTTATATCAAGCTTAATTGTACAAAATTAGCTCCAGCTACAAACAACAAGAATACTCAAAATCCTAGAGCATTTGTTCTGACTGCAGATGAAGCCAAGATGATTCCAGATGTCATAGCTGGTACGTTTTTAGTTAATGATGTCTTTGCTAAAGTATTATTTGACTCTGGTGCAAACCAAAGTTTTATTAATACATCATTTTGCAAATTTCTAAATCAGTCATTAACTAAACTACCACAAGAATGTTTAGTAGAGAGAGCCAATGGAGAAACCGTTAGGATTTTTGAAATCTTGCAGGGAGCAAGAATAGAAATTTTAAATCAGAAATTTATTGCAAATCTTTATCCCATGAATCTGGCAGGATTCGATGTTGTTTTAGGAATGGATTGGTTAATAGCCAATAGAGCCAATATTTTATGTGATCAAAAGTTAATTCAAGTAAATGCACCAAAAGGAAAAACGATCACAATTAAAGGAGATAAACCAAATAGATCCACAAAATTCATCTCTGTGATGAAAACTGCAAGTTATATAAGAAAAGGTTCTATAGTGTATTTGATTTCTATAATCACTAACACTAAAGAAAAAGAACTAAAAGATATTCCAGTAGTATCTCAGTTTTCAGATGTTTTTCCAGAAGAATTACCAGGACTACCACCAGACAGAGAAGTTGAATTTAGAATTCACCTATTGCCGGGAACAGCACCGATTGCCAAAACACCTTACCGTTTGGCACCCGCAGAAATGCAGGAATTAAAGAAACAATTAGATGAATTGTTGGAAAAAGGATTTGTACAGCCAAGTTCGTCACCATGGGGAGCGCCGATACTGTTAAAAAAAAGGACGGATCAATGCGTATGTGCATTGACTACCGTGAATTAAACAAGGTTACGATTAAGAATCGGTACCCATTACCGAGATTCGATGATCTGTTTGATCAACTACAAGGAACTCGATTTTTCTCTAAAATCGATTTAAGGTCAGGATATCATCAATTAAAGGTACAGGAAGAGGACATTCCTAAAACCTCATTCAGAACAAGGTATGGACATTATGAATTTATTGTCATGCCATTTGGTTTAACCAATTCCCCAGCTACATTTATGGACATGATGAACCGAATATGTAAGCCATATTTGGATAAATTTATAATCGTCTTTATAGATGATATTCTCATTTACTCTAAGAGTAAAGAAGATCATGCAAAGCATTTGCACGCACTTTTAAGTTTATTAAGAAAGGAAAAGCTTTATGCTAAATTTTCTAAGTGCGAATTTTGGTTAGAACAGGTACAATTTCTTGGACACCTAGTCAATCATGAAGGAATTCATGTGGATCCCACAAAGATCGAGGCAATTACCAAATGGAAAACCCCTGAGTCGCCAACTGAGGTTAGAAGTTTCTTAGGATTGGCCGGTTATTATAGAAGATTTATTCAAGATTTTTCTAGAATAGCCATTCCTTTAACTAAGTTAACCTGTAAATCTGTTAAGTTTGAATGGGGATTAAAACAAGAAGAAGCTTTTAGAATTCTTAAGCAAAGATTAACTCATACACCCATATTAGCGTTACCAGAAGGAGCTGAAAACTTTGTAGTATATTGTGACGCTTCTAAATTAGGTTATGGATGTGTATTAATGCAACGACAAAAGGTTATAGCTTACGCATCTAGACAACTTAAGAATCATGAAGAGAATTATTCAACCCATGATTTAGAATTAGGAGCTATAATTTTTGCTCTTAAGATTTGGAGACATTACCTTTATGGTAGTAAGTTTACCATATTCATTGATCATAAAAGTTTAAGGTATATTTTCAAGCAAAAGGAGTTGAATATGAGACAAAGACGCTGGATGGAGATGCTTAGTGATTATGATTGTCATATCCAGTATCATGAAGGAAAGGCAAATGTAGTGGCAGATGCTTTAAGTCGAAAGTATCATGAAAAGACAAAAAGGGTAAGTTCTCTTAAATTAAATCTACAAGTAGATTTAAATGATCAAATAAGAGAAGCACAAGAATCAGAAATCAAGGATGATGCTGAAAAATTAAAAGGTATGTTCAAAGAATTAGAACAAGGAACAGATAGAATTTGGAGATTCCATGAAAAGAGAATGTGGATACCTAAATTAGGAAACCTACGTTATCGTATTTTAGAAGAAGCCCATAAGTCTAAATATACGATGCATCCAGGAAGTGATAAAATGTACCAGGATTTAAGGAAAAATTTCTGGTGGATAGGAATGAAAAAGGACATAGCAGCCTATGTTTCTAAATGTTTAACCTGTTCACAAGTTAAAGCTGAACACCAGAAACCCTCAGGATTGGTACAACAGTTAGAAATGCCAGTGTGGAAATGAGAATTGATAACAATGGATTTTGTTACTAAATTACCCAAAACAAAGAAAGGAAATGATACAATCGGGGTGATTGTAGATAGGCTAACCAAGTTAGCTCATTTCTTACCAATGAAGGAAACTTTCAGTATGGAATAATTAGCTAAGTTATATGTAAATGAAATTGTTTCTTTACATGGAATTCCTTTATCAATTATTTTTGATAGGGATAGTCGATTTACCTCTCATTTTTTGTCAAGTTTCCAAAAGGCAATGGGAACCAAGTTAAAACTAAGCACAGCTTATCATCCTCAAACGGACGGACAAAGTGAAAGGACGATTCAGACAATGGAAGATATGCTTAGAGCTTGTGTAATTGATTTCGGAGGTAATTGGGACGATCAATTACCTTTGATAGAATTATCTTATAATAATAGTTATCACACAAGTATCAATGTTGCACCATTCGAAGCACTTTATGGACGAAAGTGCCGAACCCCAGTTTGTTGGGCAGAAATTGGGGAAAAGCAATTATCTGGACCTGAGATAGTGCAAGAAACAACTGACAAGATTATTCAAGTCAAGGAACGACTGAAAGCAGCACGTGATCGACAGAAGAGCTATGCTGATAACCGACGCAAACCATTGGAATTTCAAACAGGAGATAAAGTATTATTAAAGGTCTCTCCTTGGAAAGGAGTGGTAAGATTCATAAAACAGGGAAAGCTAAGTCCCAGGTATATTGGACCTTTTGAGATTATTAAAAGAATAGGACCTGTAGCCTATCAGCTACAACTGCCAGAGGAAATGGCAGGAATACATGATGTATTTCATGTATCTAATCTCAAAAAGTGTTTAGCTGATGAGTCACTGATAGTACCTCTTAAAGATATAGAGGTAAATGAACAACTCAAGTTTGTAGAAAGATCTCTACAGATTGAAGACAGGAAAGTCAAGAATCTCAAGCATAAGAGATTAGTTCTGGTCAAAGTGAAGTGGGACTCCAAAAGAGGACCTGAGTACACATGGAAGCTGGAATCGGAAATGCAAAAGAAATATCCGCATTTGTTCCAGTAGATCTCGAGGACGAGCTCTAAAACAAGGTGGGGAGGATGTAACAACCCTTAGTAAAACCGACACCCTCATAATATTTCCGATACCCTAGTATATGTTAGAATGTCCCAATATGTCTTTAAATATACCTCGTATGTGAAAACCGAGCCCGAAATACATTAAATAGTATTTAAAATAAATAAAAAAAATCTGAAATATAAGTTGAGGCGGGCCGCGTAGGACCCACCCCAACACTCACGCGGGCGGTATCAGGGTTGAAACCTGATATCGTTGATTCCTTAAGTTCAAGCGGGCCGCGTAAGACCCCGTTTAAGCTAACGCGGGCCGCGTGAGATCGAAATTGTGGCGCAGCCCGGTGATGACACGTGTCATCATCGTGGCGGGTCTAGGCGATGATCCAGACAAGCTATACATTGACCGAGGGTTGACGCGGGCCGCGTAAGCCCTTGCGTACATTTACGCGGGCCGCGAGAGGACCATATTTAGCAACTATATAAGGAGGCCTCGGGATTTCATTTCCGTCGCTCACATCTTTCTTTCTAAACGAATTTATGAAGATATAGGCTTTATATTCAAGTATTATACCCCCTAATTAGCGAGGTTCTGCTCTGTTGTAAGTATTATAACCCCGGTTTTGTAATAGATACGCTGCCCGATTGATTTAGGGTTCCGTAATAACTGTCGTGGTTCTGCCCGACGTAGTTGTTGGAATGCCGTCTCGGGGAAGGTATCATTAATATTTTCAAAGGGTTATGATACTAACCAATGTACATTTGTATAAATTATAGATTATATCCAGGAAACCCTTACGCAAAGTCTAAGATAGCAATGTGAGTTTATCCTCTTTTTGTTAACCTTTTTGGAATATTTTACAAAACGTTAATTGTTTTACAAAGTGATTAAGCGGTGATTGAGTCTTTGTAGTTCTTCAATTACTGCCGGTATGTTGGGGTTTTGTATACAAAATTTACTACCTTGTGAGTAGTAAGTCGGGAACGACAGTACGTTACCATTGGACGACGAGTTGGCCAATGTGTAATATGACCCACAAGTCAGGATTGACAGTACTGAATGAGTAATTGTGTAGAAATAAACAATGTGATCGCTCTCAATGCTGTTTTAATTGATAAAATGTTTCTTGATTAAACTGGGATTCACTCACCAGTATTTCCCACTGACAAATGTTTTTAAAACGCGTTTCAGGTAACACAATGTGACAGCCAATTAGTAAAAAGCCAGCTGGAGAGCACTGAAGGCTTGGGAAAAATGAGGCTATAAAAGTTACCCAATAAATGATGTTTTAAATTCAATAAAATAGGGTTTATCCCTATAAATGTATTGTAATAAGAAACTTGGGTTTTACCCATGTGATTATTAATATCAAATATGGTGGTTTTACTCTGATAAACATTTCCTAACTACGGTCTTGATGTAAATTCCGCTGCCAAATTAACCAACCTGATACCACCGAAATTCTGAGTTCGCGTCCGCCCATTCCTGGGGATCAGGGATCGGGGGTTGCGACACGGTCTGCCACTCGTTTGGGATGGATGTGTTTGTGTATGATGGCTTTGAAGTTTTCGTTGTAGCATTTTGAAAATAGAGAAATATCTCTACCTTTCAGGTCGTCCGGTCGAATGGTCGTTCGATCGGATGGCGATCCGTTCAGTGGAAACATTCTCAGAAAACAAGTCCACAGCAGAATGGTCATTTGACCGGATGGCAATCCGATCAGATAGCCATTCGCTGGTTTGAAGTGTTTGTGAAAAGGTTAAGTGTTGAAGACCATGTTGCAATCGGTTCGGATTGTCGTTCGATCGGACGGCAATCCGTTCCGCAACCTGATCGTTTTGAAGCTTGAATGTTTGCTAAGTTTGAAAAGTTCGCGGTTTGCTCGAGACGGTATGACAACGTGTTAAACAACGGGAACTCCATCAGGTTCAGGTTATCCGATCGAACAGGAATCACCCTAATCCGACCAGTTAACTGTTCTTGACGGTTCATTGATGGTTAACCCGGAATCAGTCATCCCCTTGATAGGAATCAGATCTTGGACCGGCACTTCACTAGGAAGCGAGTAGAAGGCCTGAACGAGCACCGATTCTATTGGTTTTGAGTGCATTAAGTGTAAAAGAGTTGAAAGAAAGTTAAGAAACCATCTTTTAATCCTTCCACCCATGAAGATGTTTAGATTTATGCGAAAAACAGTATTTAATTATGTGGAAATCATGTAGATCTGAGTTGTTCTTGGTGGAATGAGGCCAAACCTTGAAGTTCATAAGAACTCCATGATGACATCATCCTAGAACACCTCAAACCCGGTGATTTCATGGTTAAAAGTGGAGATTCAAAGGTGAAAATGATGAAGAAGTGCGTGTAGATGATAGATGTACAAGATTCGGGGTAGAATCGTGAGGAATCGAGAGAAAAGAGGGCTTAAGCATGCTGGTCGAGTGAGAGAACTGTCACATCAATGTTTGGGATGTGACAGGGGTATTTATAGGGTTTCCAAAAGAGGAAAGGTGCGCACATGGGATGGATCGGATCGGATGGCCATCCGATCGGATGGTCATCCGTTCGGATGACCATTCGATCGAATGGTCATTCGATTGAGTTGGTCCGGCGAGTTGCGTTTCGAAGTTTCGTTTTGCGCATTTGAGCATTGCGATGCGCTTTAAGTGAGCGATGCGATAGTATTACCCATTAACCTAACTACTATATCTAACATACAATCATCATAAATAACTTGCATTTAGTGTTTGCGATTAGGTTGCGTTGCGATAGAGTTGCGGTTGCGTTTGCGATTAAACACCTCAACATAAATATAACATGCACAAGTAACATATAATAACACACACACGTAAAACAATATCCATAACCTATAATTCAAGTTGCGATGCGATTAGCGATAAGTCGATTAGCGATTAAACTGCGATTAAGTAGCGATTTGTTAACATGTACTCCACATAATACAACTAAAGCGATTAAAATAGATTCTTGATTACAAGTCAAGAAGTACAATCAATTAATTGAGCAAGGAGTGACAGATCGCAATTAGCAATCTTTTATTCCTTTGACTTTGACTTGTACTTTGACTTTCAAAATGCGGGGTGTTACATTAGCTTCCAAGAACTAAACCTTTCGAGCAACAAATACCTTTTGCTCTGTTGGATCGTAGAAATAATATCCTATACCATCTTTTGGATATCCCACAAAGATACACTTAGTGGATCGTATTTCCAATTTATTTGGGGTGTATTGCTTCACATAAGCTTCACAACCTCATACCTTCAAATATGATAATGATGGAGCCCTTCCATGCCTTATTTCAAAAAGGTGTCTTATCCACTTTCTTGGTTTGGGCCATATTTAATACACGGGCCACGGAGAGCAAAGTGTAACCCCAAAATGATAGAGATAATGTGCTCCTAGCCATCATAGATTGAACCATATCCAAATAGAGTTCGATTCCTCCTCTATTGGAACGAAGAACTTTAATAGAGTTGATTTTCTACTTCAGTTTGAAGATTCTGAAACGTTTCAAAAACTTCATCTTTGTGTCTTAGCAAGTACACATAACCACAGCGACTATAATTGTCGGTAAAATAATGAAGTATCTTTCACCATTCCTAGTCATTGGCTTAAAAGGATCACATACATCCAAATGTATGATACTTAATAAATCTTTTGCCCCTTTCCATTAAAGGGTTTCTTAGTCATTTTACCTTGTAAACAACATTCACATGTATCAAACGAACCAACTTCATTTGTCTCCAAAAGACCATTCTTTCGAAGTGTTTACATGCGACATCTGTTTATATGACCAAGGCGATAATGCCAAAGATAGGTCTCACTCAAATCCATTTTGAGTTTCTTGGTGATTGCTTGGTACATTTAACTATCAAATGATGTATTATCATGAACTAATTCATAAATACCACTTGAAAGCATAGCTTTAAAGTAAAACATGTCATTCATCGAAATATAAATGTCATTGTTTACAAACTTTAAATCAAAACCATATTGTCTTATAAGGGAAACTTGAATAATGTTCTTAGTCAAACTAGGAGCATTCAAAACATTTTTAAAACAATTTCCAAACCATTTGGAAGTTTCAAAACATAGTCTCCTAGGGCTTCAACTTGAACTTTCGTTCCATTACCCATGAAGAGACTAATGTCTCTCTTTTGTAATGCTAATATCTTTTGAACCATTGCAACAAATTGCAAACATGAGTTCCACATCCGGTATCTAATACGCATGTGTTAGTAGAAATAACATTAAGGTCAATATGTATCATAAAGATTGTACATGAGGTTTGCCCTGCATCCCTCTTGTTTTTTGAACTCCTTGAGATAGGTTGGACAATTCCTTTTCCAATGCCCTATCTCACCATACTCAAAGCATGGATCGTTTGTGGCAACCTTTGCCTTTTTTTCTTTTGGTTTTGGTGGTTCCGCTTTAGTCTTTCTTTTTTCCTTTCCCTTTGATGTGCCCCTTTCCTTTGGCAACATTTGCTTTGGAATCGGGGTGATACCCTTTCTTGTTGCCACCCTCATTGATCGTTAGAATGGGTAAAGCCCTTTTACCCATATTGAGCCTTTCGAAGCGATCAATGTGGCTTTTCATCTTAAAGATATAAGATGATATCGATTGGGTTTCCTCCATTCGACATGCATGAAGCGCTCGAACCGTTTCTAAGCGTTCTACCCTTGCTTGTTGTAGGAACATTTCCTTCAATTGGGTAATCATGTCATACGCCCATGATTTTCAAAATCCTTTTGAATCTCGGGAATCATAGTTCCCAACATGAGGCAAGAGGCTTGCATAGAATCCACAGTATTCTTGATCCAGTCGTTATAGGCATCCTCATCTTCCATAAGAGGTTCATCGGGAATAGGATCGTCCAACACATAGGATATCTTCTCTTACTTGAGAACGATTCTCAAGTTTCGATACCAATCCATGAAGTGTTATGGTTGAGACGATCCTTTTCAAGGATTGTTCTTAGTGATAGGTTACGGACTGTTTGAGTAATAGTGTTAGCGGCCATCTACAAAATTTTAACAAGGTTCAATTTTAGTATTTTCGATATTATTATATTTTAATCATTAATACCCTTTTCCGGCCATTACATTGTCTCGTAGATAATTAATAATTAAAATCTAGAATCTAACGTTACATTTAAATATTGGTTATGTAACCTTTATCCCATTATTTAAATTAACAAGGTAGTCAACATTTGACGATTGCAACCCTTTGCAACTTCTAGCCATATGGGATTGGTTAAACATCTTTATGTTTAGTTGGCATGTTTAATCCCATCAACACCTTTGTTCGCCATGCTTTGGTGACCCTAAGTTCATGGTTTCCAAATCAAGTCGTCAAACTTACACACACATGTGAGTTTACGCATATAAGTGGTTAGGTGACCTTTATCCCACAAACATGGTAACCCCACCTCGAACATACAAGTTCCCTCAAATGTGGTTAGGTGACCTTTATCCCACAAACAAGTTCCCAATTGATTCGAGTGATGTATAAAATGATGGTGTTTGACTTGTTCTATAAAAGGGGTTTTCATATTTTCAAAATTCTAGTTTAGAAAAAAATTTATGTACCATATATTTGCATGCATTCAAATCAATGGTACTTTAGTGAAAACCAATTTTCAAGGTTCTTTTAATAAAACCCATTTTATTATAAAATCATTAACCTTTAATAACCTTTTATTAACCATTTTTAATGATTTTTAAAGAACCAATTTTAAGCTTGTTGTTGATTATTAGTTTGTTAAGCATGCATATCAATATATCATCCAAACAACAAAATAAGCAACAACACAAGCACAACACACATATCAATAGGTGCATAACCATAGCCAACTATTTTGACCACACTTGTTAGCCGAAACAAGTGTGTCAAAAGGTCCTTCCTAAAGGGTGAATATTGACACAAATAATGTGTCGTTGAACTCCAACTTGAACCCGCATCCAAATGCTTCAAGTCTTCTTCTTATGTTGTGATTTCTTCACTTTCTTTGGGCTTCCAAATGTCTTTTAAATTCAGCTCCAAACTCCTTTGGGTTTCAAAATGTGTTTTGGTTATTGGGCTAAAATCCCGTTAAGAACTATGAAGTCCTTTAGGCCCAAAATTAGCCAAAACCAAAAACTTATTTTTGTATGCATCTTCTTTTACAATAAAGTATCCTAATACATTTTAGTAAAATAAAATGCACCTAATCTATTTACTTACATACCAAATGAAAATAAACAAATTACATATTTTACAAATGGAAGAACAAAGATAATAGTTATTACAACCCTTTGAAATAATTAAATATAAATCACAAACACAAACACAAACATTCAACATATTCAAACACAAGATCATGGCTAGGTTATCAACACCAAAATATATATCCACATATATAAAATTCAAGACGTAAAAAATGGTTCCCTTTTACAACCTACTTTTTGGCCAAGAATGAAAAAACCGAAAAAGTGGGTTTTTATCCAAAGAAACAAATCATCCATATGACATAATTTTTCAAGATTTCTTTATGCATGTAAGAAAATAATCTTGAAAAATAAAAGGAGAACCATGATGAAAATTTTTGGCCATATGTAACATCCCGATTTTTCGTGGTATTAAAATATGTATAATCTTTCAAGTAAGTTTGTATTGGTGGAAATAGTATTTTATAACATCCCTAAAATACTAAATTTCGGTTATCATGTTTCATTATAATATTAACATAAAGTATTGTAACTAGGTATATTGAACCTAGTTAAAATATTAGTTATCTATTAGTGAAAATGGTGCTTTGACCAAATTAGATAACTAACCAAAACATAAGGGCCAAAAGTGAATATGATAGAACCTTAGATAAATAAAAACAAAAAAATAGAAAGGGAAAAAGAAAAGGGCGTGACCAGGAGGTCACCCCTGTGCGACGCAGGACAAGGAAGAAGGAGAAGGAGACTGATTTCACATGAGGATCACGAAATTGGAGGGTTGAAGTCTCGATTATGTCTTCTTTGCTTGATTCTAAGGCTCTAGTAAGTGATTTCATATGTTGTTTGATGAAATTCAAAGTAGTGTTCTTCATGCTTTTTGTTCAAACCACAAAATTAGGGGTAATTGTGTGTGATTTTGGTGTTGAACAACCATAGTCTTTATGCTAAACTAATTGATTGTAACTTTTGAGTTATGGATTCATGTTGCATGTTATGATTTGGGTTCAAATTCAAGATTTGGTGATTAGGGTAGAGATGTATGGAAACCATGTGTGAAGTTGCTGACCAAAATCTGAGTAGAAACTAACGATCCTAAAACAACGATGATTTTGTTTAAAAACATAAAAGATGATACTATTTGAGAATTACAAAGAAAGTAGACATCTTTAATGATGAATTGGGTGTATGAGAGTTGATATAAGCGTAAAAATGGTGGAATATAGTTTATGCCCGCAAGGTGTTTGATTAAATGCCTAAACCAAAATAAAAGTGAGATTTTGAAAGTTTTGCCATGTTTACTTAATTTCTAATTATTTGCTAACAATAACTTGGTGTCTTGTAAACATAAAACTTGGGTGAATCTAATGGTGAATGAGATTAACATAAAGTACATATGTAAATGTTATTTTCACTTGATCATCCAAAGGGGTCTCTTGAGTGAATGAGTTAATTGGGTTGGATTATAACCCAAACTTATACGCATTGGATAGTTGATGAAATTATGGTGAAAATGACCCGTATGTTATGACTAAACACAAATGCGTGATAACGGGTCAAATGGATGTTGATAAACCAATCAACAAGTTTGGGGTAAAAGAACGATTTAGAACACATGTTTGATGATGGGTTGGATAAGTAACTAGGTATTAGGAGATAAATGCCCATGTTACGTGTTCTAATGATTTGCAAGTTTGATTTTTGTCAAGATAGGTGGCATAACGTTTGGATGGCAACGGATCAAACAGGTGATAAAGCAACAAAATTCCTACGTGCAAAGGTGAGTGACTCGAGTATGTTTGGAGTCGCATTGATTTAAATAGTCTTATTGTTGGCTTAAATTTCTTATAGTTAAGGTGGTTTAATGAAACTTATTGAATATGGTTTAACTTAACAATAAGGTATTGTTTAAGCGATGTTTTGGGGGTTTTAACCCATCAAGAAAGAGTACACAATGTTAATGGGTCGAGATACCCAAATGCTGAAAATTCAGCTTATTTCTAGATTTTTGTTAGTCTTTAAAAATTCATAGAAAATCAACCGAATGTCCGTTCGGGCCGTATTTTATATCCACAGGAAGGTCTCGGAGTCACCGTTAATAAGAATTTTTGTTTGAAGTGAAATACTCACTATAAATATGGGAAAATACTGAATTACTACAGCTGCATAAAGTTGAGTGAAAAACATAAATTTTATAGTACTTGCGTAATCTTCGGGAATTTATAAGGAACCAATGGGATGTGATTATGTTATTGTTTTAAACCTCTATGTAGCTATATATATTACATGAGTTGAAGTGAGTGATTCCTTGAATATGGATGTGTATGCTAAATTAAAAAATCATGGGTGTTGTAACCTGCATGTGTAAAAAACATGTGTTTATTTAGTAGTGCTTATGAATGAATGACACTTGTGTCGTAAAAAAAAACTATATAACATATTGGAGTATGTTATGAATACATGTATGAATTATTAAGAGTATGTTAGATAATAATGATTCTTGATAATTGTATATATTGTCAAATGAATTACTACATAGATATGTGGCAGTTTACCATTTTATTTATATTGACCGAATCAATTTGATAATGGTTTACTTTGAAGTTCCTTGATTCTATATTAGTAGGGATATACATGAGATACAAAAAAAAGGGCATCCATATTAGAACGGAGAAAGTCACAAAATGTGTGACTCGAGATAATGAAGTGGTGGTTCGATCTTGTTTCGTTGGGCATTATGAGCATTGAATACTCCGTTATGTTTGGTACAAAATCATATTATGAGTCTTCACTTAACAACAGCTAATATTTTGGTGTTTTCAATGTAGGTGATAAGTCATGAAAATCAACGGGGTGACTTGAACCAGAATCATGAAAGAAGAAAACATCTCACAAGTCATTCACCAATAATCCGGTTCAATCTATATATTAGTCATAATTATGCTTACCGTAGGAATATATAATTTCTCGGTTGAGGCTAATAATATGGTTATGTGATATGATAGATTCGGGTGGTAGGAAGGCGAAAGTGATCAAGTTTTTGAAGTGGGTCAACGATGTGAAGATTTAGTGACGCCTTGTTCACTAAGTAATATGGGTTTTCTTATTGAGTCAAATTGACTTAGTTATTTTCATTTTAGAGTTTAACTTCAATGTTTATTTTAGCCAAGTGCTAGTATGTCAATGTAGTAGTGGGTTATATTTGTTTTATAAAAACCTTGGTAAATAAGCAGGTATTGTTTTCGTAAGGATTGGTCGTGATGCAAACGGGTCATGGCGAAATTTTCTAAAAGTGTGTTTGTAATTGTTTTATTAATCCGATTATGTGGATTAATAGATTTTAGGAATATTAACCTTTATTAGGTAATATTAATAAAAAGAAAAATCTGGGCCTATTTTCCGCAAAGTATTATAATATTGTTTTTAACAAGTCGGTCGTTACACCATAGGGTTTAACCAAACCCGAAACCCGAAAATTTCATATCCTATGAAGCATGCACTCATATAACCTGGCTCTGATACCATTGTTGGGGTTTTCACATGTTTATCAAAGTGATATCATCCATATAAAATCAAAACGCAGTGGAAAAGTTATTTAAAACATGTTACTTTATAAGATAGAAAACCCTTTTACATGCAAAACCTAATATCCCGGATCCATATACGAACATGCATGCTATCAAAATAAAACACAACCATAGGGTGTTTCAAGAATACTACCTTCCAAGGAGTAAAATATATGAAGAAGATGATGCTTCTTGAATGGAAATCTTCAAGTGTAGAAGACCTCAAGATTGTATATGCCAAGCCTTCCAACAAACACTTTAAGTTTAGCTAGGATTTTACACTTGGAACTCGCTTGAAAATTTCCTCTTGATCAACCATACATGGCCGAAAATTAGAGAGAGCATTCTTGAGTTTCTTGCACTTGAAAATCAAACTTGAAAAAACTCTTAGATGGCACACCCTTGGCCTATTTCTAGAGAGCATTCTCTAGAGTTTTTCAAGTTCATCTTTTTTTTAATTTTGTCATACAAAATTCCTTAAAAGAAGTCAGAGAATACGCCACCAATTTTACCTAATCAAAAGTCATCTAGTTATGACAATTGCATGTAATGTTATTGGACCAAAACATGATCTTGGGAAGACCATGGGGGGGGGGGGGGGCGGCCCACATGGATTTTCTATAAAAAAAAATTTCAAAATTCTTTTAACATTTTAAGTCTTATTTAATTTTATAATTTTTATAAAATTATAACAGCACATGTTATAAGACTTATACAACCTTTTAAAATGTTATTTAACCCATTAAATAACAAAATAAAATATTCTCTCAAAATAACTTATCCATATAATTTATTAGTTTATCAAGTGCAATTATTTAGAAAACAAATTTCTGAATATTATAAGTGTTTAATATTTATTTGTTTGATCATATCATAAATAAATATTATAAGTGTTTGTCTATCTTGTTATTGGGTATGACTCGACTTGGATCATAACGTACTAGCCACATCAATTTAATATGTGTCTTGGGCATACAGAATCCAACACTCGTAATAGGACTCATTCTGTCACACCCTGGCTTTGCGGAAGCGTGGGTTTATTTGGTGTGACTTCTTAATACCATAGCTTAATCACAACAAAGCTATATGAAAATAAAACCATGCAGAATCATCCATTAATTAAAGTCTTAAAAAGAAAATACCACAATATTGTTTGAAACGCTGACACATGCTTCGAGTTTACAACACTACCAAATAAAACATTGTTCTTAAGACGCAACCACAAACTTAAAATAGACGTAGTTTAAGAACTGTGACTCGTCCAGGTAAAAGCCACAACCCCTAAACTTGGATGATCCCATAACTCTAACGCAGCGTGAAAACGTAGCATACCGTGCCAGATCCTTAGTTCCCTGAAATACATGTAAGTTGGAAAAATCAACAAAAATGTTGAGCGAGTTCATGTGTAAGTGAGTATGTAAAACCTTTGTAAGTATAAAATCCCTGGTATATAGCAAATAAGGAAATAAAGAGATCACCAATGGTTTGCAAGGCCATTGATATGTGTGAAGTGCAGTAGGAAGACTCAAACCTAGCAGATTTTTGCGTCGGGTACCAAGTCACCCCGAGGTCCTTACTGTTGGGCCTGGGGCTGGGCTCGCTACACCCAGATAGATCTACCGCTATTGTCCCTCAGTCCTACTCTGAGGATTAGTGGCCTTCAGTTCCCGCCTACCCACTCACATGATCTAAGTAGTAACCCTCCTTACGCTAATCATACCATGTGTAAACGTACTCATAACCATAGTAACATGTATTTCACCCCCGCAGTTAGAAAACTGAAAACAGTTAAGAGAAAAGGGGGACATGAACTCACTGAAGTGCGTCTCGAAATAGACCGTCTCAAAGTAACCTGCTGCGTGACGACCTACACGTACTAACTTCTATTAGACCGACGGTCGTGCCTTGGCTTAAGGTCTAAGTTTTTGGGAAACAGTTAGGCAACTATTTCGTGTTTACACTTCGTAATTATCTTATAGTTATATTCCTTCCCAAGAATGGGGGTTTTAATACATGTGCGTTCGTAAAACTTTGAAATATATTATTAAGTCTCACTTAATGTAATATATTTTATTTCATTTGTCCAAAATACTTTACTTCCAAAATATAAATATTTTTCCCAAAAATATTATATTTTATTCCATATAATTTTCCAAAATAATATCCTTGTCAAATACACACTTATGAGTATTTTCTGAAAATACGCAAGTTACGTTGTAAGGTTCGGGTGGTATAAATAATACCGGTGTAACTTAAATATTTATTGTGAAGGCGTTCGTATTATTTTGGAGCCGTGAATATTCAGTGTATTCTAGTAATATTATTTTTACCCTAAAAATAATATTTATGTAGTTCACAAAATAATCATAAAAATTACACAAGTGTTACTATGAAAAATATATATTCTAAATATATATTTAACAAGTTTTATTATGAAAATTCCACCTCCGACACTTGGTTATTTTGTAAAAAAATTTATGGCGAAATTTTATTCGGAAAAACAAGTTAAAAACATGTTCATAACACTTGTTACCAAAAATATTTCAAAGTGTTTATATTTCTGTAAAAATTTCGCCAGAGTTTCCTCTGTAACTGGAGGTGGCCACGCTTACAAGCGTATCATTTTCTTTAATAAATTCAATCAACAATGTTCCCAACATCAACAAGCAATGTTTCAACATCAACTAGTTCAAAAATATACGTAAATCGCAAACACATGAACTTGTGGGTTATGTAAAAGTGTGTAGTAATCTTCCAATATTCTTAGTAGATCTTTCTGTCTTTGTAAATAAAATCGGTTTCTTGAAAATCTTATTTTGAAAGAAAGTGTAAGTTTACAACTTCTCGGTCAAAAGTTACGAACATATTTCTTTGGTAAAACCATTTGTTACATAAGTGTCTACGCACTAGTTTGCTCACAAAAGCACCTTTGTTTCAAGAAAGATCCGGCTTCTAAACATGATTTCATTTGACACTTGGTTCTTCGAAAATACCACTTGTAGATCTTTAGATCTACTAGTTTTGGACTCTATTTTATAAGAAAAGTTCTTTTACACAAGTTCATGTTAATAAGTAGTAGTGTTCGTCATCTAATCATTTTCACACTTAAACATACACTAGTTCATGTTCCATGAACATGACTTAGCCAGGTTAGATGACGATCCGAACTACTACTAGCATCAAACAACACAAATTAATCATAACCAAACAAGTTTAACAAGTTTTACACCATTACATTTCTTTTATCCAACAAGTTCATCATTTTTATAAGACTTTCAATTTTGTTCTCTAGTGTTCATAATTTTTATCCGTTAAATTACTTATTAACCACTTCAAACAAGATCAAGAGGGTGATTTAGAACACTTACAACTAGCACAAGGCTAGGGAAGATTCAAGGCGAAAACTAGGTGGTTAATAGCGACGTAGTGAGGTCCTCACGATTCCGTAAGCACCGAGCTTATTTGTAGGAACTCTAACACACTTGTGAGTATATAAAATGGCAAGAATGAAATTTGAAAAGGATGGTTGGTGGGTGGCAACTCTCGGCCGTAAATAGCCAAGAGAGAAAGAAAGGAATTTTTGTGATATGTTTAGAATGAGTGAAGTGGAGGACTTAAAGTTCTAATTATAATTCAAATTAGTGAATTATCCATGGGTTAATGTGTTGGCTAGATATTTAGCAAAGTTATTAAAATAATCAGACAAATCAAAAGTGTGTCACCTATGTGGTGACCGTTCGGTTAGGGGGGTTGGGTCAATTGGTTTGGTTTGAACTAAGGGTTAAGTGTAAGAGCGTTTTGTTAGGAAATTTAAATAAGGTATTATGTGTGTTGTAATTTATAACGGGTGTTAGGGTATTCGGGGACCCTAACTGGCTCAGAAAAGGAAGAACAACGTCAATGACAATATTTTTATGTTCCGGGTAAAGTCCGGTTATTCGGTGGGATATTAATCCGTTAAAGTGCTAAATAAGCATTTAAAGTGTCGTTAATATTATTTTTAGTGACACAATTTATTCCCGACACTTTGGAAAGTGTCTAGTATTATTTTCCCATGTTTTTACACTTTACTAGTTAGTTTTAAATGCAGAATTTTTATTTAAAGTGCAGAATTTTGTACTCAAAGTATGTTTTAGGCACATCCGGTCACTATAACAATCACCTAGTGAAGCAGTTCTACAATCCTCACCTCCCTACACTCACTACTAGTGTAGTAATCTATTCCTGGCTCATACTGGCCTCAGAGACAGTAACTGTCTGATGCTGGCTATGTCAGCATGTTTACTGGGTTATCCGTATAGTGTGCTCACTGTGTTTTTTTTGTGCATCAAGGTTGTCACTGATGTTTGTGTATAAATAATAGAGTGACAGTATAAAATGTGATGCATGAGTATGTATGTATCAGAAATCAGTAAGCAGTTTAATCACACTTGTAAGCAAGCACAGTAATTAAGCAGTAATTAAATATTAATTAAATCGTACGGATACCTGGTTTGGTGAGGGTTGTCACATTCTCCCCCCGTTAAATAAATTTCGTCCCGAAATTTAAGCTTTGCTTCTAGATGCAGGGTTCTTAGGAAATAAATGGGGGTATTTCTCTTTCATACGATCCTCACGTTCCCACGTGAATTCAGGTCCATGCCTTGCATTCCAACGAACTTTGACGAGTTTGACACTGCTCCTGCGAGTTTTATTAACTTTCCAATCCGTAACCTCGACGGGTTCTTCGGTGAAGTGGAGCGTGTCGTCGATATGTACTTCGTCAGCAGGAATGATCACTGTATCTTGTGTTGGACTCTTTCTCAAATTTGATACATGGAATGTATCGTGAACACCATGGAGTTCAGCAGGTAGGTCCAACTTGTAGGCTATAAGCCAAATCCTTTGCAGAATCTTTAAAGGGCCAATGTAACGCGGATTCAACTTTCCACGCTTCCCGAAGCGTGCCACACCCTTCCAGGGTGAAACCTTTAATAATACCATGTCTCCAACTTGAAATTCCAAAGGTTTCCTCTTTGGATCTGCATAGGCTTTCTGCCTGTCGCGAGCCGCCCCAATGCGCTTTCGAATCTGCGCAATCTTGTCCGTAGTCTCTTGGACTATTTCGGGACCAACAAGCTGCCTATCACCTGCATCAGCCCAGCATAGTGGTGATCGACACTTGCGTCCGTAAAGGGCTTCAAATGGCGCGGCTCCAATACTGGTGTGATAGCTGTTGTTGTACGAAAACTCGACCACTGGTAAATGATTATCCCAGCTACCACCCAAATCCATCACACATGCTCTCAGCATATCCTCTAATGTCTGAATAGTTCGTTCGCTTTGCCCATCGGTCTGTGGGTGAAATGCAGTGCTCAGATTCAATTGTGAGCCAAAAGCTTCTTGGAAAGACTTCCAAATTCTTGACACAAACCTCCCATCTCTATCAGAGATGATTGAGAGTGGCACTCCATGACGTGCAACGATTTCTCTCATGTAAATTTCAGCTAATTTGCTCGTGTTATCTTTCTCCCTGATAGGTAAGAAGTGCGCAGATTTCGTTAATCGGTCCACTATTACCCAAATAGTGTCATGACCTCTTGGCGTTCTTGGCAACTTCGTTATAAAATCCATTGAAATTTATTCCCATTTCCACTTGGGAATCTCAGGTTGTTGTAGAAGTCCCGAAGGCTTCTGGTATTCAGCTTTCACCTTAGCACACGTTAAACATTTGTTCACGTAAACAGCAACGTCGCCTTTCATCCTAGGCCACCAATAATAATTTTTAAGATCTTGGTACATCTTATCCGCTCCTGGATGGATAGAGTACCGTGATTTGTGTGCCTCATCAAAAATAACTTTTCTCAAGCCACCAAACAGAGGAACCCAAATTCTTTTCATAAAACATAACGTTCCTTCCTCGTTTGGCACTAATTGCTTCTCCATCCCACGGAGATATTCTTCTTCAAGGTTTCTTTCCTTAAGAGCTTCTTTCTGCGCGGCACGAATTCGTAGAGAAAGATCTGTTTGGATAATCATTTCTAAAGCCCTAACCCTTATAGGCTTGATCCTTTCTTTTCGACTTAGGGCATCGGCGACCACATTCTCCTTCCCTGGATGGTACTTTATCTCGCAGTCGTAATCGTTCAACAATTCGACCCAACGTCTTTGTCTCATATTCAGCTCTTTCTGGTCGAATATGTGCTGCAGGCTTTTATGATATGTGAAGATTGTACACTTTGTACCATATAGGTAGTGTCTCCAGATCTTTAATGCAAATATCACTGCGCCTAGTTCCAAATCATGCGTGGTATAGTTCTTTTCATGTACCTTCAGCTGGCGCGATGCGTAAGCTATAACTTTCTGGTGTTGCATCAACACGTAACCCAAGCCTTGACGCGAAGCGTCGCAATATCCCACAAAATCATCTGTACCCTCTGGTAGTGCTAAAATTGGCGCATTGCAGAGCTTGTCTTTTAATAGCTGAAATGCTCCTTCCTGTTTGATTCCCCAATCAAACTTCTTATCTTTCTGCATGAGGAGTGTCAGTGGTTGAGCGATTTTTGAAAAATCCTCAATGAACCTTCGATAATAGCCAGCCAAGCCTAAGAATTGTCGAATCTCGGTTGGCGTCTTTGGGGTTTCCCAATTTTTGATCGCTTCAATCTTTGTTGGATCCACGTGAATCCCATCTCTATTCACCACATGTCTAAGGAATTGGACTTCACGTAGCCAAAACTCGCACTTAGAGAATTTGGCATATAATTGTTCCTTTTTCAGCAACTCCAAAATGGCTCTTAAGTGCTGTTCGTGTTCAGCCTTTGTCTTTGAATAAATCAAAATATCGTCGATGAATACAATCACGAACTTATCGAGATACGGATTGCAGACTCGGTTCATTAGCTCCATAAAAACAGCAGGCGCGTTTGTCAACCCAAACGACATAACTAGGAACTCGTAGTATCCATAACGAGTTCTGAAGGCTGTCTTCGGGATGCTCTCCTCTTGTATCCTTAGCTGATGGTATCCAGATCGAAGATCGATCTTAGAGTAAAAGCTTGAACCTTGGAGCTGATCGAATAAGTCATCGATCCTTGGCAGGGGATACCTATTCTTGATAGTCAACTTGTTCAACTCCCGGTAGTCAATGCACATACGAAAACTACCGTCTTTCTTCTTAACAAACAGTACCGGAGCTCCCCAAGGTGAGAAGCTTGGTCTGATGAATCCTTTGTCTAGCAACCCTTGGAGTTGTGTCGACAATTCCTGCATCTCTGACGGTGCAAGTCTATAAGGTGCCCTAGCTACAGGCGCGGCGCCTGGAACTAAGTCTATACGGAACTCCACTTGCCTCTGGGGTGGCAATCCTGGCAAGTCCTCAGGGAAGACTTCAGGATACTCCCTTACGACAGGGATGTCTTCGATTTTCGGCTCAGCAGCTTTCTTATCCACGATGTGTGCCAGGAAGGCCGCACATCCCTTCTGTAAACACTTTCGCGCTTTCAGGCAGCTGATGATTCTTAAAGGCGTATCACGCTTTTCACCATGAACCACAATCGTTTCACCATCTTCGGTTGGGATGCGAATGATCTTCTCGTGGCAGACAATTTCTGCCTTGTTACTTGATAACCAATCCATTCCTACTACCACGTCGAAGCTTCCCAACTTGACTGGTAGTAGATCCAAAGGAAACTCACGCTCTCCCAATTCGATTACACAACCTCTGACCACTTCATTAGCTTCTACTAACTTTCCATTCGCCAATTCGATTGAGTACGGGATATCTAGTTTACTAGCGGCTAAACCAAGGATATTCTTAAACTCTAACGATACGAAGCTATAATCGGCACCAGTATCAAATAAAAAAGATGCAAAGCGTTGATTTATAGGGAACGTACCAGTAACAACATTGGGATCCTGGCGTGCTTCCCTCGCTTCGATATTGAAAACCCTTCCCCGTGCTTGGTTCAATTATGGGCAGTTCCTCTTATAGTGCCCAATGTCACCACAGTTAAAACAACCCGGTCTCTGCCCGTTTCCACCTCCATTCCCAACTTGATTGTTGTTTTGGTTACGATTCACAGCACCAGCTTGATTCGCGTTGTTGCCTCGAATGCCATTTCCTCCATTATTTCCTTGAGCACGATTTCCATTACCACCACGATTATTGTTTCTATTTCCAAAACCTCCTTGGCCTCCCCGGCCAGCGTTAGCCCAACAGTTATCCTTCAAATGTCCGGTTTTTCCACAAGCTTCGCATACCCTTGAACCACACCGGCCTGAATGGTGATGCTGGCAGGTGTTACACTTGGGGTGTGTACCCATATACCCTTTTCCTTTCTTTCCACCACCGGTTGTAGCTTGAACCGGTGCGCTTGGTTCTCCTTTCCTGCCATCACTGCTTGTGCCTTGTTTGAAGTTCGAGAATTTTCCTTTATTACCCCCGGATGACTCTACGTGAGTCTCCTTCTTCTTTTGCTCAACATCAGAAAACTTGTTTAGGCGGATAGCCTCCTCAGTAAGAGCCACGCTCAGATCAATTGCCTCAGTGATTGTTGCCGGCTTTGAAGAGGTCACCATACTTATGATTTGAGGAGCTAAACCCCAAATGAAGCGCTCGATTCACTTGAATTCCGGTGTAACCATGTAAGGAACCACATGAGATAAGTCGTGAAACCTCTGAACATATTCCGCAATTTTCGGGCCTTCCATCTTCAGATGCCAAAACTCAGTTTCCAACTTTTGAATTTCAGCGTGGGAGCAATACTTTCTTCGCATAAGCTCTTTTAGCTCGTTCCATGTCATTGCATATGCAGCGGCTTCACCAAGAGTTTGAACTTGTAAATTCCACCAGGATAGGGCTCCGTCCAAGAATAGCCCAGAAATGTAAGTAACTTGTTGGTCTGGAGCGCACTTGCTCATTCGGAGGACAGACTCTGTCTTTTTGGCCCATCTGACAAAGGCAACAGCACCTCCGGTGCCGTCAAAGTTTACAGGCTTGCAGTCTAGGAACTGCTTGTAAGTGCACCCTGCACATACGTTAGAATATACGGATGGTATTAGCAAACGTGCTATAAAATGTATTGTAATCCATCTCAACGACTTAACATTACCATGCGGTGGATTGTTGTTGCCGTTATTGTTCGAACTGCTCCCGCTGGGTCCTCCTTGTGAGGCTGCGTACTGCGCTATGGCGGCAGCGATGATTTGTTGAAGTTCTGCCTCGTTGGCAGGCATGTGCGGATCGCGTTTCGGTGGCATCTTCTAAAAGATGATCGTGTTTACGTAAGTCAGGTCATGGTAGGTAAAGTGTGCGTATATAACGATAGTAATAATACATAACATCTCATGTTAAAATAAACCAAACACATAACATCTCATGTTATAGAACATAAACAATCAATCAAACATCACATATGATGAGAATACTCCGATTGCAATGCCATAAATCGAGACCACAATGTAAAGTTTACAAGTACACAACTGTATCATACAACATCAATGACTAAGGGCTACATCACCCCAGTCCAAAATATCAAATCAGTGTCAACAATATCCAATATACATAACAACAAAAGTCAGGATCAATATGCAGTCTCCCAAAAGCTGTGCAATCTGTGCAATCGCCGTCTTCTCAACAAAAGTCTACTCGTGTCGTACAAAATAGCCCTACGCTGATGGCGGTGGAGGAGGGGGAAAATGAGAAAAGAGCAATCGGCGCATGTGAAGCCAATCCTCCTCCATGGCTCGATGAGAACGCAACAGATACGCTAGCTGCTGCTCCTGAGTCCAAAAACGAGCAGCAGAGTCGGGAGATAACGGACGAGGACGGTGTAATATCGCAGGGTGAGTCTGGCCCTGGCACTGGCATGGTGGTCGTTGTGCTCTCTCAAGCTCCTGCACGCGACGAGTCAGTGCCTCCTGCTGGATCATGAAAGAAACAAGGACATCCTCGGTAGAAGACCCCACATGATATGGGTGATACGGATCCGTCGGTGGCATAATGGGTGGTGAAGTCCAGAGAAAAGGCTCGCCAGGTGGAACAAAGGGTGGCACAGTAAATGGTGAAACAGGGGGAACAGCAGTGCGATGAGAGACCTGTGGTACAAACTGGTCTCCTTCAGTCATGAAAGGTGCATGGCCAAAAGGCTGGCGAGATGACCCCTCTCCAGGATGTGGTGGGGGTATGTCCTGGAGAAAAGTGATAGGCAGGTCTGCGCGATGCGCATCAGTGACGTGTGCAGGAAACAAAGGTGCATCAATAGGAACTGAAGCAGGCGCTGAAGCAGGTGTAACAGGTACCACAAAAGACGGGTAGTCATCATCATCGTCTATCCACCCATTTCGGGTGTGCGCATATCGAGGGTCAACATGGGTCGCAAAGGGTGCATGATCAGGCTCTACAGGCACAGGGTCAGGAAGAGGGGCAACAACAGGATCAGCGGGTATATCAGCAACATGAGGAGCATCAATATGAGCATCAATAGCAACAGGATCATCCACCAACTATGGAGCCACAACAGGATGATCATCGACCGGTACGTCATCAACCAAAGGAGCAACAACTGGTGCATCGGCATGATCAAGGTCATGCTCTAATGCGAGGACAGGAGCATCAGCCGGCTCAGGGGCCACAGCAGGCTCCAGATCATCAAACTCCATCTCGAAATCAGCGGGATCAGCGAACATGGGATCAACGGGTCAACAGGGTCCTCCATGTGGTGATCTAGGTGAATAAATGCAATGTCCTGGTCTGGATCAAAACCAGGTGGGAAAACAGGGTCTGAATCATCATCAATGTCATGATCGATCGCAAAACTAGGGGCAGGTGCAGCGGATGATGCTCTATCAGGGTCTGTATCATGCGAATAGTGCTGCGCTCCCTGCGCGTGTGATGGTGCAGATGCCACAGACTCAAAGGAGTCTGGGACGGGTGAATGGATGGGTGCCTCCTCTACAGGAGCATCCGCGAGAAGTAAGAGATCGCCAGCAGCTATGTGGGCCTCGCCCTCAAAGTCATCCTCTAATGGATCCTCGTCAAACAAGTCGACGTCGTCGTCAGCGACTACGTCAAGGGGCATGTCAACAATAGGGTACGCGGCAAGGGGTACAGGGGCAGGGATCACCGCGAGCGGCAAATCCCCGGCGATAGGGCCATCAGCGGGCTCAGCAACAACATCGGGCAACGCAAATGGCTGGAAATCATCGTCGTCTGTGCTGGTGGTGTCCGAAGTATGCACCTCGTGCTCTGATGACACTCTGTCGTCCGATACTATGGGCATAGGGTCTGTGGTGTCCAACGATCCGGTGCCGGATGAAGGCATGTCGTCTGTAACACAATCACACATATGCACAAATAATCAATCACATAGCCAAATAAACACATTAGTCACCAATAAACAATCAAATAGTTCTCCTAGTCCCACTAGCCTAACCTCCCAGCCTCTCAGACAGATCTTCCTAGTCCCACTAGATTAACTTCCCAGCCTCCCAGACTGACTCCCTAGTCCCACTAGACAATCCTCCCAGCCTCCCAGACTGACTCCCTAGTCCCACTAGACAATCCTCCCAGCCTCCCAGACTGACTCCCTAGTCCCACTAGACAACTCCCTCAGCCTCCCAGACTGAGCCTCCTAGTCCCACTAGACCACTACCTCAGCCTCCCAGACTGAGCCATAACTAACAAATAAAATGTGCTCAACTTTTGTTTGTAAAAACGTTTTATGACCTTGATCTGGACTTAAGTGGTATGCAATGTAAAAATGTTTTCGTGAGAGCCCTAGTGATCATAGTCTAGACTCGAGAAGGAATCCAAGTTCGCTATGATCAGAGCTCTTATACCAAGCTGTCACACCCTGGCTTTGCGGAAGCGTGGGTTTATTTGGTGTGACTTCTTAATACCATAGCTTAATCACAACAAAGCTATATGAAAATAAAACCATGCAGAATCATCCATTAATTAAAGTCTTAAAAATAAAATACCACAATATTGTTTGAAACGCTGACACATCCTTCGAGTTTACAACACTACCAAATAAAACATTGTTCTTAAGACGCAACCACAAACTTAAAATAGACGTAGTTTAAGAACTGTGACTCGTCCAGGTAAAAGCCACAACCCCTAAACTTGGATGATCCCATAACTCTAACGCAGCATGAAAACGTAGCATACCGTGCCAGATCCTTAGTTCCCTGAAATACATGTAAGTTGGAAAAATCAACAAAAATGTTGAGCGAGTTCATGTGTAAGTGAGTATGTAAAACCTTTGTAAGTATAAAATCCCTGGTATGTAGCAAATAAGGAAATAAAGAGATCACCAATGGTTTGCAAGGCCATTGATATGTGTGAAGTGCAGTAGGAAGACACAAACCTAGCAGATTTTTGCGTCGGGTACCAAGTCACCCCGAGGTCCGTACTGTTGGTCCTGGGGCTGGGTCCTACTCTGAGGATTAATGGCCTTCAGTTCCCGCCTACCCACTCACATGATCTAAGTAGTAACCCTCCTTACGCTAATCATACCATGTGTAAAAGTACTCATAACCATAGTAACATGTATTTCACCCCCGCAGTTAGAAAACTGAAAACATTTAAGAGAAAAGGGGGACATGAACTCACTGAAGTGCGTCTCGAAATAGACTGTCCCAAAGTAACCTGCTGCGTGACGACCTACACGTACTAACTTCTATTAGACCGACGGCCGTGCCTTGGCTTAAGGTCTAAGTTTTTGGGAAACAGTTAGGCAACTATTTCGTGTTTACACTTCGTAATTATCTTATAGTTATATTCCTTCCCAAGGATGGGGTTTTAATACATGTGCGTTCGTATAACTTCGAAATATATTATTAAGTTTCACTTAATGTAATATATTTTATTTCATTTGTCCAAAATACTTTACTTCCAAAATATAAATATTTTTCCCAAAAATATTATATTTTATTCCATATAATTTTTCAAAATAATATCCTTGTCAAATACACACTTATGAGTATTTTCTGAAAATACGCAAGTTACGTTGTAAGGTTCGGATGGTATAAATAATACCGGTGTAACTTAAATATTTATTGTGAAGGCGTTCGTATTATTTTGGAGCCGTGAATATTCAGTGTATTCTAGTAATATTATTTTTACCCTAAAAATAATATTTATGTAGTTCACAAAATAATCATAAAAATTACACAAGTGTTACTATGAAAAATATATATTCTAAATATATATTTAACAAGTTTTATTATGAAAATTCCACCTCCGACACTTGGTTATTTTGTAAAAAAATTTATGGCGAAATTTTATTCGGAAAAACAAGTTAAAAACATGTTCATAACACTTGTTACCAAAAATATTTCCAAGTGTTTATATTTCTGTAAAAATTTCGCCAGAGTTTTCTCTGTAACTGGAGGTGGCCACGCTTACAAGCGTATCATTTTCTTTTATAAATTCAATCAACAATGTTCCCAACATCAACAAGCAATGTTTCAACATCAACTAGTTCAAAAATATACGTAAATCGCAAACACATGAACTTGTGGGTTATGTAAAAGTGTGTAGTAATCTTCCAATATTCTTAGTAAATCTTTCTGTCTTTGTAAATAAAATCGGTTTCTTGAAAATCTTATTTTGAAAGAAAGTGTAAGTTTACAACTTCTCGGTCAAAAGTTACGAACATATTTCTTTGGTAAAACCTTTTGTTACATAAGTGTCTACGCACTAGTTTGCTCACAAAAGCACCTTTGTTTCAAGAAAGATCCGGCTTCTAAACATGATTTCATTTGACACTTGGTTCTTCGAAAATACCACTTGTAGATCTTTAGATCTACTAGTTTTGGACTCTATTTTATAAGAAAAGCTCTTTTTACACAAGTTCATGTTAATAAGTAGTAGTGTTCGTCATCTAATCATTTTCACACTTAAACATACACTAGTTCATGTTCCATGAACATGACTTAGCCGGATTAGATGACGATCCGAACTACTACTAGCATCAAACAACATAAATTAATCATAACCAAACAAGTTTAACAAGTTTTACACCATTACATTTCTTTTATCCAACAAGTTCATCATTTTTATAAGACTTTTAATTTTGTTCTCTAGTGTTCATAATTTTTATCCGTTAAATTACTTATTAACCACTTTAAACAAGATCAAGAGGGTGATTTAGAACACTTACAACTAGCACAAGGCTGGGGAAGATTCAAGGCGAAAACTAGGTGGTTAATAGCGACGTAGTGAGGTCCTCGCGATTCCGTAAACACCGAGCTTGTTTGTAGGAACTCTAACACACTTGTGAGTATATAAAATGGCAAGAATGAAATTTGAAAGGATGGTGGGTGGGTGGCAACTCTCGGCCGTAAATAGCCAAGAGAGAAAGAAAGGAATTTTTGTGATATGTTTAGAATGAGTGAAGTGGAGGACTTAAAGTTCTAATTATAATTCAAATTAGTGAATTATCCATGGGTTAATGTGTTGGCTAGATATTTAGAAAAGTTATTATAATAATCAAACAAATCAAAAGTGTGTCACCTATGTGGTGACCGTTCGGTTAGGGGGGTTGGGTCAATTGGTTTGGTTTGAACTAAGGGTTAAGTGTAAGAGAGTTTAGTTAGGAAATTTAAATAAGGTATTATGTGTGTTGTAATTTATAATGGGTGTTAGGGTATTCGAGGACCCTAACTGGCTCAGAAAAGGAAGAACAATGTCAATGACAATATTTTTATGTTCCGGGTAAAGTCCGGTTGTTCGGTGGGATATTAATCCGTTAAAGTGCTAAATAAGCATTTAAAGTGTCGTTAATATTATTTTTAGTGACACCATTTATTCCCGACACTTTGGAAAGTGTCTAGTATTATTTTCCCATGTTTTTACACTTTACTAGTTAGTTTTAAATGCTGAATTTTTATTTAAAGAGCAGAATTTTGTACTCAAGGTACGTTTTAGGCACATCCGGTCACTATAACAATCACCTAGCGACGCAGTTCTACAATCCTCACCTCCCTACACTCACTACTAGTTTAGTAATCTATTCCCGGCTCATACTGGCCTCAGAGACAGTAACTGTCTGATGCTAGCTATGTCAGCATGTTTACTGGGTTATCCGTATAGTGTGCTCACTGTGTTTTTTTTGTGCATCAAGGTTGTCACTGATGTTTGTGTGTAAATAATAGAGTGACAGTATAAAATGTGATGCATGAGTAGGTATGTATCATAAATCAGTAAGCAGTTTAATCACAGTTGTAAGCAAGCACAGTAATTAAGCAGTAATTAAATATTAATTAATTCGTACGGATACCAGGTTTGGTGAGGGTTGTCACACATTCGACCATCCGGACCCGTAGTTACGCATACGACCCATTAAAGTGGCGTAAACCACTTTAACAAGTCGTAACGGGTCAAAACACCTTTAGACACCTTCTGATCAGAATGTAAGGTATTATGAACCGTATTACACAAGATCCTTCACTTGTTTGGTTAATAAACCTCATTCTATCCGTTCTTCCGTTTAAGCCACAATACACACTAACCTAATAATTATCCGAATTATTAGGAAACACTTGAATCACTTGAGCCTCGCTAGACACGATTAGGCAAGACATCTACGCAAAACTATGAGTGCATAGTTCCCCTTTTTTATGTTTCAAATGTTTTGGGGTGATTCATATGTGCTAACCGTTTTCTCAAATAATATGTATGGCATATATGTTTACTAAGTGTTTTTTTGTGTATATTACTTATGAGACAAGAAAATGAAACAAAAACCAAATCCTTGTAGGATCTTCCTATCTTAATAGTTAGATTCTTAAAGGATACTTAAAGTACTAATTTCAATCCTTGATTGGATTTCTAAGAGTACTTTTCAACGTATGAGACAAGACAATCAAACAAAAGCGAAATCCTTGTAGGATCTTCCTATCTTAATTGTTAGATTCTTAAAGGATACTTAAAGTACTATTTTAAATCCTTGATTGAATTTCTAAGAATACGTTTCAATGTATGGAACAAAACGATGAATGTGTATTTATGTGTAGAGTTGTGTAAGTGATTTAAATGACGAAACGAGTGTAATATGATAAGAGCATGGTGGATACGCCGCTGGTACTTCCTATATATAAGTGCTCTTATTGTATTTCTCATCGTAGTGTTATCCAAATAACTTTAGTATTTTAGGATTTGATGAAGCAAAGTACAAATGCCAAATTATTGTGAATGCGTTGTAGGACCATATATAAATCCCGAACGATTGCGAAACGACACGTACGATCTGCGGTATCTGTGCACGTATGTGGACTGAACACAAGAACATAAAAAACTATGATTCTATTGATGATGTGACAGAATACAAGCACCGTGAATCACCTTTGCTACTTTCTCTCTCTAGAATCTCTCTCTAATCACCGAAGCTCCAAAGTTTGCAAAAGTTCTAAACTAATACCCTAAGCCTCCTATTTATAGGCAAGGCTATAAGCAAAGATCTAAGTAATTACAAGTTTGCCACCTTAACTTTTCTCTATATTTTAACATTATAAAACCATGTCTTTTTCTGATTTCTGCTACGATCTGAATTGACGGAGGCGATAGACGTAAATGCACTCACAGACTCCCCCTTGGATATTGCCGCAGTCACTCTCGTAGCGACTTGTCTTTTCTCTCTCTCTGAGTCTTCTTGAAGGTTCGACATCTTCAGCAACTACATACTCCTTCTTTAATCTAACAGACTCCTCGTGGATCTGTCTTCAGCTTCAGCTGCTCCCCCTATCGTTTGACTCTTCCTTCATGCTCCCCCTTTCGTTAAGCTTCCGTGCTTTAGGGATCGACACCTAGTTTTCTAATTACAAGCTCCCCCTTGCGTCGAGCTCGTCGTCAGACTCCCCCTTAGACTCGGCTATCGGGATCGTGATCTGGCACTATCATCTGCAAAGTCTCAAACATTTGTAAGAAATTTGACAATATAAGATTGAAAACCTAACTCTCAGCATAAGCTGGAGCATTTCAAATATGTGATAGTGAAAGGTTTTTGGGTTTTCCAGGAATGATAATCTGATTTTTAAAATCGTTTTGAAATGAAAACCTGGCTCTATTGTACAAATATAACACTATGAATATAACCAGGATTAACTTGGCTTCTCCCCCTATTAAATGACTTTATATCTGACAGTTTAAAGAATCCAAAGCCTCACGAATAATCTTCCAAGTCCTATTAATGACCTTGGAGATTTCACAAACTGTTTTTGATTTTTCATTTTAAAACTTCTAGTTTCAAATTAATGAACTTGTTTAATTTCAGAAACACGTTCAGCATACTTAGATTTTAAAACTTAGCTTTCAGACATCGGTTTTCGAAAATAAAGTAGAAACAAAATCTTTTTGTATTTTTCTGAAACATAAAGCAGTAAAGAAATATTTACAGACAATATTTTTGTTTGAGTTCGCGTCAGAAGATCATATCAGTTTATGACAGATCACTAGCATCGTTGTCCCACCTGATTCGAGATACGAGATTTAGTGATTTAAGGACTTAACTTATTCGTATGTCCCACCTCAGAATATACTCCCGTATCAAAATTCCCTAGATTCAATCTTACAAGTGAATATACTATATTGATATATGTTTTCTGGGTTAGTGCGAGACCTTGAGAGCTCAGGTATGAACTACCGTTCAGTCAAATAGATGAAGGCTCGACTTTAGGTGTGTCCCCCCTTAGGGATCTTCTTTACAACTGCATTTGAATTACATATTTCGATATTTTTCAATTTTTATGCAGAGGGTAAGCTTTTAAAGCGCGTAAAGTATTATACAAAGTCTAGGCCATTGCTTCCGCAATATCAGAAGACTAGGTATAATACCCCAGAAATCAAATAGTATAAAGACCTAGTATCTCAGAATCAGGCAATCTCTCAAACAAGATTTAGGGGGTTACCCATATATCCGAGAGATGTTCCCCACGAGATAAGTAAGTATTTGATATTTTGGTTTATATCTTGAAATCAATCTACTAAGCGTGTAAAAACCTACTGGCATATCATCAGTGAGACCGTTTATCACATTTAACTTTCCAATTCTTTAGCGTACTGTGATCGTCTACTGATGTACTATCATTTTCTCTTTTTACACAAAACTCTTTTTGATTTTCTATTGTTTTTGGCTTTTTAAAATTTTCAAATGTTTTTGTATTTTCTGACAACATTTGCTCTCCCTAAAATTCAAGACATTTAAGAAAATTTGATAACCGATGTAGATAGCTTTGTCTCGCCATTAACTTTCTGCTTCACATGCTCTGTTTTGCAGAAAATATACCCCCATGATTTACAATACATTGATATTTGACAGTTTGAAAATCGTTTTTCAATCTTGTGAAATTAATCATATTTGTTCCGCCATGAGGGTTCCGGCGTATTCAATTAACATATTTTTGAAATTTTTAAATTTTTTACAATTTAAAAACAAACATTTTTTTTCATTTTTCAATTTTTTAACAAAGAAAAACATATTTTTGGTTTTTAAATTTTTAAATTTTTAGATTTTTTAATATGATTTATTTATGTACAGAAATGAACAGACTCCCTGTTTCAGTTGTAGGGTTCAGCATCCTCCTCCTTTTGTGCCAGGCTACTCCGATACTCCTCTTGTTGACATTCAATTGTCTTCGGGAGCACCTGCACATTCAATCTATTCAATCACTTGAACAATTTAGCCAAGGTCTGTTTGACCTTTGGCATTTCAACACAAAATGAATCTTTCAAAGATGGAAAATCTTTGTCATTTTTCTCAAAAACATCTTCAATTTGATTATCACTCACAGCAGTTTGTTTCTTAACAATCCAACTTTGTCCTTTTGAAACATTCCTTTTATAAAATCGTGATTCATTTTGAATATTTTGATTTTGAACAACAACTTTTGGTTTCCAAAATTGGTTTGTTTTGTTGCATCAACCGTTGTTTTCCAACTTTGTGTTGTTCTAAATCTGGGTGTCTGAGAATTCTAGGTTTGTCTTGAATCGAACCTATTCGGGTTTGATTTCCAAGTTTGATTCGAAGCAAACTTGTTTGTGTTGTACCTCCAAGTTTGTTTTGAATCCAATCTGGTTGACCTTTGTTTCACATCTTCAGATTTCTGTTTGTCAACATCAACAGGCTTTGGATTTGGACACTTGCATGCAAGATGTCCAGTTTGACCACATTTAAAACAAGTTCTCTTTGAGACATCTTTGGTCTGTTGTTGTTGCTTTTTCTGAGCATAGAACTCTGCGTTAGACTGTTGTCTAAATTGGAATTCTTTCTCTTCTTTGGAACTTGTTCCGTGAACGAAGTTCATCCTTTTCTTATAGTTTGGCATTTAAGTTCTTTTCCAATTTTGTTTCTTTTTATAACCCAACCCAGCCTACATATTTTTCTTTTTGTAACTAGGTTTGTTATAAAAAGTTTTCTTGCATTTTCCAACAAATTTTGAAATCTTAGATTTTTCAATTTCAACCAACTTGAACACTTTGTCAATCTTTTTTGAAATCACATTCTGAATCGGGACTTCATTATCTGAGAATAATTTGTCCGATCCAATCATGGTATAAACCAATCCTTTTGAATCATCATTCTCCTTTTTCTCAGATTTTGAGTTTTTCAAATAACCTTCATGAAAACTACCTTCATTTTCATCATGTGATTCAGATTTACCTGTTTCAACAAACTCTTCTTTCAAAACACTTTCAACGACCTTACCTTCCACATCTGAATCACTAGAATCATCAGATTTGGAATAGGTTACGTCTATGTTATCTGGCAATTGATCAACCATGTTGAAAGCTTTTTCCACCTTCTCGTCATCATAGAATGTGATTTTTTCCTCAAACGGTGGTGGAACCTGATGATACTCTGAGCCTATACCCTTTTTGTTTTTCTCAGCATCATTATTATCAGGTTTTATATTGAAATACGTTCAAGAACATATGATGAAGCGTGATAACTGTGTAACTTGTTATTATCTTGTTCTAAATCAGCTATTTTACGCTTTAGCTTAGCAACATCTTCCATGTAAGTATTTACAACTTGTTGTTTTATTTCATGCTGTCGCTTAAGTATATCAGATGTTTCAGAACAATGTTTCAATCTCGATTGAACAAGTTTCATTTGACTCTTCACGTCGTCATATGATTCTTTTGTGATATGATATGCTAGTTGAGTCATATTCTTTTTTCATTTGTTGAAACGAATTTTCTTTTTGCAAACACTTTTCTGTCATTTTTGAAACATTTTCTTTCAAAATCTCATTTTCTTTTTCTAAACTCTTGCATTTTTGTGTTAGCTTTTCATCATTGTCTTTCAAAATCTTTTCGTTTTCTAACATTTCTTTGCATTTTTCTTTGAAAACTTTTTCAATTTTAGCGAATTCTAAATCTCTTGTTCTGAATTTTTCATCTTTTTCAGTACAAGCACTGCACGTTTCCATGCATTTCTTGCACTGTTCAACATTTTTATTTAAAACTTCAGAATCAGTTGAAGTATTTACCTTAGTAACTGGCACCTTGGTTTTTTCTGCTGTCTGATTCTGGTCTGCTTCTTTCTCCTGCTGTGTCTCATCAACAGCTTCACCACCAGCCACTTCAACCGATCTTTCCAGCTTCACATCAGCTTCTTCTTTCTTCTTCAGATCATCTTCATTTTTCGGTTCTTCAGTAACAGCTTCTTCGTCTGGTTTCTGTTCTTCTTTACCTGCTTCTTCTTCTTTCACCTCCTCACCTTTCTGTCCACCTTCTTCATTATTCGTTGTTTCTTTCAAATCTTTCACCATCTTCTCAACACTCTTCTCCATTTTTCTTCATCCCTCTTCTTCAGACTTGCTGTCATGACATCTCTAATTATCTTATCCAGCCTTTTCAGATAATTTTTATCTTTCGCAACATTTGAGTAATATTCGCTGGATAGAGGAATAACAGCCAGCACATCATTGTACACCACCTCTCGTCCATGAACAACCGGATCTCCATTTCTATTGATGTAACACTCTCTCTTCTTATCGTACCTTTCATAAAACTTCGCTTCTTCAAAAGCACTCTATTTCACTTCAGCTACTGATGCAAATCCATACTCTTCTTATCGTACCTTTCATAAAACTTCGCTTCGTCAAAAGCACTCTGTTTCTTCATGCATCTTTTCAATTCTGCAGTCTGCAAAAAATCTTTCTCTTTCCGTTTTCTCTTTCAGAATCTCTTCCTTCGTTTTCTCCTTTATCTCAGCAACAAAACCACTCTGTTTCACTTCAGCCACTGATGCAAATCCATACTCTTCTTCTGGAAGAAAGTCATTCCAGTTGAAACCTTCATCATCTTGGATCACTACAAAATCTATCGACTTCTCTTTCTCAAGATTGTTTTCAATTTGTTTCATCTTTGATGGTTCCTCTCTGCTCCTGTGATAGATCGCTTTACAATAGTAATCCTCTTGAAAAGGATTAGCAGTTTCTTCAACAGCAGAATTTCTGCATTCTCTTTTAAAGTGACCCTTTTGTTTACATTTGAAGCAGGTCACTTTTAATTTATCGAAACCCAGCTTTGTTGATGGTCCACCGATTGTTTGTCTTCTAGTAATTTCCATGAACCGCTGAGCTCTACGAATGCAGCTAGCCAAACACCATCTCAGATCAATAAGTTCCATTTCTTCCGAATCTATCTGGTCGTAATCTTCCTTTGTCAGCTCAGAATTTCCAATTTTTCCAGCCACCAGACTTTTGTATGATTCCAGAATCGATGCCAGAAAACTCATTTGTTGTTTAGTAGCATTAATGCTCACTGCTGGAGAATTTTTCAGCTTTAAGGCGGTGTTGCAGAGAATCTCATCGGGTTCTTTAGAGTTTGAAGCTGTTGAAGATGAATGATACCCTGGATCGTAGCTAGATGTGCTGTTCTGAGAATCTTTTGTCTTTTCAACGCTAAATGCAATCTTTGGCGATTCACTGACTGTCACCGAGGGTACACTGCCCTTGTAGTAAAGACCCACATTCTGTTGATATGACGAGCCACTCATATTGCTTTGTTTCTGCAACTCAAGCTCGTGACTCTCGATCTTTTCAATCAAAGCATCCAAAGTAATCGTATCATACAACACATCATTTTTCAAAATAAACACAAACGTTTGCCACTGATCAGCTCGTGGTAACGCTTCAATGGTTTTATCAATGACTTCCTCACGTGTTTTAGTTATACCAAACCTGTTGAGTTCAATTTGTAAATGACAAAATCTCTCGATCATTTGCCTCACAGATTCACCTTTTAAACTATCAAACAAATCAAATTCCTTTTTAAGTAATGCAGATTTGTTCTTTTTAATTTGTTTTCCTCCCTCGGCTTTAACTGTCAAAGCTTCCCAGACTGACTTTGACGAATCATCTTGATTTAGCAGTGCAAAAATATCATCTCTGATGGACTGTTGGATTAAAGCAATCATTTTCTGTTCGTAAGAAAAATTTCTTTTATCTTCATCTGATAAGTCTTTAAGAGGAATTTCTTCGTTTTTATCATTAACCGGCCAACTGTATCTAAACACCAGACAAAACCAACTCTCGTGTGCGTAAGCATTTGTCCAGTTCAAAAATATTTCTTTCCACCAAGTGTAATCTTCAATGTTTTCGAGTTTCAGTGGTTTAGAATGTGTTCCGTAAAAGTTATCATGTTTTATGTTATCGTTTATGGCTTTCGTAATCGTTTTCGGTGTAACGGTTGATGTTTCGGAAGACTCGGAAGTGAATGCTTTGTAAAACATGTTGTAAAACTCTTCAGCCATGATGCTTGATTCCTCGTATTTCTCGCACCTTGATTTTTCCACTTGCATTTTCACACCTGCAAACACACCAAACAATCGATTAGTTTAAATGAACCAAATACACGAAAGTCCGTAAAATGTGTGACTGTAGAATATTGTGAATAACGCGGACGGATTCGATCTAAGACTCGTGCAACGAATGAACAAACTTCTGCTTTTGACCAAACGATTTTGTTTCAATCCTTTTTCTGAATAAACTCTCCAACGGAACTGATTAATATCGGATGGGGTCAACTGTCAGATGGAGTCAACTGTCGGATGGCGTCAACTCTACTTGCACCACTTGTCGAATGAGGTCAACAATGTCAACTTATGAACTTATCGAATGGAATGTTGATCGGATGGGGTCAAACCTTATTTTATTCGGATGGTCATCCGATCAAAAATTAAAAGACTTGAATGAACTATGCACGTGTCCACTGTTCAGATGAATAACCGAACGAATGATCATTTGTTCAATACTTTCAATTGTGCTGACAACAAATAATGGATCACCTTTAAATGCAATATTAATATGGGCCGCCAATTTACTTTAACCGATATTCGAATTAAATGAACTGAAATATTGGGCTGTCTCTTTGGATCACATGGGCCACTCATTCTTCACAAGACATCGAATTAAATGACCTGACAAAACCATGTGAAATCTGATACTCAATAGTTATGTCTGACCAAAAGACTTTATCACATGCAAATCCTGAACAAAAGAATATCACTTGATTTTGCACTTTACTACTTACTTAGACTAAGCGGTATGGGGGCTGGCTGAGGCCCGACGCCGGTCCCCCACACCGCCCCCTGGTTCCGGCACGGCAACTTCGGCTCCCCACAGACGGAGAGGACGGGCCTTGATCTCTCACAATAACCTATACATACATACATACATATATATACATAAAGGGGCTCATCCCCCACCCCCTAGGTCCATCCCCTTGAAGCCTTTCCTACGTGGCGGTGACGTGGCGGTGACGTGGCGGCCCATCCCCTTGGGGATGGGGCTCTCAATACCCTCTAGTCTTACTGGACCTCCAAAAATCGTTTATAAACATGTCCGACAAAAGCTGTGTAACACAAATATGATTGGGCCGATATTATCTTGGGCCGACAAACTTGATTGACTTATTAACAGTGCATCACATGATATATGACAATAAAATCTATTGGACCGATAGACTTGAAAACAATTACTGTTATTTGAAATTGATTGGGCCGTGTATGTAGTGGACTGCACGTTGTCGAATGGATTATACCAATTGATCGAATGAATGCTTGAGCGGATGAATAACCGAGCGAATAATCATCCGCTAACATGCATAAGTCAACTGACGAATTGTCATCCGTTCACTTTTTGAATTAAATGAGCTGCTGTAAATGATCGATGAGATATGTTAAATTATCGAATGACCATTCGATCGAATGGTTATTCATTCAAATATCAAATGTCAACTGATGAATGAATTTTATGTTCGGGTGGTCATCCGAATGGATGGCCATCCGAATGAACAATATGAACAGCGAATTTCATATTTTTCGGTCAAAAAAATCTCAATTTCTCACAAACTACTTGGAATTTTGATCTGAAAATTTGTATGTTTGTAAAACAATGATTTTCGCACAATATATCAAAAAATCAACAAATTTTAACCGTGAAATCATTGTTAATTTTGCGTTTTTGTGTCAAAAAGTGAAGAAAATGAGTAGAAGAAGAAGTTAAACAAATCTGATGCGAATTCGAATCTGAAACTGATGAAATCTCGTGAATTCTTGCGTATCTGATACGTGCAATCGAGCTCCTACTCTGATACCACTTGTGAATGCGTTGTAGGACCGTATATAACTCCCGAACGATTGCGAAACGACATGTACGACGTGCGGAATCCGTGCACATGTGTGGACCGAACACAAGAACGTAAAAAACCGTGATTCTGTTGATGATGTGACAGAGTACAAGCACCGTGAATCACCTTTGCTACTTTCTCTCTCTAGAATCTCTCTCTAATTACCAAAGCTCTAAAGTTTGCATAAGTTCTAAACTAATACCCTATGCCTCCTATTTATAGGCAAGGCTATAAGCAAAGATCTAAGTAATTACAAGTTTTCCACCTTGACTTTTCTCTATATTTTAACATTATAAAACCATGTCTTCTTCTGATTTCTGCTACGATTTGAATTGACGGAGGCAATAGACATAAATGCACTCAAATATTCTTGTAGGATCTTTCTATATAAATAGTTAGATCCTTAAAGGATACTCAAAGTACTATTATAAATCCTTGATTGGACTTCTAAGAGTACTTCCACAAGTCATTAGTCAAATTCTTTGCTACGTGTTTATGTGTTGTGTGGTGTTATCATATAGAATCTAGAATGATCTAGGATAATGAGCTGAGTGTAATACGATAAGGGTATGGTGGATAAGCCGATGGTACTTCCTATATATAAGTGCTCTTATCATATCACCCTTCGTAATGTTATTCAAAATCACTTGATGATTCTGTGTTATAATGAGACAAAATACAAGAGAAACAACGAGCAAAGTACATTTTAAAATAACATAAAAATTACTTTGTAATAATCATATTGCCATTTACAAAACATTTTTTTCACAAGTTTTATTATCAAAGCAATGTATTGCAACACTAAACTTTTTACCATATATTGGCTTCAAAAATCTATTTTCATTTGACAACTCACATAGTTGTCAAAGCATTGAAATACCAAACATTTTTGCCATTAATTTAGCCAACAAAACCTATGTCACTTACCAACTTTATTGTTGACCTTTTATTTTCACATATGTTTCAGGTATTGACATTTCAAGTATGCTACACATAGGAACACACTAGGGCCTTAGACTTCTTTAAATTTAAAAATAATTACTTGTATTCTTTGTGTTGTAAAATGATGTTAATATTATGAAACATTTAGTACCATATGTTGTTGTGACATTTGCACTTTTTGCACTTTTTGAAACATTATACGCTTTCGATCATTTTCGTGTTTAATAAAATGTTATATTTTATTTACGAAATGCGTGATTGAATGATCGAGTGAAATGATATTCGTAACATTTCTAGAATAAGATCCGAGTTACACATGCCTTAACACCTTTATATAACCTAAATATTAGGGTAAAGGGGTTAAAATTGACAAAAATGAGACAATACAAGTCCAAGGGCCAAATCTGCCAAAAACCAAAAAAATTGGTCTTCATAAGGCTTACGAACCATAAGCACTTATGCCATATGGTCCGTATGGACCTCCCAGTTCAGCAAAAATGGAAACTGTATATATTTTCATTTCTTGGCCCCCAAGTCGTGAATCTGCCACCATTTCACCTCCTTTGGACATGTGTGATGACACCAAGCATATCAAAACACCTGGAGGGACACTTGGCTTGATCTTGTGAGTTCAGGTTCACCATAAATAGCCATGTTCATCCACCATTTCAACTTGCTCATTTCACATTTTCTTCTCCCATCTCTTTGGAGCTTGTTTCCAGCTTTTGGAAGCCTCATACTGAGCTCTTAAAGTGTTCTTCAACACAAGTAAATGCTCTATCATAGTCTCTTTCATTATTTTAGCTATTTATGAGCCAAAAGTCAAACAGTTTGACTTTCTGTTTGACTTTTAATTTTGAACATTTTGGTCAAGTCAAAGTTCAAATTGAACTTTGCAACATGATCGTAATCACGAAGGTTTTAATGCCTTGCGATTGCACCTTCTGATTACCACGTTTAGTAGGCGAAATGACGAGTCAAAGTTTTACGAATTTAAAAGTAAAAAATGCACAAAAGTTCAATTTGAAAACATAATGTTTTGAGTTTTATAACATTATTAGACATGTTCCCAACATGTCTAACTCGTCATTTCTAGTTTAGCGCTTATTTCTTAGTCGTTAGTCGAGCGGTTTGACTACTGCTTTGACTTTCAAATCTGACCCTTTTGCTCAATCTTAGGATTCGACCAAGCGCATTTTTATGACCATAGTAAAATAGGGAATAACCCTCTCAGGTTATACCTTATGGTCATGTCGTTTGGTTAGTCATTTGACGAGTCATTTTTATGTACTTTTAAATTGCCGAAAATGCCCTTTTGGCGCATAAAATGGTTTTGAAAATATAAGAACATTGTTTTGTCATCTAAATTGATGTTGCAACATAATTGAACTTGTTTTGACATATTAGACTCATCATAGGACTTATTTAACTATCCGAACCCATAGTTATGCTTACGACCCGTTAAAGTGGCGTAAACCACTTTAACAAGTCGTAACGGGTCAAAACACTTAGGAATCCTTTCTAATTAGAGTACATAATCCCCTCTTTCATGTTTTTCAAATGTTTTGGGGTGATTCATATGTGTCGATCAGTACTTTCATGTTTTTAAGACACTATACATGGTTTAATTATCTAGTATACACAGTACATGGTTTCCAAACATTATACATGGTATATTTACCTAATATACCTAGTACATGGTTTCAAAACATTTCCCGACATGCTACATTGTGCTAGACATATTGGTGCGTTGAACTCGACAATGATACATTCATTAACACTGATCATGCCGACCGATAGTATGTTATGGTACCACAGGATTGACAACCCCATTCCCGCTTCCTAGGTTTCTTTGGAAGTTACCCCTAGGAATGATAAAAGCTGAGTGATATTTTTGATAAACCTTTGTCTTTATAAAGGTTTGTCTGACAGTCGACAAGGCTTGAATGTATTCGCCAACAATCCATACTTGTTTTATACAATAAAAGCAATTGTTTTATACAAGACAAAACTTTTTTATTAAACAATACATTTTGTTTATTCAAAACACTTGGTTTATACAAGACATTTTGATTATACAAGACAAGACAAGACATTTGGTTGTTTATACAAGACATTACCTTACGGTTAAATAAGACATTTTGTTTACCAAATACAATTGTTGGTTTATACAAGACAAGAGATTTTATTTGGTTATTTGAAAGACATATTTGGTTATTAAGTTAACAATGCATTACTTCTTTTAAATCAAATGATTTTTCATATAATTTCATAAAGAAACACTTTTGTTTAAGGTTCATGGCTACTTTTGAAATAGTTTAAACATTTTCTTTTAACATTCAAAGCCATGAGTCTTAATCACAAAACCTATGTTACTCACAAGCATTTTTATGCTTACGTTTATTTTCACATATGTTTCAGGTGCTAATGTGTGACGATTGTTAAATCATGCTACACATAGGACGGACTTGGGCCTTAGTTATCTTAAAACATAAAGACAATTGTTGTGTTTAGTTTGTTTTTATTCAAAGACAATGTAATTTAACAATTTAATAATACAAAACCTTTTGTACCATGTGTTGTGAAACAATTTACTGTAACATGACTCCCAGGCGTTTCCGTCGCAGTTTTTTTTACATCGGAGTAAACTTCTAATTATCTTTAAAACTTTTTACTTTTCTGATCATCAAAAAATAGACAAACAAAACCACCTAATTCCTTTGAGACTCGAATCCCATCAATCCAGTTTGGTTTCTTACTTTAACCCCTTGAAAATCACGTACCATCACTTAATAACCACGAGTTTTCGGTTACGAATTCTCAGGGAAAACACCATCATAGAAGGTATTTAATGCTTGTGTCGTAACCCCTACCCCGGGAGCGGGATCCGCGTGCAACAGCTGGTGGTATAGGTGTTTATTAATTTGGCAGCAGAAATGAGACATCAGGATCGTAGTTTGGAAATAATTTTCAGAGTTTCAAAACACTAAACTTTTTATAATAAATAAATGTGATAAAACCCATGTTTCATTCATTACATCTTTATGTAAACCCTAATTATTGAAAACATACACTTCTTTTATTTAGGTAACTTTTATAGCCACTTTCTTTAAGCCTTCAGGACACCATAGCTGGATTCTAATAGCTCTCATATCAAGTTACCTGAAAGGCATTCTAAAATATTTTATCAGCAAGAAATACTAGTGAGTGCATCCCAGTTTAATCAAAATAGGCTTTTATAACTTTACAGTATTAAGAGCGATTACAATGTTTATATCTATCCAATTACTCGTTTAGTACTTGTCACTCGATGGATCTGTGACTATGGTCATATCACACATTGGATACCGTGCCCAATTGTGAAGGTTATCAAGTACTGTATGCAAACCCCATAATACTGGCATCAATTGTAAAATACAAAGACTTGATCACTGTAATTATAACTGATAAACATTTGTAAAATATTTGAAATAATGGCTCACAAATTGTGAGAATAGGGAATGAACTCACATTGTAGACTAAGATATTTTTACGAGCTTCCTGGTAATATTTCTTGATTATTTCCCTGAGTTTCTAAAATAAACATACAATGCACACGTGTTAGTAAAATAACCCAAGTCACTTTAGCCATACAACATGAGACAGAACCCCAACGAACTTAGTCAGACAGAGGCTCGACATGCGTTGGTAGGTCCTAAATCAATCGGGTAAGGTAATGAATTAGTGATCGGGGGGTTAAAATACTTACAACAAGGCAGAGCTTCGTGTTTTAGGGGTATAATACCGAGCTATTTTTGGCTATAATATAGGCTGAGAGAGAAAGAAAGATGAACGAATTTGAAATGCAGAAGTCTGCTCAATTTATAGGTGAATCCGGGCTCTCTCGCGCCCTGCGACCCATCCCCCTATCCCTATCGCGCCCCGCGAGGGCACCCTAGCTACAGCTAGGGTTGCCTGATCACAACCTTATTTTATTTGTTTTTAATAAAAACTAAGGTTATACGGGTCTGGTTTCGGTCAAACGGGTTAAATTAGGGCGTTTTCGAGGGTTGTTATATTCTCCCCACCTTGTTTTAAATCTCATCCTCGAGATTTATTAGAATAGGTATGGATATTTCCTTTTCATTTCTGACTCGAGTTCCCAAGTGTATTCTGGCCCTCTTTTTGAATCACATTTCACTTTGACCAGAACTAATCTTTTATGTTTGAGATTTTTGATCTTTCTATCTTCAATCTGAATTGGTTTCTCTACAAAGTTAAGCTTTTTGTTTACCTCTACGTCCTGAAGAGGTATTACCAATGATTCATCTTCTAAACATTTCATGAGATTGCATACATGAAATACATCATGTATTCCTGCCATTTCCTCTGGCAATTGTAGCTGATAAGCTACTTATGACATTTGTGCCTTTACGACCATCATACAATTATGAATCCAATGAAATCTTGTGTTTCATTTTCGGGATTTGTATAATTACATGTAACAATTACACATATCAAATTTCGTATGATTTCGAACTCTAGAGAAGCTTTTCTAGAAGTTTTACGTAAACTATTATGCAAACGTAATCAATTTAACACAACGTACACTCTGGAATAGTGAAATAAGTTAAACATACCTTAAATATCCTTTACATAACTTAGAAATAAGTTTTGAAGGGTTTGGTATGTCAAAAACAAGTTTATTCGATCACAGGGACTATTTACGACAAACTACGAAAGTCTGCCGATTCTTGTAGTGACGTACACTTCGGAACAATGTCATAAGCTAAGCATACCCTAAATACCCTTAACATAGCTTAGAATTATGTTTTGGAGGGTTCGGTGTGTGAAAATATGCTTATTTGATCACAGGGACTAAAAGCGTCAAAACTGTGAAAGTATGCATTTTCGTGCATATTCTGCGTTCCGACCATATCCAAACATCCAAAAATTTTTGTAATCATTAAAAAATTGTATTTTAGTGATGAGAATGCAAAAATACAATTCGTCGCGTAATTTGGATCGTTTTCGCGTCCGTTCAAGTTTTCTCGTAATTAACCGAATAACGCTACCGTACGGCCGAACGAACCGACATCCATGATATTTCCAAGAATATTTCAAGTCCCCTATGCTTTAACATCCTCATATTGTGACATCTGTGCCTCTACGACCATCATACAAATACAAATCCAATGAAATCTTGTGTTTCATTCTCGGGATTTGTACAAATACATGTGACATTTGCACATGTCAATTCTAGTTCGATTTCAAGCTTTAAATCGCTTTCTGCAAAGTTATAGGCAAACTGATGCGTAAATGTAATCTGTTTAACGCGAAAAATACTTCGGAACAGTGACTTAGTCTTAACATACCTTAAATAACCTTTACATAACTTAGAAATAAGTTTTGAAGGGTTTGGTGTGTTAAAAACAAGTTTATTCGATCACAGGGACTATCTGCGACAAACTGGGAAAGTATGCCAATTCGTATAGCAACGAACATTCCGGAATAAGATTATAAGCTAAACATACCCTAAATATCCTTTACATAGCTTAGAAATAGGCTTTGAGGGGTTCGGTATGCAAAAATGCGCTTATTTGATCAATAGGGACTAAAAGCGTCAAAAAGTGCATAAGTTTGCATTTACGCGCATATCTTACGTTCTGAAAATATCCGGACATCCAAAATTTTTTTATAATCATTAAAATATTTTATTTTAGTGATTGGAATGCAAAAAATACCTTTCGTCGCGTAATTTGAATCGTTTTTCGCATCCGTTTGAGTTTTATCGTAATTAACTGAATAACGCGACTGTACGACCAAACAAAACGACATCCGAGATGTTTTCAAGCATATTTCATGTTCCCTATGCTTTAACATCATTGTAGAGCCTTGAAATGGGGTTAACGGGGGTTAAAAACGTCGAAAACCAAGTTTTTAGCAGGCAGGGGCCTGTTTTGCCAAAATGCGAAACTTCTGATCAGACACCCTGGCGGCCAGCGAAGACTCTTGATGTTTCCTTCATGGCCCGCGAGAGGTGGAGCTGGCAGATTCAATGAATTAAGCTAAACAGCCTGTTCCCATTGGTTTTTACCATAGATTTTGCATACTATGGGCTTGTTTAAGTGTTCCCCAAGTTGCCTAATCAATTTACTACAAGTGTAAGGCCACGATCATGTTTCAAAACACATGGAATGATCCTATTGATTCAAGAAATCTATAAATAGCCATGGGTTTTCAACCATGTTCCTTGCTCATTTCAAATTCTTCACAAATCTGCTCTAAGTTGAAGCTCTCACACTTGTTGAAGGCTTCATACCTGAGTTTTCTTTGTTCTATTTCCAAGCTTGGACCCTTTGTAAGTGATCTTTCATGCTTGGTTATGTATTCAAGCAAGAAAGTCAAACAATGTTTGACTTTCTGTTTTGACCATGAATTGGTCAAGACAAAGTTCGTTTGAACATTGCAACGTGAGCGTAATCACGATGGTTATAGTCCCTTGTGACTATACCTACTGATTACCACATTGATTAGTCGAAGTGACGAGTCAAAGTTTCGGTCAAAATGCCGATTATGCGCATTTTGCGACGAAACTATTTTCGGGTATCAAAACACTTTGTTTTGATATCAAATCAATTTTCTAACCTAGTTAAACATGTTTTAACAAGTTTAACTCGTCACTTTTAGTATAGTGCTTGTATAGGGTCGTAAGTCAAGCGGTCTTGACAACTAGTTAGACTTTCGAACCCAACCCGTTTGGTCGATCGTTAGTATCCGACCAAGCATATTTTGTGACCATTGTTGTATAGGGAATAACCTTCCAAGGTTATACCTTATGTTCACTTAGTTTAATTAGTTGTATGATAGGTAGTTTATATGCCTTAGGTAAATGACCAAAATGCCCTTTTTATGCATAATTTGAATTTAAACATATCTAACTTAATTTTTGACACTTAAACTGATTATGCAACATATTTAAACATGTTAGGGCATATAATACTTGTCATAGGACAAGTTAGGCGTCTCGAACACGCATTCGCGCAAATGACGCGTTAAAGTAGCGTAGACTGCCTTAACGGGTCATAACGGGTCATAAGCACTTAGGATAGGTTCCGAATCAGATTGTAGGCTTTGTTAAACCATATCACATGAGTACCAATACTCATTTGGTATACGAGACCTCATTCTACCCGATCTCCCGATTAAGGTGTTAATTTATTTAACATAGTGATCCGATACTAGGTGCCACTTGATTCCTTGATTCCCGAGCTTTGTTAGTTCACTTAAATCGAGGATACCTTGCAATCTCAAGTGAGTACATAGTTCCCCTCTTTTATAGCTTTCAATTGTTTTGGGGTGATTCATATGGGCTAAACGATTTCGAGTTTCCAAAACAAATGCTATGATTTATATTAAACACAACGATTTCTATAATGTGAACGAACTTGTTTGGGGCGTTGGTCGAAAGACAATTGAATGACATTCATTAACTATGATTAAGTTGACCAGTAGTATGTTATGGTACCATAGGCTGTTATGGTACCAAAGGATCTGACAAATCCCGTTATCGGACTATCACCAGGGTTATGGGGGGGTAATGTGGGTAACGACAGAACCTGATGATTGTCAGCTTACCCTTTGGTGGTTTTTTAATACGAGTTGAACGAATTGGACGAGTCACACAGGTTTGAATGTATTCAACGAGATGACCAAAACTTAGTTTTCACAATTAAAAACACGAACCATTGGAACTATTCGAACTATGTGAATGATTTGAACTATTTGAACCATTGGAACTATTTGAACTATGTGAAACGATTTGAACTATTTAAACCATTGGAACTATTTGAACTATGTGAACGATTGGAACTATTTGAACCATTGGAACTATTTGAACTATGTGAACGATTGGAACTATTTGAACCATTGGAACTATTTGAACTATGTGAACGATTGGAACTATTTGAACCATTGGAACTATTTGAACTATGTTAACGATTGGAACTATTTGAACTATGTGAACGATTTGAACTATTTGAACCATTGGAACTATTTGAACTATGTAAACGATTGGAACTATTTGAACAATTGGAACTATTTGAACTATGTGAACGATTGGAACTATTTGAACAATGTGAACGATTTGAACTATTTGAACCATTGAAACTATTTGAACTATCTGAACGATTTGAACTATTTGAGCTATCTGAATGATTTGAACTATTTGAACGATTGTTTTATGGTAAGTGATTAGGTAACGGGGCGGGTGTAATGTGATAAAAGCATGGTGGATACGCCGCTGGTACTTCCTATATATAAGTGCTTTTATCACATTACATGTCGTTGTGTTATCTAGATCACTTAGACAAATGTTTTCAAAACAAAGTTACACTACAAGGTTTACTTAAAGATATAAACCATACAATGTTTACTTTCAACGACGATTTACTACTTGGTTTACAAAGAAAAACATTTTCAGTTAAGATTCATGGCTACAATGGTTTTGGTTTACACATATATCAACTTGTAAAGTTGATAAAACATACTGCAATATTAAACTCTTTTGATTTCAAAGTACACACTCGACAACTCTCGTAGTTAGAAGAGGTATTCCAATATGGACTCACAGCCATGAATCTGCACACTCACAAAACCTATGTACTCGCCGGCATTTTTATGCTGACTTATTTTCACATATGTTTCAGGTGCTATTGTATGATGATGATTATGATGCATGCTCACATAGGAATGGACGAGGCCTTAGTGACTTAATAATAATGAAAGTCAATTTGTTCATGTTTTGCTTCTGATTTCAATACAATGGAATAAACTTAATTCAATAAAACGAAACTTCAATCCATGTGTTGTGAAACTGTCACACCCCGAAATTATCAGAGCTGGCGTGACTGGACTGGTATCTTCATTGCACAGCGGAAGCAAATAAGCTAAGACTTCTAGAAATTGAACGCCTGCTAAGTACTCGTATCTCCAATGGTTCTCCTATTCCAACCGTGCCATAAATTGAGTAAGTAACCTGAGAAAGAAACATGCAAAAAATCAACATAAAGTTGAGCGAGTTCATAGTTTGTTTGTAAAAGATTTGAAATAAATCCCTTGAATAACCAGTTTATAAAAGTCGTTGTGAAGATACAGAAAAATCATTTTTCTCAGCCTGTTATATGAAAACTGTGAGCTCCAAATAAACTTGTGAACATTTGTATTCATTGTAAGTATGTATGTATGTTTGTAATTCCTAGTATGAAAGAAAATATGAAAAGATCAATTAATGTGTAGCTAATACATTAATATGTGTGCAATGGCATAGGAAGGCTCAATCCTTTGCTTATTTCGTACCGGGCCTCCCGACTGGAACGACATAGTCACCACATGCGGTCAACTCGCGGACCCATGGGTGGGGCTCGCAACACCCAAATAGATCTATCACTCATGCCCCTCGGTCCTTATAAAGGATTAATGATCTCAAGTTAATGCCTACCCATTCACCTGATCTAACAGTTCATTTCTTAGTTAATCATTTGTAATCTTAATAATTTGTAACATGTACTTCACCCCCGAAGTTATAAAATGAAAGTAGTTAAACAAAAGGGGGACATGAACTCACTGGGTGTCCCGTTCTTCAAACGCAGACCAACCCTGTCCCCATATTATAACTAGATGATCCCATCCCTAGTCATGAAAATCATTCACATTTCGATAATACGCATTTGTTTTGTAAAAACTGGTATATTTAGTATGATCTATTCGTAAACCATCTGAGTTCCTCGAAATCCATTCGTAACATGATTTTGAAATATGAGTTTTCGTTCATTCAAAAACATTGTATGTTCTTGCAAAACGTGTTTTGTCTAAAATATGCAGTCTTTGTTCATTGAAAACTTTGTGTGTTTCTGCAAAACGTGCATGTCTTTCCACCCCGAAAACATTCATAAAAATGTAAAACCGTAAAAAGGTGGGGTTATGAACTCACCTGGATTTCCATGTGCAAAGCTAGCTAAATACGACTTCGTGATGTCGTTTCCAAGACGTCACTTGCTAGCGTGCGTTCTACAATATTCCTAACACGGAATATCTTATAAGTTTCTATATAAACGCGGTAACTAAACTACGTGTCACCGAGCTCTACCGAATCGTTAATCGAACGATTCAACGGTAAGTTGTTGACTTAAATGAAACGAAGAAGTTATACTCGTTAGCTCGTTTGACGTCGTTAAGGACTAACAATTTAATAAGTCTTTGAAAGACTTGGTTTTTGAGAAATTTCAAATATATAAATATTTATACAAAAATATAAATATCTCGTTAGAATAGTGTTAGTCGTTCCGAGAAATCGTATGTGTATGTACACAAGTTTATATGAAAATAACATATAACAAATTCGTATCTTATATTGCGTCTTGTATATATTCATCGAGGTATATGTAGATGCCGTTTAGGCGTTTAGAATAAATATAAAAAAAGTTATATTTATTTAGTAAAAGAATCGTCGAGTTATTTGAAGTCTGAAATAAATAGATAAACTATATCTATTTTATAAAAGAACTCGTGATGTACGATATTTAAAATAAATATATAAGCGATATTTATTTTTATAAAATGAATTCGTGTCGTTTAATATTTCAAATAAATATATAAAATATATTTATTTTATTAACACCATCGTCGTGTCGTTTGATATTCGAAATAAATATATAAACTATATTTATTTTTATAAAAGAATCGTCGAATTTTCGAAGTTTAAAATAACTATGTTTATTGTTGTAAATAGTTTCCGAATTGTCGTTTTTTTTTAAGTTGTAAAGTGTCGTGAAACAATATGCCTTCGCGTCTTGTTTAATGAAAGTCGTTTGATTAAAACATGTTTTCGTTTTACGGATTTTCTCAAAAAACGGGCAGAGTTTCCTCTGTTTTTGGACGCCCCGACAACACAAGTTGTCGTTAAAATTTTTAAAACACAATAATCAATCACCGCATGTTAATTGTGCATTCATAATATATCAATTTTCGTTAAATATAGAGAAACGCTAACTATAAATCAATACGAATCGGTTAAAGCTCGTTTATCACGTATGTAATTAAAACTATTCAAATTAATTTCGCCGTTAAAATTTACCATTCTTCGCGTCGAACCGTTGACTGAGTTGACAGAGTCGACCCGAACCGCTTCATAATCTGACCCGAACCGTCTGACCCGTTGACTGAGTTATACCCGAACACTGAGTTGACTAGCTGCCGTTGACCAAGTTGACTCGGTTTGACCGAGTCAACCACACCACTTCCGAATCTGACTTGAACGGAACTCCCGAACCAAAACAGAGCCTGAACCCGAAACTTTTAACCCAGAATAAAACCCGAAACCAACTCAAAACTGCAACAGGACCGAACCGAGTGATCGTGACATGGACCTGAACCATCTAACTCGGAACCCACTGGACAAACTTGGACCACTGCACCGTCGACCACTGACCATCATCATCATCATCATCATCTCGTCAACAAATCAGCTAGAATCATCATTCTTTAACCCCAAAATCGACAGGAGACGAAAAAGAAGAATGGCTACCACCGGATCAAAAACACCTACCACCGGACCGAGGCACGAACCACCGGTCTGAGACGTCGACCGCCTCTGCCGCCGCCGTCGCTCACCACCACCACTTGTTCTCTCTCTCTCTCCTCTCTTCTTATTCTGCCGCCATGCCGCCGCCGCGTGCGGCGGTTCCGTTTTCATTCGCCAGAATTGCATCGGTGACGAGGGGGTATCTGAGGTGTCGTGGGGTGTGTGGGTGACCGGAGATGGTCGGAGCTCTCGCCGGAGCTCCTCCAGTCAGCTGGAGATGTGATGATGAAGAAGGTATTTGATGGTATTGTGTGTCTGGTTCTGGATTTGTCTAATGGGAACTCTGATCTCCATTTTGTGTGTTTTGTGTGTTGTATGAGTGTTCTAAGGGAAAGATGGGTGTTATGTGTGTGTTTGTTGTGTACATCGAGAGTGAGAGAGTAAAACGGGCCAGGCATTCGACTGTCTTCTCTGTGTGTGTATGGAGGAATTTTTTTTTTGTATAAAGATTGTGACAACTGTCAAAAATCCATGTATCCGTACAATTAATTAACCTTGATTAATGCTTAATGACTGTGCTGAAATTACAAGTAACTGCATTTTGATTTCTGCCATACTCAAACATGTGCATCATACATTGTTTAATGTCATACCAATATTGCATGAAAGCTATATTGTCTCAAATGATGCATTAAGTACAGTTAGGACAGTGAACAGATAAATCATAAATATGCTGACGAAGTTCAGTACATAGACAGACAGTGTTTTTGAGACCCAGTGTGGACCAGAACCAAGTACTACACTAGTATAGAGTGTAGGGAAGTAAGGACCACAAAACTGCTTTACTAAGTGATAGTTTAAGTGCCGGAAAGTGCCTAAAACCCACAAAAAGTGCAGAATTCTGCAAAATACAACAAAAATCAGCATTTTAACAAGCTAATATTATGCAGAAATATGACTAAATGGTCCTGAATGGTTTCCTAAGTGTCGGGAATTAAAAGTGTCACAAAAAGATACATAAAGCACGCTAAACTATAAGGTTTAGCACTTTAACGAATCAGTATCTAACCGAACAACCGGACACTACCCGAAACACCAAATTTACACTAGAAGCATTGTTTTAATGTTTCCAAGCTAGTTATGGTCCCCGAACATCATAACACCCCATACAAAATATCTAGTAACTAAAACACTTAACCTACACTTGGATTAGAACTAGATTGCAACTAAGTGATTGAACCTACTCTACATACCCCCCGCCACCTACAATCGGCCATACCACCACCACTATACCCCAAGATTTTATTTCCTTTTTATAATGGATCTTGTTTTTGCTTTTTATGACACAATACACACAAGATATTAAGGAATGATGGTTATAAGAATGGCATGAGAGTTCAAGAGATCATTATTCACACACACAAGACACACTCGATCTCTCTCCCTCTCTTGCTCTCCCTCTCGGCCGAGACCACAACCACACACCACCATCATCATCCAACTTTCTTCTTCTATTCCAAGATCATACAAAGGTGCTAGGAGGTATACAAGGAAGTGTGGTGGCTTTGGAACTTCAAGGACCTCTCTCATTAGCTTTTATCCTCTTGATTTCTACACTTGATTCATCCCTAGCCTTGTGCTAGTGGTAAGATCCTTGTACACTCTAGTTTACTTCCATTTTTAGTGGTTGATGTTGAATCATGATCAAAACTTCAAGAACACTAAAGAACATAAGCAAGAAACATGAACATAAGCTGGATATATGAAGTAATCTTGATGAAACTAAGTTGTTTATGGTATGAATGCTTGTTGATCATAGATTGTTTGTAGAAATGATGTTGATCATCATAACATCTTGCTAGATCATGATTAAAAACATGGTATGGCAAGATGAGAGGATGATTATGTTAAGAAATCAATAGATTATCCTTATGTGATCATGAACTTGAAATAAGAAAGTTGTTTTCTTGAAAAATAATAATCAAAGTGAGTTAATAATCAGATAAATCTAAGAGTTATGAATGGTTTTTCAAAAGAACCAAGCTTAAAATATAAGTTTTAGTGGATCTTGGTTCTTACATAAACAAACCCTATTTTTAATGGTTAAACAAGTGTAGGAACACTTGTGTAACAAGGAGATTATATAAAGAAGAATTTTTAGAAATTGTGTTTTGAAGTTGTAAACACCCAACTTCTTTAAAAGTGAAGTTTTTAAAGAAGTAAACACATTTTGGAGGGTAACTAAACTCACTAAACACACTACCAAGTTACTACAATTTTTCATAAACTTTCAAGTTCATGAAGTAGTAGATTAAGCATGATTTGGCAAGATTAGCAAGTGAATGATGTTTGTTGATGATTGAAAATTGATTGTGGTGATTTTTACAAAAGAAAATGATATGCTTAAAAGTATGGAAACCTCCATTTTTAGGGGAAACTATGGCAAAATTTTCTATAAATATAAACACTTAGAAAAATATCTTCAAATAAATACTTACAAGTGTATTTTCAACAATAGATGGTTTCATAAACTTTGTCATAATTTTTTGTTACAAAAATACAAATGTTGGAGGTTGGTTTTTATAAATAAAAGTGGCTAGATATATATTTAGAATATATATACATTAAAGACATAATGTGTGTGATTATGTGTATACTTTGTGAAATAGTTATATTATTTTAGGACTTAAAATAATATAACACATTAAAACACCAAGAATTACCATCCGAAATATTACCAAAATATCAAGAAATAACTACACAAGTTACACACAAAATATTAGCGAAACCGAACAAGAAATGTAACTTACAAAATATTCCGGAAGATGTGTTCACAAATATATGATTTTTGGGAAATATATATATTTTCTTAATACACTTGAAATACATTATTTTTGGATAAAAATAAGTTATATATATTTTCTAAATTAGACATGAAAATATATTATTTTAGAACTACAAATATTTTTGCCAAAGGACAAATTATGAATAATTTTTCTAAGAAATATTCTTTAAATGTATATTTTGGAAATATATATGTTGGTGGACTTTTTATTAGGAATAATATTTCGGAAAGTATAATATAAAGCTTAAGTATATGAATACTTAATGGACACAATAGAATACGTATTTTCGTACGTATAAATACTCACCGGAATACGAGTACACATGTATAAGATACCCCCATCCTTGGGAAGGAAATACAAGTATAATACTTGTGAAGTGTTATTACAAAAATGTTGTTCAACAATTATTCCAAAAATTAATAAATATAAATTAAGTCGAAATATTAATTATTTTGACAATAATTATATAACTTGGAATAATATCAGAAGCGTGAAAGAAACGTAACTCAGAAACGTTAACACTAAGTCAAGGCACGACCCGTTCGTCTAATAGACATTAGTACGTTGTAGGTAGTCGTGTTCACCGGAGAAGTACGAGTTACAGTTGTTGAAGACGCAAGACTGTGAGTTTCGTGTTCCCCCTTTTACTTTAACTGTTTTCAGTGTTATAACTTCGGGGGTGAAATACATGTTACAATTGTTTACATACATTACTATTTGTTATGGTTAGCTAAGGAAGGGTACACTTAGATCATGTGAGTGGTGGGCATAACGCATAAGGCCATCAATCCTAGTTATAGGACCGAGGGACATGAGTGATAGATCTATTTGGGCGTAGCGAGCCCCGCCCATGTTGGACCAGGGTTTGGCCCATGGGTAGACTATGTCTTACAGCCGGAAGCCCGGTGCAAAATTTGCTAGGCTTGAGCTACCTGCATCACGTCACACATATCAATGTCCTTGCAACCCATTGGTGATCTGTTTTCCTTATTGCTTTCATACCGGTATTTATAAACGTACATACATACTTACAGTGATTTCAAAGGTTTATAGCTACACACAAAACAAATACACGAACTCGCTCAACTTTTGTTGATGTTTTCAAAATACATGTATTTCAGGGAATTAGTAAGTGGATCTAGCGGGCGTTGGGAGTCTCAGGCTGCGTTGTGAATGAGGATCTCATCCATGGTTGTGAGGTTAGGGTTGGGTGTCTTATTCCTGGACAAGACACGTCTACTAAACCTTGGTTTTATTTAATGTCTTTTGATGAGTCCTTAGTGAACTCTTAAAAGAATTCGTATGGTTTGTAAAACTTGTGTTTGATGTCTTCGTTTTAAAACAATGTTGTTATGTTTAAACTTATTTAATGGATGACATGTCTATAGTTTTTATCATATAGTTGTTGATATGATTGAATGCAATGATATTAAGAAAGTCACACCATAATCACGCTTCCGCAAAGGTCAGGGTGTGACAGCTTGGTATCAGAGCTTCGATTGTAGCGAACTAGGATTCCTTCTCGAGTCTAGACTACTATCATTAGGGCTCTCATGAAAATGTTTTCACAACATACTTTCATTGCATACAACGCCCAGATCCAGGAAGACAAACATTTTTACAAACAAAAGACACGAAACACATTTCAAGGATTATGTTCATGGTTCAGTCTGAGAGACTAGGTGGTTCAGTCTGAGAGACTGGGTAATTCAGTTTGGGAAACTGGGAAGTTTAGTCTGAGAGACTAGGAGGCTTAGTCTGAGAGACTAGGTGGGTAGTCTGGGAAGACTAGGAAGAATACATGCTTACATTGTTATTACTTACATGCTTAATGATGATTGTTGATATATGTGCATATGTTATGATTGTTTTGTTACAGAAACTATGTCCTCATCTGAGAGTGGACTGTCAGATACTGTTGACCCCATGGCCATTGTTTAGGACGATGAGATTGTCCCAGACCCAGAGATTTTTACCTCCGACACTGAGAGTGATCCGGAGATGATGTCATATGATGACGATGATTTCCAGCTTTTTGCATTACCCAATTTTGGCGATGATGTACCGCATGCTGATGGTTTACCCGATGAGGATCCCTTTCTTGTTCCTATTCCTGACCAGGACCATCTCATCCTCGGACATCCCGATGGTGAACATGCCGTGGTCCCGATCCTCTCCCCTTTGCCTCTTGCGGCTTTTCCTCTCAAGGATTTGCCTTTTGATGACTTGTCTGATGATGATGTCGATCCTTTCATTGATGGTCCCCCTGATGCTGCCCAGGGTGATGGAGTTCCAGCTGAGGATGTCATTGTTGTTCCATTCATTGAGATTCCTATTATTGAGGTTTCATCTGATCATTCTGCTCCATATTCTTTCGAGTCTGTGTCATCGACCACTTTGCATGCATTGGGATTGCAGCGTTACCCCAGTGATTCTGATTCTGACACAGCCCTGTCTGTTGCACCTGTTCCCCCACACGACTTTGATCATGACCTTGAGATAGATATGGCCCCTGACGATCAGCCCGTTGACGCACCCGCTGATCCTGTGATGATTCCCGTTGACCCTGAGGTGATACTGGCTGATCCTGAGCCGATGCCTGCTAAGCCTGAGCTGGCCCCAGCACCCGAGCCTTTACCTGATTTTGATCCTGTACCTTTTGGCGTACCCGACATCGCACCACTTGTACCAGACCTGATTCCTGCACCCGCTGACCATGTTGATTTTGCCGGTCAGATAGATCCTCGATACGCTTTCACCAGCAATGGGTGGATAGAGGATGATGATGATATGCCACCTTTTGTTGAGCCTGTCACTCCCCCACCTGCCCCTACACCTGCACCTGTTGAGGTTGCCCCTTTTCACCCGATTATGTCTGACGTTCACCGCACAGACCAACCTGTCACATTCCAGCAGGAGATCCCTCCACCCCGTCTAGGGGAAGGTCCGTCTAGTCAGCAGCCTAGCCAGGTTCCACACGTGTCAGCCGCTTTTCTTCACATGCCACAGTATACACCTGCTACTCATTTTGCTTCTTCACCGTTAGGCGAGCCACTCATATGGTTTCCGCCGAACACTATGCCAGTTTCTGATCCATACCATCCCTCCCACTTTATTGGTTACACGAGGGATGACTTACTCCTGTCATTACAACTTCAGCAGGAGATCTTGTGTCGTAGAGTCATGGAGCTTGAGAGGACCCCACGTCCTCCACCTTGTTCATGTCAGTTACCTTTTGCGACTCCACCTGCTCCTCTTTTGCCTTATCTAGATTTTGATGTTCGATTTCTTACCATGGAGCAGCAGATCAGCTATCTGTTGCGACACATTTATGATCTTGAGGAGGAGCTCGCGCATGTGAGCAGCTTGCTTTTCGTTACTCCACCTCCTCCTCCACCGCCATCATCATAGCCGGTTTTTGGTTTTATGCAGGTAGCCTGCTTTTGATGAGAGTATCGCTATTGAGTCTAGCTTGCACAGCCTTTTGGAGACCACTTTTTGAGTATATGACTGTTGTAGATTGATAGACATTTTGGACAAGGGTAGTGTGACCCTGTAGTCCCTTTTGATGTGATACGATATATTTGTAAAACATGCAACTGTATTTGTGGTCGATGATTTATGAAAGCTCAATCACAATATTCTCATTATATACATTGTTGAATTATGCGTTGGTAATATAAATGTGATGTTATATGCTTACTTGCGTTGATAAATGCTATTACATACATATACTACATACTTATATACATAAGACCTGACCTATACAATCTCCTTTAGAAGATGCCTCCTCGAAGTGACAACCAGCTGCCCACAACAGAGACTGAGCTACAAGAACGGATTTCACGAGCAATAGCACAACACGAGGCCTTGCGCTCTGAACACAGCGGAGGGCTTCAGGAAGTAACCAACCTCATGGTAATGTTTAAGTCATTTAAGACACATTACGATACGTTTGGACATTCCATGTGCGTTTGCTAATGCTTTCTGTGAATGATGTTGCTTGTACATGCTGTTCCTACAAGCAGTTCCTTGACTGCAAGCCTCTGAATTTCGACGGCACCGGGGGTGCTGTAGCTTACGTCAGATGGGCTGAGAAAACCGATTCTATGCTAAGGATGAACAAGTGTGCGCCGGAGCACCAGGTCACCTACATTTCTGGATTGTTCTTAGACGGAGCTCTATCTTGGTGGAATCTCAAAGTTCAGACTCTAGGAGAAAAGGCTGCATATGCCATGACTTGGGATGAGATGAAGGAACTTATGCGCAAGAAGTACTGTTCCAGGGCTGAAATCCAAAAGTTGGAAACTGAATTCTTGAATCTCAAGATGGATGGCCCGAAGATTGCTGAGTACGTGCAGAGATTTCATGACTTATCTCGCGTTGTTCATTATATGGTTGATCCGGAGTTCAAGCTAATCGAGCATTTTATTTAGGGATTGGCACCCCAAATCATGAGCATGGTGACGACATCAAAGCCTACAACGATCACTGAGGCCATTGATCTAAGTGTGGCATTGACCGAAGAAGCGATTAGGCTGAACAAGTTCTCAATCTCTGATAGAAAGAAAAAGGAGACGCATGTCGAGTCATCTGGAGAGAATAATCGGAAGTTATCTAACTTCAAGAAAGGCACTCAAGGAAGCGGTAGTGGTAGCAAGAAGAGAGATGTGAACCCACCAGCTGAGGTCAAAACTGGTGTTGCAAGTTCAGAGAATAGAGGGAAAGGATATATGGGCACTTTTCCTAAGTGTGATGTATGCCTGTTACATCATGCCGGCCCATGTAGGTATAGGAAGTGTGAAAACTGTGGAAGGAATGGTCATTCAAGGGAGACTTGCTGGGGTGGTAATGGTAATGGTCGTGGTTATGGTGGCCAGAGAGGTAATGGTAGTGGAAGTGGAAACCGTGGTGGAAACGGTACTGGGAATAGAAACAATCAAGGAGGAAATGGCGGTAATGGAAATCGTGGAAATTTTGGAAACCAAGCTGGAAGTGGAAACCACAACCAGGGTGGTACTGGAAACAAGCAAGGATGCTTCAGTTGCGGAGATGTTGGGCACTTCAAGAGAGATTGCCCAAAGAACAACCAAGCTCAGGGGAGAGTTTTTAACATTGGAGCGAGGGAAGCTCGCCAGGATCCGAACGTAGTTACGGGTACGTTCCCTATCAACCAACACTTTGCATCTGTACTGTTTGATACTGGTGCCGATTATAGCTTTGTATCTCTAGAATTTAAGAAAATACTTAGGTTAGTTACTAGTAAGCTAGATATTCCGTACTCGATAGAGCTAGCTAATGGAAAGGTAGTAGAAGTAAATGAGGTCATTAGAGGTTGTGTAATAGAGCTTGGGGAGCTCCAGTGCAGTTTGTTAAGAAGAAGGACGGTAGTTTCCATATGTGTATCGACTACCGAGAGCTAAACAAGTTAACCATTAAGAATCGGTATCCTTTGCCGAGAATTGATGATCTTTTCGATCAACTGCAAGGATCGAGTTACTACTCCAAGATCGATCTTCGATCAGGTTATCACCAGCTGCGAATTCAAGAGGAGAGTATTTCGAAGACTGCCTTCAGAACTTGATATGGACACTACGAGTTTCTGGTAATGCCGTTTGGGTTGACAAACGTGCGAGTAGTGTTTATGGATTTGATGAATAGAGTTTGCAAGCCATATCTCTATAAATTTGTGATTGTGTTTATCGACGAGATTTTGATCTATTCAAAGACGAAGGAAGAGCATTAGCAACACCTTAGAGCCATTTTAGAGTTGCTCAAGAAGGAAAAGCTATACGCAAAGTTCTCGAAGTGCGAGTTCTGGTTGCGCGAGGTTCAGTTCCTTGGTCATGTAGTAAACGAAGATGGAATTCATGTGGATCCCACTAAGATCGAGGCGATCAAGAGTTGGGAGACTCCGAAGATGCCAATCGAGATCTGTCAGTTTCTAGGTTTAGCTGGATATTATTGCTGATTCATTGAGGATTTTTCGAAAATCGCTCAACCGCTGACCTCCCTCACTCAGAAGGATAAGAAGTACGAATGGGGAGATAAACAAGAAGAAGCATTTCAGTTGTTAAAGAACAAGCTTTGCGACAAACCTATGTTATCCCTACCCGAAGGGACCGATGACTTCGTGGTATACTGTGACGCCTCACGTCAGGGATTAGGATGCGTGCTGATGCAGCGACAGAAGGTTATCGGTTATGCTTCGCGCCAGTTGAAAGTTCACGAGAAGAACTACACCACGCACGACTTGGAATTAGGCGCTGTGGTGTTTGCTTTGAAGATTTGGAGACATTATCTGTATGGCACCCGATGCACGATCTTTACTGATCATAAGAGTCTACAACATATATTCGATCAGAAGGAGCTTAATATGAGACAACGACGATGGGTTGAGTTGCTAAACAATTATGATTGTGAAATCAAATATCACCCAGGAAAGGAGAATGTGGTGGCAGACGCCTTGAGTCAAAAAGAGAGGATTAAGCCCATAAGGGTTAGGGCTTTGGAGATGATTTTACAGACATACCTCTCGTTGCGCATTCGTGCTGCACATAGAGAAGCTCTTAAGAAGGAGAATCTTGTGGATGAATGTCTCCGTGGGATGGAGAAACAGTTGGTACCCAATGGGGAAGGAACAATGTGTTTCATGGGAAGAATTTGGGTTCCCCTCTTTGGTGGTCTTAGAGACGTGATTTTCGATGAAGCTCATAAATCAAGGTACTCGATCCATCCCGGATCGGATAAGATGTACCAACATTTTAAGGATTTCTACTGGTGGCCGAGATTGAAAGGTGATGTTGCAACATATGTTGGGAAGTGCTTAACCTGTGCTAAGGTAAAAGCCGAATATCAGAAGCCTTCAGGTCTTTTGCAGCAACCTGAGATACCCATGTGGAAATAGGAGCAGATTTCATTAGATTTTATAACCAAGTTACCAAAGACACCCAAAGGTCAAGATACGATTTGGGTAATCGTAGACCGTCTGACAAAATCTGTGCACTTTCTGCCGATCAGGGAAAAGGATAACACTGGTAAGCTAGCTGAGTTGTACCTAAGGGAGATAGTTGCACGTCATGGAGTGCCTATCTCGATTATATCTGATAGAGACGGAAGATTTGTGTCAAGGATTTGGCAGTCCTTTCAAGAAGCGTTTGGTTCACAGCTGAATTTGAGTACTGCCTTTCATCCGTAGACGGATGGCTAGAGCGAACGAACGATTCAAACGCTTGAAGACATGCTGCGAGCTTGTGTTATGGACTTGGGTGGCAGTTGGGACACTCACCTACCTTTGGTTGAGTTCTCCTATAATAACAGCTACCATACAAGTATACAAGCTGCACCGTTTGAAGCTCTTTACGGACGCAAGTGTCGATCACCGTTATGCTGGGCAGATGCGGGTGATAGACAACTTGTTGGTCCCGAATTGGTTCAAGAAATGACAGATAAGATCATGAAGATCCGAGAGAATATTAAGGCGGCTCGTGATCGAAAAAAGAGCTATGCGGACCAAAGGAGGAAACCTTTGGAGTTTGAAGTGGGAGATATGGTTCTGTTAAAAGTTTCACCTTGGAAGGGTGTGGCACGCTTTGGGAAGCCTGGAAAGTTAAACCTATGAAATATTGGACCGTTCAAAATCTTGAAAAGGGTTGGGCTTGTAGCTTATAAGTTGGACCTACCTGCTGAACTGAATGGTGTTCATGATACATTTCATGTATCTAATTTGAAGAAGAGTCCAACACAAGAATCAGTGGTTATTCCTACCGACGAAGTACACATTGACGACACACTCCATTTTACAGAAGAACCCGTTGAGGTCATGGATTGGAAAGTTAACAGAACTAGAAGGAGTAGTGTTAAACTTGTTAAGGTCCGATGGAACGCACGTCATGGCCCAGAGTTTACATGGGAGTGCGAAGACCGCATGAAAGCAAAATACCCGCACTTATTCCCTAACACCCCTGCTGCTAATAGTAAAGCTTAAAATTTTGGGACGAAATTTTCTTAACAGGGGGAGAATGTGACAACTGTCAAAAATCCAGGTATCCGTACAATTAATTAACCTTGATTAATGCTTAATGACTGTGCTGAAATTACAAATAACTGCATTTTGATTTCTGCCATACACAAACATGTGCATCATACATTGTTTAATGTCATACCAATATTGCATGAAAGCTATATTGTCTCAAATGATGCATTAAGTACAGTTAGCACAGTGAACAGATAAATCAGAAATATGCTGACGAAGTTTAGTACATAGACAGACAGTGTTTTTGAGACCCAGTGTGGACCAGAACCAAGTACTACACTAGTATAGAGTGTAGGGAAGTAAGGACCACAAAACTGCTTTACTAGGTGATAGTTTAAGTGCCGGAAAGTGCCTAAAACCCACAAAAAGTGCAGAATTATGCAAAATACAGCAAAAATCAGCATTTTAACAAGCTAATATTATGCAGAAATATGACTAAATGGTCTTGAATGCTTTCCTAAGTGCCGGGAATTAAAAGTGTCACAAAAAGATACAAAAAGCACACTAAACTGTAAGGTTTAGCACTTTAACAAATCAGTATCTAACCAAACAACCGGACACTACCCGAAACACCAAATTTACTCTAGAAGCATTGTTTTAATGTTTCCAAGCTTGTTATGGTCCCCGAACATCATAACACCCCATACAAAATATCTAGTAACTAAAACACTTAACCTACACTTGGATTAGAACTAGATTGCAACTAAGTGATTGAACCTACTCTACATACCCCCCACCTACAATCGGCCATACCACCACCACCATACCCCAAGATTTTATTTCCTTTTTATAATGGATCTTGTTTTTGCTTTTTATGACACAATACACACAAGATATTAAGGAATGAGGGTTATAAGAATGGCATGAGAGTTCAAGAGATCATTATTCACACACACAACACACACTCGATCTCTCTCCCTCTCGGCCGAGAGCACAACCACACACCACACACCACCATCATCATCCAACTTTCTTCTTCTATTCCAAGATCATACAAAGGTGCTAGGAGGTATATAAGGAAGTGTGGTGGCTAAGGACCTCTCTCATTAGCTTTTATCCTCTTGATTTCTACACTTGATTCATCCCTAGTCTTGTGCTAGTGGTAAGATCCTTGTACACTCTAGTTTACTTCCATTTTTAGTGGTTGATGTTGAATCATGATCAAAACTTCAAGAACACTAAAGAACATAAGCATGAAACATGAACATAAGCTTGATATATGAAGTAATCTTGATGAAACTAAGTTGTTTATGGTATGAATGCTTGTTGATCATAGATTATTTGTAGAAATGATGTTGATCATCATAACATCTTGCTAGATCATGATTAAAAACATGGTATGGCAAGATGAGAGGATGATTATGTTAAGAAATCAATAGATCATCCTTATGTGATCATGAACTTGAAATAAGAAAGTTGTTTTCTTGAAAAATAATAATCAAAGTGAGTTAATAATCATATAAATCTAAGAGTTATGAATGGTTTTTCAAAAGAACCAAGCTTAAAATATGAGTTTTAGTGGATCTTGGTTCTTACACAAACAAACCCTATTTTTAATGGTTAAACAAGTGTAGGAACACTTGTGTAACAAGGAGATTACATAAAGAAGAATTTTTAGAAATTGTGTTTTGAAGTTGTAAACACCCAACTTCTTTAAAAGTGAAGTTTTTAAAGAAGTAAACACATTTTGGAGGGTAACTAAACTCACTAAACACACTACCAAGTTACTACAAATTTTCATAAACTTTTAAGTTCATGAAGTAGTAGATTAAGCATGATTTGGCAAGATTAGCAAGTGAATGATGTTTGTTGATGATTGAAAATCGATTGTGGTGATTTTTACAAAAGAAAATGATATGCTTGAAAGCATGGAAACCTCCATTTTTAGGGGAAACTATGGCAAAATTTTCTAAAAATATAAACACTTAGAAAAATATCTTCAAATAAATACTTACAAGTGTATTTTCAACAATAGATGGTTTCATAAACTTTGCCATAATTTTTGGTTACAAAAATACAAATGTTGGAGGTTGGTTTTTATAAATAAAAGTTGCTAGATATATATTTAGAATATATATACATTAAAGACCTAATGTGTGTGATTATGTGTATACTTTGTGAAATAGTTATATTATTTTAGGACTTAAAATAATATAACACATAAAAAAACCAAGAATTACCATCCAAAATATTACCAAAATATCAAGGAATAACTACACAAGTTACACACAAAATATTAGCGAAACCAAACAAGAAATGTAACTTACAAAATATTCCGGAAGATGTGTTCACAAATATATTTTGGTAAATAGTATTTTGGATACAAAGGAATGAAAATATGATTTTCACAATTACTTCAAGGGTATATCACATTTTGACAAGGAAAAAATATAGCATTTTTGACAAGTATAAAAATATATATTTTCTTTGGAATTATTAGAAGATATATGATTTTTGGGAAAGATATATATTTTCTTAATACACTTGAAATACATTATTTTTGGATAAAAATAAGTTATATATATTTTCTAAATTAGACTTGAAAATATATTATTTTGGAACTACAAATATTTTTGCCAAAAGAAAAATTATGAATAATTTTTCTAAGAAATATTCTTTAAATGTACATTTTGGAAATATATATGTTGGTGGACTTTTTATTAGGAATAATATTCCAGAAAGTATAATATAAAGCTTAAGTATATGAATACTTAATGGACACAATAGAATATGTATTTTCGTATGCATAAATACTCACCGGAATACGAGTACACATGTATAAGATACCCCCATCCTTGGGAAGGAAATACAAGTATTATACTTGAGAAGTATTATTACAAAAATGTTGTTTAACAATTATTCCAAAAATTAATAAATATAATTTAAGTTGAAATAATAATTATTTTGACAATAATTATATAACTTGGAATAATATCAGAAGCGTGAAAGAAACGTAACTCAGAAACATTAACACTAAGTCAAGGCACTGCCCGTTCGTCTAATAGACATTAGTACGTTGTAGGTAGTCGTGTTCACCGGAGAAGTACGAGTTACAGTTGTTGAAGACGCAAGACTGTGAGTTTCGTGTTCCCCCTTTTACTTTAACTGTTTTTAGTGTTATAACTTCGGGGGTGAAATACATGTTACAATTGTTTACATACATTACTATTTGGTATGGTTAGCTAAGGAAGGGTACACTTAGATCATGTGAGTGGTGGGCATAACGCATAAGGCCATGAATCCTAGTTATAGGACCGAGGGACATGAGTGATAGATCTATTTGGGTGTAGCGAGCCCTGCCCATGTTGGACCAGGGTTTGGCCCATGGGTAGACTATGTCTTACAGCCAGAAGCCCGGTGCAATATTTGCTAGGTTTGAGCTCCCTGCATCACGTCACACATATCAATGGCCTTGCAACCCATTGGTGATCTGTTTTCCTTGTTGCTTTCATACCGGGATTTATAAACGTACATACATACCTACAGTTATTTCAAAGGTTTATACATACACACAAAACAAATACATGAACTCGCTCAACTTTTGTTGATGTTTTCAAAATACATGTATTTTAGGGAATTAGTAAGTGGATCTGGCGGGCGTTGGGAGTCTCATGATGCGTTGTAAATAAGGATGTCATCCATGGTTGTGAGGTTAGGTTTGGGTGTCTTATTCCTGGATGAGACACGTCTACCAAACCTTGGTTTTATTTAATGTCTTTTGATGAGTCCTTAGTGAACTCTTAAAACAATTCGTATGGTTTATAAAACTTGTGTTTGATGTCTTCGTTTTAAAACAAGGTTGTTATGTTTATACTTATTTAATGGATGACATGTCTATGGTTTTTATCATATAGTTGTTGATATGATTGAATGCAATGGTATTAAGAAAGTCACACCATAATCACGCTTCCGCAAAAGTTAGGGTGTGACAAAGATAAATATGAGATAAGTTGGGAGAGAAACAAGTGTAGAAGCTGCTAATGAAAATGATAGATTTTGGGTATGTTTAGTATTTTATAGTGAGATTTTTCTCTAATGGGCTTGGACTTGGGCCCAAGGCCCACAAGCCCAATCCTCGCGTTGTAAGAGGCCCGTTGGTTCCTACGAACCCGTTTTCAAAACCCGAATTCACCGTAACATCGTAACTAAAATTTTAGATTTAAAAACATCTAAAATAGTGCTGGTAGATGTCGTTTGCGCATTCGTTTGTAGATAATGGTAAAAATCGCGTAAAGTCGCGTCGTTGTCGTTTTAATCCGTTTTTCGATCCGGTTTCGACTACGGTGGTTAAAATTTAATTACGAAACTAAATATATCGTGAAATTTAAGTTTTGAAGTTAATACCCGTGTCCGATGCTTCCGTTTCGTTACCGGTGCATTTCTTGCAGTCGCGTTTCTCGTTCCAGTTTGTGTTTTGTGTCGTTCGGAAGCACGATAAATTTGTAAAACTAAATTTTTAAAACACAAAATACTCGTATAAGACTCATACTTGTCGGCATTGTCAGTATTCTGTTCGGTTTCAATTAGTAGCCGTTTAACGTTTAATAGGTTTCTCTGTAAACCACCGTTCGCACACTGTAAAGTCGGATAGACCTTCCTAGGCACTCCAAAGGCCTAATTAAGTTAATCTACGTCTTAAATACTATTCATTATCACGTTAATCTCCTGTAAATCACGTAATTAAGAGTCGTAATTCACCGGTTGTCACAGAAACAATGATTCTGTTACGACACTCCCCGACGTTTCGGCCGCGGTTTCGTTGTTTAAAAGCATTCGGGGTGTGACAGAAAAGTTGATATCAGAGCTCATGGTTATAAGGAATTAGGTTATTAGTAATGCTTTGACCTAGTCAATAACCTTCTTAAGACCCTAACTTGAGTTTACTTGCATTTAGATTCTAAAATAATACCGTTGGCTATCTTTAGGTGACAACCACAACAAGAACACAAATTACAGATCCGTTTTGAAAACCAATCGTCTATTCCTAGATGACTTATTATAAGGTTTTGAACCTTCAAAGTTTTCAAAATCTCGTCAAAGTTTGGGTCTTATTAATGTGAAAACGTGCAATCTAGAAGGGTGGGTGCCTTTATCCTGAGTTTTCTGTCTAAGGCTAGAGTCTTCGTACAAATCCACATAATCGGACCATTCACTTTTACCTGGGAACTCTTGGGATGAGTGTCCAGTTATAGGCTAAAGCATGTCTTCATGATACATTATAAAGACCTATTTACTTTGATTAGCCACTGGGTGTCGTTTGTTTGTTCGAGATAACGAACAAATGATCGCCTTCCTTATGTTTCGTCGACATCTTCAATACCTCTTTTGTCTATTCAAATGTCAATCTCACTCGTTTCTCATGTTTCCTTGTTCTTTTTCGAAAATGCCTCCTAGACGCGATCAAACTGAGGATGCCCTTGCAGCCCTAGTTGCTCAACAAATTGTTGTTGTGATTCCGAACCTCATTACCCAGATAAACCAAGCGAATAACAATAACAACAATAACAATGCTTAGTGTAACTTCAAAACATTCAATTCAGCTAAACCACTGAAATTTTCTGGGTCTTAAGGAGCAACTTCGCTCCTACAATGGTTCGAGAGTCTAGAAAGCACATTCAGACATGTTCAGTGTCCAAATGAGCGAAAGGTTAAATTCGCATCTAGTGTTTTTGAGAAACGAGCATTAACATGGTGGAACGGTGTGATGAGAGATAGGGGTGCCGATGTGGCATTAGCTCAAACCTGGGAAGAGCTTCGAGCTCTAATAATGAAGGAATTCTGTCCTTTTCATGAAATCAGGGTAGTGGAAAGGGAATTTGATGATCTTAAACAAGATAGTGGTGAGCATCAAGCCTACATGGACCGATATGAGGAACTAAGTCTGTTATGTCCAACCATGGTTATGCCTTTGGATAAGGCAATTGAACAGTACATTGATGGCCTCCCTGACTCAGTTCAAGACATTGTTACTGGTAGCAACCCTACCACAGTTCGACAGGCCATTGAGCTATCCGCTACCCTGACTGAATCTCAGATCAGGAAGGGTAAACTTTTTCGAAAAGGCGACAAGAAACCAACCAATGAGACAAAACCAAAGGATAAGCAGACCGAGTCCTCCAAGAAGTCAAAGAAGCGTAAGGCTTCCCAGAACTTCGCCGTGGTTGCTCAAAACAATCAAGCTGTCCCTAACCAACTGTCACACCCCGACCGCGTAAAACAACAAATCGCGGCGGAAACATCGGGGCGTGTTGCGACAGAATTAATTGTTTCATAACCATGGCATACAAAGTTGTCTTTTATTTATAAACAAAGGTGTTACATTGTTTTAAACAGGAAATTAAAGAGTTCAGAACATAATTAAACATAGTCTATCTTATTTTAAAGTCTCTAAGGCACAGGTCCGCCCTAGTATCATGATCAACATGCTATGGAAAAGCACCTGAAAACACATGTGAAAATAGGTACGTCAGCATAAAAATGCCTGTGAGATACATAGGTTTGTGAAAATAGGATTCATGACTTGTATTTGAGAAAATGTTTAGTCATGAACCTTGTAATTTGCTTTGTCTTGTAAATCATTTGAATAACAATAAGATCAGATGATATGTATAAGTAAATGTCAGGTTAAATAAATGACCATGTAAAAATGTGTTTGTATAAGATAAGTTGTTTATAAATCAATGTCTTGTGAAAAGTATGTTATTTGTATAAAATGTTCTATGTCTCAATATTGAAATGATTCAAATAACGTTACGACATATAATACCATACAAACACTTATATATAGGAAGTACCAGCGGTGTATCCACCATGCTTGTATCATATTACACACGCATCGTTACTCAATCACTTAATCAAACCAAACCAACCAATGTAAGAAGTCTATGTTTAAACCAATTGTCAGAATGTATTGAATAATATGTCAAAGTGTTCATGTCAAGATGTAAATCATATCAAAATGTCTATGTCAAATATTCATGTCAAATGTCTATGTCAAATATCCATGTCAAATGTCTATGTCAAATATCCATGTTAAATGTCTATGTCAAATATCCATGTCAAATGTCTATGTCAAATATCCATGTCAAATGTCTATGTCAAAATGTCATGTATGGCAAGTGAAATGTCTCAAACTAAACCATATGCACAAAAACAAAGTATTGAAGTAAAACTTGGTTTAAATCAAAGCTATGTTTTGTGTAAATGCATGCAACTATTTAATATGAACATTTATGCGGTATTGTGAAAATGCATACATCCAAGCCTGGCGACTGTGGTGATAAAACCCTTTAAACAAATTAAAGGTCTATCTGTCTTAATGTCAACGAATTCGATCATTCCTTTCTGTCCCCTTACCCTGGGATGTCCGGAACGGGAGTTGTCAATTCCTATGGTACCACTACCTACTAACGAACGGCGTAGCTAATGTTAATGGATATATTATCCCATGTAAACAAACCAAATGTCATACCAAAATGTAAACATGTGAAAACAATGCACTAAGTATGTAATCAAATGAACATACATAGCGTGAAATGTCATGTAAAACGATGTACTAAGTAATGCACACAATGGGCATACCTAGCATGAAATTGTCATGTAAAACAATGTACTAAGTAATGCACACAATGGCACACCTAGCATGAAATGTCATGTAAAACGATGTACTAAGCAATGCACACAATGGGCATACCTAGCATGAAATGTAATGTAAAACAATGTACTAAGTAATGCACACAATGGGCATACCTAGCATGAAATGTAATGTAAAACAATGTACCAAGTAATGCACATAATGGGCACACCTAGCATAAGATGTAATGAAATCATGTACTATAATGTACTATCGAACATAGCAGTATATGATGTGAAAACTGGAAAGCAGGAAAGTAACAAGTAGGCACATGTGTTCCACCCCAAAACAGTTTGGAAAAACAGTAAAAGAGGGGTTCTATGTACTCACTTGAGATTGCTCAGTCGTATAAAGATAATCACCAAGCAACGCTAGAGATCTCGGAATCAAACGGCACCTAGTATAGGTAACTATGTTAATAACCGGACCTATCTCGGAAGACTGGGTAGCATTAGGGTTTGTAAACCAAATGAGTGTCGGAACTCACGTGATATGGTTTAACAAAGCCTACATGCTAAATGAAACTTAACATAATTGTTTACGACCCATTACGACTCGTTTAGGAAGCTTATGCTACTTTAACGTGTCGTGCGCGTGAAACGCGTTCAGACCGCCTAACTAGTCCTATGACAAGTATTATATGCCTAAACATGTTACATAATCAGTTACGTGACAAAAGTTTAGGTTACATATGCTAAATCACCAATTATGTATGAAAAGGGTATTCTGGTAATTTACCTAAGGCATATAAACTACCTATCATATAACTACTTAAACGTCGTGACCATAAGGTATAACCTCGGAAGGTTATTCCCTATACTATGGTCACCTAATGTGTTTGGTCGGATCCTAATGATCGACCAAACTGGGTCGGGTTCGAGGTATAAGCGATTTATTAGATCGCTTACCCTACGACCCTAGACAACGTGGTAATCAGTAGGCATAGTCCCAAGGGACTATGACCATCGTGATTACAATCACGTTGCGAAGTTCAAACGAACTTCGCATTGACCATTACTGGTCAACGCTGAAAGTCAAACAAAGTTTGACTTTCTGACTCGAAAAGCAGTAAAAATAAGGAAAAGAACGAAAGAATACTTACGAAGGGTCCCCGAATGCTAACCCAGATCAAAATAGCTCAGGTATGAAACGAAGGTTCCAACTTAGAGCTTTCTTAATCAGATTTGTGGGTTTTGGGGTTGTGGGTGGATGGGTATTTATAGAAAAGGTAGAGCCGTTAGGATCGTTTCTTGAATATCGTGCCACGATCCGAGCCGAACACTTGTCACAAAGTTGTGGTGGCTAGAAACTTGTTCTTATCTGCTGACTAGACCCGTTTAAAATGTGTGGACACGAATCGATCAGCTGCAACTTGCTAAAAGACATTGAATCTGGTCAGATCAGTCACTCGCGTAGCGCTACAGATAGAGCCTTAGGGCTCGCGCTACGCTAGTGCCTATCTGATTCAGAATTGTTTCAAAAGTGACAGGTTTAGTCCCTGCAGCCCTTTTAAGCGATTTTCGATGCGTTTGAACCCCGTTAACCTCATTTCAAGGCTCTAAAATGAAGTTAAAGTATAGGGAACTCAAAACATGCTCAAAAATATCTCAGATGTCGGTTCGTTTGGTCGTACGAACGCGATGTTCGCTTAATTACGACGGAATGCGCATAAGCGCGAAAAACGATCCAAATGACGAAACGAATGGATTTTTCTTAAGGCGAACACTTAAATATAATGTAGTCATGCTTATATAAATTTTTGGATGTCCAGATGTATTCAGAACGTAAGTTATGCGCGAAAATGCAAACTTGTGCACTTTTTGACACTTTTAGTCCCTGAATGACCCAAAAGTTTATTTTAGCACACCGAACCCCTCAAAGCCTATTTCTAAGCTATGTAAAGGATATTTAAGGTGTGTTTAACTTATGGTTATGTTCCGGAATGTTCGTTACAGTTCAAATTGACATACTTTCGCAGTTTGTCATATTTAGTCCCTGTAAGCGAATTAACTTGTTTTTGCCATACCAAAGCCTTCAAAACTTATTTCTAAGTTAGGTAAAGGTTATTTAAGGTATGTTGAGTATATGTTGATGTTCCCGGAGTATTTCTCGCATTAAACTGAGTACGTTTACGCACTAGTTTGCGTATAACTCTCCAGAAAGTGATGTAGAGTTTGAAATTACATAAAAGTCAAAACATGAAAAATGTATAACATAACAAAACAAACATTGGGATCAAATAACATTATTTTATTGATAACAGAACTGTTCATAGTGATTACAAGCACAGTTGTTACACCAACCAGCTCAACCCCCTGCTAAGAAGCCATACCATGGAACTGCACCTCTGTGCAACCAATGTAACCTTCATCATCATGCTAATGTACAATGCCGCAAATGCCTAAATTGTGGACTTGCTGGTCATACAGCTAGGGTTTGCCGAGCTGCGGCTACACAAAATCAAGTTGATAACAACCCTGCTCAAGCTCATTTTCCACCAGGTTCTTGCTACAACTGTGGCGAGATGGGCCATTTCAGAAACAATTGCCCAAGGCTTAATAATGCAAATCCAGCCCGTGGATGAGCATTTGGATAATTGGAAGACGATGCTGCCTAGAAACAATTGAACTTTATGTATTATTTTCTTTTATATCCAAGACTTTGAAACAAATATTTCGGTTTATAAATAAATATCTAATTGCATTACGATGTACGAAAAAAAATGTGATCACATGTAAGAATGACATATCCCTACGATACCGACACCAAGGAACCGTGTTCCTTGCAAGACAAACTACTCTCGTAGTTCTTCCATTTTTGTGATCGCTCGCTCCATGAAAATCCTAAGTACTCATTTCTTCTAAGAAACAAAGTACAAGGTGCAAGTTACAACTCTGGACAAATACCCTAAAGTACCGCTTTAAATCCTTAATTGTACACCTAAGGGTACTTCCGTAAGCCCTTAATTGGTCTTACGCAATATACATATCATATCTTCTTGGTTTCACGATATTTTACACAATATATGGTTCCAAAGGATTATACATGTTTTCAAAAACCTCATACATGATTTCAAAATCGTCTCACATGGTTTTAAAACATTTTATAAACATGTTTACCTAATATACCTAGTACTTGATTTCAAAAAAAAAACATTACATAAGGTTTCAAAAACATATTTTCAAAGATCCCATGCATAATTTTCAAAGACAATCTGCTCGTATGTTGCCTTAGCATACGTAGTACGCGATTTTCAAGAACACTCTGCTTCGTATGCTGACTTAGCATGCTTAGCATGATGATTTCAAGGATCCATTTGCTTCATATGTTGATTTAGCATATCTAGAACCTTGATTTCATAAACACTATACTTCGTATGTTGACTTAGCATACCTAGTACAAAGTTCCTAAACAATTTCTCGCTACACGAATTCCAAAATCCTTATAGGATCTTCCTATCTTCATGGTTAGGTCCTTGTGAATGTTTAAAGCGCAAAATCAAATCCCTTAATTGGACTCATTATGTGCTTTAATACGAATGTTACGATTCAAGGAGAACAAAATCGAATCCTTATAAGATTATCCTATCTTTATAGATAGATTCTTGAGGATGTTTAAAGTACTAATTGAAGTCCATTTATTGGATTCCTGGTGTACTTTAAATGCATGTGTACAAATCGACGACAAGTTCATAATAAACTAATAACAAGTAGGTAACCAAGTTGACAATTATGTGATTAAGTGAATATGTGATTAGGTGTTTATGTGTTTAAGTGTTTATGTGTTGACCAAATTAAAGTGACCCTATGGTGATCTAGTCAAAATTATTACATGACTATTCGTTTGATTCTATCCCCTACACATTATAAAATAAACTATGCAGACTGTGCAAGGAATTACGTAATTATGGATGCATACCTAATTATGGAATTCAGTGCACAGAAACCACAACAAGTTTTGTCATGTGTCAACTGTGACACCCGGCTTTTCAGGCCGTACCGTACAATAGTAACACATGTTGTGAATAGGTAACAGGGCTGTATTTGACTGATTATGATGTTTATATGTGAAACTTAATGAGTTGGTAAAATTAAACTTTGATAAAAATTATGTTGGCAACGGTAAGATAAACGCTTATCGCGTAACGGTTAAAATGCGAAACGAACGTCGGTGACCACCCGATTAGTGTTAAAATCCTAAAAATAGTCTATTATGATTATAATAAATATTTTAATCATATTCGTGAGGAAAAATAAATTAAAACGCTAAGAAACTCTATTTTTCGAGTTTAAGTGCGTACCGCGCGATGCAGCGCGTATACCGACAAAATACTGTCAACACAGCCTGTCAAGGCAACTGACAATCATTTTAGTAATAATTTAATGAGTTTATCACATTAGAATGATAAAAATAAATAAAAACGCATAAATCCCTAATTTTGCGATTTTAAGCGCGTACTGCGCAGCACAGCGCGCATACTGCCAATTACCGGCAACGTCGCCAGTCCCGGCAAACAAAATATTGTTCAATAATATTTTGGTAAGTTTATTTTTATAGAGCATAAAAAATAATTTAAAACGCGCTAAAACGGGTTAAAACGCTAGATAAAATACCCGGTATCCAGTAAAATACCAGTTTTTGTGTATATATATATGTATATGTATGTGTGTGTTCGTATATATGTGTGAGGTGGAGAAGATTTGGCAGCCATGCAATCTTCTCTCTCTCTCCTCTCTCATACTATTATTGGTCTTGTTGGGAGGTGGGTGATGATGATGAGCCTTAAAGCTCTCAAAATCTTGTGAAATCCAAGACTTGTGTCACAAAAACACAATAACTCTCTCTCTCTCCAAAAATCAGCCGAAAACCCCTCTTACTACCTCCATACTTTCGAAATTTTGATGATTCTTGCAAGAACATCATTAAATCTAAGGTGTTTCCAAGCTATTTTGATGATCCAATGGTGCTTTCTTGGTGAAATAAGCTTTCAAACAACAAAAATCATGTCAAAACCCACTTGAATCTTGAAGGTATAAAAACTATTTCTCTAAATTTTGTTCCTGGTTCATAAGTGATGTTGTAAATCTTGGAAAGTTTCTCTTGATTCTTGAGATTTTCACAAGACATAAAACTAAAACAAATGGGTGTTTTAAAGGAAACAAGAATGGATGAACATGTGTGCATGTGTGGCCGTGAGTGTATGTGTGTGTGTAGGTGATTATGTTTTGATTTTGATTGAGTAACTCTTGATTAACATGTTACTTGAATAGTAGAATGCATGCAAAAACCATAAGTGTCATAAAAGAATGCTTTTAAAAGTGTTTCAGGATTTGAAAGGGGTTTGATGAAAAATGAATTTTTGGAAGTTCATGTGAGTATATAAATTTTGTGTATGAGTATGTATATGTGTATGCATGCATGTAATTTTTAGTTATATACTCATAAATGTAAGAACACTTGCATTATGTATGAATGATTATGTATAAATGATTATGTGATGATGGATGATATAGGTTATAATTTGTAAGAACATGGATTTAATATGATCTTGAGTATGATTAGATCATAAGTAATGATGTTGATGTTGTATGAGTGCATTAGATGCACATACATGAACATGCATGATGATATGAAAGCATGAAATGATGATTTAAATATGATTTGATAATAATAATTTTTGATCAGATTATAAACATTAAAATATGATTATTTTGAAGTGTTTAATGATATAAAACTTTGTCATAAAGTTTACTAGTCTTGCATGTCGTACTTGGTGCATTAGGAGTTGTAAAATACGTGAAATCGCATGATTTATGTGAATTACATAAAAACTGCACTAATCTGATTATGATCACTATTTTAATCAGTAAAAAACATATATTGTGTTAAAATATCGAGTCATTCCGAGTTGGGATGGTTATAGTAACGTTTAACGCAAAACTATGCGGTAAAACGGTCAAAAATCGGCTTTTCGAATGATTTTTATAAAACTGATTTAGATCAGTAAGTAAACTGATATTTTTAGTTTAAAAATAAGCATTTTAACTAAGTTTAAGTTTACTTGGTGTTTGGTTAGTCATACGTGACTTCCGACGCCCGAAAACGTTACCGAATCGCTAAAATACGCATTTTTCTATGTACACTAGTATGGGTAAAATTTTGGGTAAACTTATGTGTTAAAATGTGTTATGTGATTTAAAACATGAGAATGTGAAAATATTTTAGGTTTCAACATGATTTTAAAGATTCGAATTATGCATGTATATTTGTGCGTTTTGTGCGGTAGAAACGGTAAAAATCGCGTTAAATGTGTAACTTGTTTGTCGAGCCTGAAATTTGATACATAGGAGATATTTTATGTATATTTGCTTTAAAAATGACAAAATAAATAAGTTAACAAGATTTTGTGTGTTTCGACGCGCAAATAGTAGATATATTGCGTATAAACGGGAGAGTTAACGGATTTACACAATAATGATCATCAATGAAATCGTTCAAGTCGCAAAATCATAAATATATATATATATGGACTCATACATATATTAACGTGCCAACATAATCAAAAATAATAACTTTTCGAGAAAATCTCAAAGTTATGTGAAAATTCTAAGAAACAAAGAAACTTAGGATTTTGTGATGTATATACGGATATTGATTTAAAACTCGTTCCTACATATAATAGGACGTGTAGAAATCAAACTGTGGGATTGCGCTATTTAAAATACGCACCCAAAGGTGAGTGTCACTAAACCCCTCTTTTTACTGTTTTGTATATATTTTGGGGGTAGAACACGTCATTAAAAGGGTTTAATAATGTTTTCGAAATAAAACATACCTCTTAATATAAAATATATATTTTTTGTTGAAAATATATGAAATTTGATAAGTCATACGTTTCGAAGTAAAACGTTTTTGATGAATGAATATTGAAAGTACGGTATTTCCTAAGCGAAATATGACCGTACAGTTGGGGACGAATTCTTGACTGGGTCTTATATGATGGAGAGTAAGGGGAATTCGTACAACGTCGTGTATTAAATTGTCATATTAGTAGGATATATATATATATATATATATATATATATATATATATTGTATGTGAGGCAGACATCATATTGTCCTTCAAGAGGACCCTTCGCCCATGATGTCGTTTAATCATTTAAGTATTGCACGCGATGAATTGTTGGTAGATCTATCGGGTTGACAACCCCGTCGTGACCGGTCGGCCCGTGTCAAGTCAAACGAAGAATTTAAATTCAGTTTATTGTCTAGCTTTGATTATCCCTGCATGGTTAATATATAGTTCGTATCGTTTAGCTAACATACGAGTATGAAAATTGACGTTATAATTTAATATACAAAACCTGGGCAACAATGCTGTTGTCGGATCGATGAACCGATGGAAGGCCCATGGATTTTATTAAGGAAGTAAAATGGACTTTCTAAAATTTATATGGATGTTTTCAAATAAACACCTAATCAGAAAGTTTTCCTTGGAATAAAAATTGTTTGTATGTGAATATGTGAACTCACCTTTCTTTGTGTTGACACTTGATTTTAACGTGTTCTACAGGTATTTGAGTTCGGCTTCGGGAATTATGGCGTATCTTGTGGTTGTTGATGCATGTTTTGTTACTTAATAATGTTGGATTAACTTTTAAAACTTCTGGGACGAATGTAATAAGATCCATGAGGATCATAAACAACTTAGCTATGTCATGGGTGTATCGTGTCCTAAAATGTAGTGTTTAAATAACTTACATTTAAAACGTACTAAAATGTCCAACAACTAAATGCATCGATCGACAACTTCCGTCTCCACTACGTTATATATTCCGCTGCGTCGTTTTTGGGGTGTGACAGAAGTTGGTATCAGAGCCATTGGTTGTTAGTGAACTAGATGTTTTCGGAGGAAAACACTAGACTTCAACCGGAGAATTTTGAAATATGAAGTCCAAAATTCTCGAAGCCAAGATTTTTAAATAAACATGGAAAATTTTATCATATATGAAAACCCTTATGTGTTTATGTGCATACGTGATTTTCTGTTTACTTGTGCCTTATGTGTTACTATTCATACTGATCATACACTTACTTTGTACGGTTACGATATGTCACGTCTTGGCCTGTAGAGCCATTAGTAGTTCTGCTCACTGATACTGTCGAGCCTACACTTGAGATTCTTTCGCCCGTCGTTACAGAATCGTTTGTTCTGCTATTCGAGTCACGTGTTTTGCTACACCTGTTTTAGTCTACACTCGCCGTAGGAAGAGGACTCGACCCGTTGGAGAGATCGCATTCGACTTCGAGAGCTGAGACAGCGTCCGCTATGAAGAGGTAGAAAGGGGTTTGGGTTAATTACTCTCAATGTGATCGTCAGTTAGCCACGTTACGCGGAGGTATGGAGACGATGAAGGACTCAGAGGGATAGGTGGACTGTTATGATGAGCTAGAAGAGCTTGTAAGGAAGATGTTGGACTTCCAGGGATTGAAGTGTTAGTTGTTGGTTGTTTCTGTTGTTTGTTTTGTATCTCTCATTTGATGAACCCTATTTAGGGCTTGCATGCCAAATTTTCAGATATTTAGGAGGAAATTTCACATAGGCTTGTTGCAGGTGTTGATGTAGACACGCCGAATTCTGATTAGTCTCTGTACTAAAAACAAGTTTTGTAAATTTCTGATATATATCAAATGAGTTCCTTTTGGCTTAAAAATAGTTCTCATTAATATGTGGATATTATACGTGAGCAATGTATGGTCCACTATCATTTAATGATTGAATTATTTTGGATATCGTCTTATGTTGATGTTATGTTGTAATAATAGAAACGACGAAATGCCGCCAAAAGCGAGACAGGGTTCTGGACTACCTATTACCTCAGAAGAGCTGGCACAACTCAGAGCCCGACACGTTAATACTGCCATGGAACAGCGCGATGCTAACCAAAATAATGGCCAGGAACATGGATGTGATCCTCACGGGCATGGTTTTGGTGGGACCCAGATCGGAAGCCCTTCAGATGATGTAATAATCGGAAAGTTTTAGTAGTTCCTGTGTTATGATATAATCGGAGCGTAATTCTGATTTATCATTAACTTTGTGAACAGTACATAGATGTACACATAAAATAATTCAGGGTTGTAACCCGAGATCATTTATTGGTACCCTATGCAATGACATGGCAACGGTATGAGTGATGTCGAGCCGTCGCAGCGGATCGACCATTCAAATAATTCCGCATTCCGAGCCTAGATCTGGGGATTCACGAGAGCGAAAGTGTTTGAGAGTTTGAGAAGAGATACTGATGAGAAGCGTTGTTAGGAACGCAGTTCGGGGAAAGCATATGTGGTTAATTCTAGAGGTTTGAGAAAGGATAATGCCAGGGATGGCATGAGTAGTTTTGAGAAGAAGACTCATGAGGATGAGCGGAGAATGTGCACCAGATATGGTCGGACTAGACAATATGAATCGCGAGTACTATGCCAAGAGTACATTGGATGGAGTTGCGCTCAAAGGATGCTACGAGTGTGGTGGGCAAGGACATTTCAAGAGAGATTGTCTGAAAATGAAGGGTCGGGATGCCAGGGGTAGAGCGTTCGAGCTAAATGCTGGGGCAGCACGAGACGATCTTGCTGTTGTTATCGCTATGTTTCGAATCAAAAACCAATCTATGTTCATACTTTTAATACCAAAGCTGACTTGAGTTTTGTTCGAGAAACTTTGAATCATTTTTGTGTTCACTAACAAGTAAGCTGGGTATAAAGTGCCCGATAGAACTAGCAATTGGTAAGTTGATAGAAACTAGTAAGGCCGTTTGAGGTTGTAGTATTTATTTTGTGATCGTAGTTCTAGTGTTGGTTTATTTCCAGTGGAGCTGGGGAGCTTTGACGTAGATGCGAGGATGGATTGATTATCCGAGAACGAAGTGGGGACTATCGCTTGAAGAAGCTAGATAGGATATCTCGCCCTGATAACGGTAGAGAGGTGGTAGTTGTTCGTGGAGACCGACCGAGTCGAGCATCGGGTGTTGAGTGCTGAGAGTCTTCAGTGTTTGGAGGATGTTCAAGTTGTTACGAAAGGGGCTATCCTACGTTCTTAGTTAACATGGTGGATACGAAAGCCGAATGTTGGAATACCGGAGAGATTCCTATTGTTCGCAATTATCTAGAAGTTTCCTTAAAAAGACTTACCTGGATTTCCCCTACGAGGCAGATCGAATTCTGAATCGATCTGATACCCGGTGCTGCGCCCAGTTGCACAATCTCCTTATAGATTAAGCACTGTTTGAGGATGTTAGAAATGTCGAGTCAGTTTCAAGAGCTTTTGGACAAGGGTTTTATTCGATCAAGCTTTTCGTTTGAGGTGCATCTGTTTGGTTGAAGAGAAAGAAGGATGGATCCATCAGGATATGTGATGATTTCAGAGAACTGAACAAGTTGACTATCAAGAATCGGTACCCTTTACCGAGGATTGACGATTTGTTCGATCAAGCTACCGGGATCCAGCTGCTACATGAAGATCGATCTACGATTGGGATATTATCAGTTGAAGGTTGCTGACGAAGATATGCTAAGGACTGCTTTTTGAACACGATATGGCCATTACAAGTTATTAGTCATGCCTTTTGACTAAATTAATGCGCCATTTATATTCATGGATCTCGTGAACAGGGTATGGAAACCCTAATCGGATGAATTCGCGATAATATTCATCGACGACATACTTGCCTATGTGGTTGGTGAATGATGAGGAGCGCCAAAGACCCCGTCTGGAGTATGATGATCCATATGACTAGCTGGGTACTACCGGAGATTTATTAAGGATTTCCCTAAATTAGTGCAGCCTTCGACACTAAAAACCCTAAAAGGAAAAGGGAAATTGATTGGACAGCAAGATAGTAGGAAGCTTTTCAAACCCCTGTAAGAAGAACTGGGAGCGTGTACGATGGATTTCGAAGAAAGTTAGGATGCTCCGTTTTGAAGCCTTGCATGGATAGAAGTATTGATCACCATTCTGTTGAGCTAACGTGACAAAAGACAATTAACCTGACCTTAGTTTATCTAGGAAACCATCGACAGGATTTGCCTGGATCGAGGGAAGGTTAAAAGTCGCCAATTGATCGACAGAAGGATTACATGGACAATTGAAGGAACTATTGCAATTCCAAATTGAAGATTTGGTTATGTTAAAGGAGTTATTTTGAAAGAGATGCTATTAGGTTTAGCAGAGGAAAAAAAAAGCTATGCCATCTGGAGTTGGATCAATCGGGTGTAAACTCAGACTACCTCGGGTACAAGGCAATGTATATGTAAATATACATATGATAAACCCGAGATGGTGGAACTTTGACTTAATCTTCGTGATTAAGTGCGTGTAAATGTTGAACCTTGGAAAGGGTGGAGAGCGTTGAGATGTGAGACTAGGAATTGAGGACGTGTGTAATATAGGTCTACGAAGATTCTTTGTAAGAATCAAAGTTCCTCATAGAAACTACAAGACCATATTCATCAAGTTTGTTTTTGCTGTTTCCACCCAGTGCGAAAACAAAACCTGTAGAGTAAAAATTTCGGGGACGAAATTTCCTAAACAAGGGGAGACTGTGACACCCGGCTTTTCAGGCCGTACCGTACAATAGTAACACGTGTTGTGAATAGGTAACAGGGCTGTATTTGACTGATTATGATGTTTATATGTGAAACTTAATGAGTTGGTAAAATTAAACTTTGATAAAAATTATGTTGGCAACGGTAAGATAAATTAAAACGCTAAGAAACTCTATTTTTCGAGTTTAAGCGCGTACCGCGCGATGCAGCGCGTATACCGACAAAATACTGTCAACACAGCCTGTCAAGGCAACTGATAATCATTTTAGTAATAATTTAATGAGTTTATTACATTAGAATGATAAAAATAAATAAAAACGCATAAATCCCTATTTTTGCAATTTTAAGCGCGTACTGCGCAGCACAGCGCGCATACTGCCAATTACCGGCAACGTCGCCAGTGTGACAACCCTCACTAAACCAGGTATCCGTACGACTTAATTAATAATTAATTACTGCTTAATTGCTGTGCTTACTTGAACTTGTGGATAAACTGCTACTTGAATACTGATACATGTACTTACTTGCATCATACTTTACTTGCTGTCACTCCATGTTTTGCTTACAGCACCCTTGTGACAACCTTGATGCACCAAAAGCACAGTAGCACAATGAACGGATAACCTATTAAACGTGCTGTCATAACTAGCACCAGGCAGGTACTGCCTCTAAGGCCTGTAAGAGCCTGAGATAGTTTGCTACACTAGTGGTGAGTGTCGGGATATAAGGGTTGTAGAACTGCGTCACTAGGAATGAGATTACAGTGACCGGATGTGCCTAAAACGTACTCTAGGTACAAAATTCAGCACTTTAACAAAAAAAATTCAGCATTAAGCTACCTAATAGAGTGCCAAAACATGAGAAAAACATTACTAGACACTTTCCAAAGTGTCGGGAATAAGTTGTGTCACTAAAAATAATAATAACGACACTTTAAAGCTTTGTTAAGCACTTTGACGGATTACTATCCAACCGAACAACCGGACTTTACCCGGAACATAAAAATATTGCCAACAACATTGTTTTTCTTTTTCTGTGCCAGTTAGGGTCCCTGAATACCCTAACACCCGTCATCATGCACGACACGCTAGTAACCGAGTTAACCTTCACTTAACTTAACTAATACTTAACTTTTGGTTGAAATCTAACTAGGAGACCCCCCCCCCCTAACCGAACCGTCCCCTTGGGGGATACCCCGTGTCCTTTGTTGATTATTTAAATCCCTTGTGCTTAATATCTATTAGACATAAAACCCTTTGGTTATTTGTGAAAGGTTTGTCTATAAGTTTTAGTCTTAACACACATGATCATTTCACTCAACTCTCAACAAAACTCTCTCCCTCTCCTCTCTAAATAACTCACGGCCGAACACCCCTATATCAATCCATCCATTTTTCGACTTTGTCCAAGCTATTTCAAGATCATACAAGTGTTAAGGATCCCACATAAGGAAGCTTGGTGCATTCGGAACGCGAAGGACCTCACCCTATTGCTTTTATCCACGCATTTTTCGACTAGTATCTTCCCTAGCCTTGAGCTAGAAGTAAGTTGCTATAAACACACTCTCGATCTATTTTAAAGTGGTTAAAAAGAACTTTGTCGGTTAAAATCTATGAACATACAAGATGATATGTTAAAAGTCTACTAAAAATGCTAAAAATGATGGATAAAAGCTTGATTGTTGTGTAAATCTTGTAAGATTTGTTTTGTGTGATTATTTAGTGCCGATCTATGTTGTGGTAGCTCGGATCATCATCTAACCCGGATTAGTCATGTTCATGAATCATGACATAGAGTATGTTTAAGTATGAAAAGGGTTAAGTGATGAAACTCTACCACACACTAAACATGAACTTGTGTAAAATCAACTTTACTTGCGAAATAGTGTTTAAAACTAGTAGATCTACGGATCTACAAGCGGTATTTTCAAAGGACCATGTGTCAAGGAAATCTTATTTTCTAAAAACCGGATCTTACATGAACAAGAATGATTTTTAAACACACAAGTGTGTAAACACTTGTGTAACACTAAATTTCGACAAGGAACTAGTTTTGTCAAAAATTTTACTAGAAGTTGTAAAGATGGAATTTCGTTAGAAACGAGGCTTTTACGAAACCGGAATGATTTACACAAAAGATCCACTAAAAGTAATGAGATTTACTTCATATTTTAAATAAACCACAAGTTCATGCATTTTTGCGATTTACATATATATTGACTAGTTTGATGCTTTGAACATTGTTTTGATGGAATGAGAAAATTGTTGGTTTGATTTGTAAAAGAAAATGATACGCTTGAAAGCGTGGCCACCTCCAGTTACAGAGGAAACTCTGGCGAAATTTTTCCAAAAACCTAACACTTAGAAATATTTTCACCACAAGTGTTAGAAATACATTTTGACTTGTTTTCAAATTATAGATTTCGCCACGACTTATTTACAAAATATCGGAGGTGGGATTTCACAAAATAAAACCTGAAATATATATATTTAGAATATATGTTTTTCATAACGTCACTTGTAAAATGTTTATGATTATTTTGTGAAATATACAAATATTATTTTTAGGGTAAAAATAATATTACCGAATGTTAATGATTATATTTTGAAGTAAGAAATAAAATATATTAAGTGAGACTTAATAATATATTTCGAAGTTTACGAACGCACATGTATTAAATCCCCCATCCTTGGGAAGGAAAATAATTACCAAGTATTTACAAAAATATAAACACGAAATAGTTGTCTAACTATTTCCCAAAAACTTAAACCTTAAGCTAAGGCACGGCCATCCGTCTAATAGAGTTAGTACGTGTAGGTCGTCGCACAGCTGCTTGATCAGGAGATATATGTGACAACCCGTACTCTCATCGTCGAGAGAATGGTATTTTAATAATATTTGTAGTTATTATTGATATTACATAATATGTATATGTACATGCGTACAAAACAACAACTTTGGACTACCAAAGTTGTTAATCCCCTCATGGACACACATCAGAGGCCCAAAAGCAGCCCAAACACACTCACAATTCTACCCTAATTTGCATCAGGTGGTAGTATAAAAACAACAAATCAGCCGACAACTTAGGGATGTTTTAAATCAATCATTCTCATTTTCAGCAATCCTTAGACACCTCTTTTCTCTCTCACCTTAAACCCTTTCTTCCTAAAAACAAACCTGCAACATAAAACCCTTCTCCACCCTTCTTGGAGACCACCGGAGACCACTGGTGACGTCCGTGCACCCCCATCAACCTCCGGTAACACCTCTTTCACTCCGATTCCCCGACGGCAGTTCGAATCTTTCAACTCGGGATTCCTGTTTCTTCAACTCAGCTCGCACACCCGATTCCGACGTCAAAAAAATCCAGGTTAGAAGGGTCGTTTCGTTCTTTTTAAAGTGAGCTTGATGTTCTGAATGTTGTCACTGAATACGTGTAACGAATTGTGTTAGCTGGAACTTCATATTTGCCTAATATATGAGTTGGATTTGATGGTTATAAGTAGCAATAATAATGATTCATGTTGATACTTTAATTGATGGGTTTCTTAAAAATGTACAACTAAAAATGCCTTGTGTACAACCTGGTCATGCATAATATTTGAAGAATGAAAGATAATAGAGACGTGATACTGTATTCATTTGATCGATATTAAGGTCCATTAAGCAAGTCTTCTTTAGTTAGTTGTTGATAACAAAAATAATGGCAGATTGTTGAATGTTGTTTGGTTCGAAATATTAGGATGAAGGTGTGGTCTTTTCTATTTTGATTAAAGATGAGATGATGGTGTTGGAATGAAACCCAGATCTGTCGAATGTTTATGTAATATGACCTCCGATAATCTTGTTTAAAAACAACAAGATGATGATGATCTTGTATGATTATGGACTGTTTGTTTGTTTGGAAAATATTTGAAATATATGCATTTGATCTGATTTAGAAGCTTGTACGAAATGCAAAACATGTTAAGGTAATTTGATTGGCTAGTACTGATTTGGATAAGAATTCTAGAAGAATTTCCATCAATGTTCTCATCAGTGGTTGCGAGTCGGAATCATGTGGTTTCGACTCGAGACCACTCAGCGACCACTCGAAACCAAACAAGGCGCTCCAGGAGTCGAGACCAGCATGGTTACGACTCGAGATCTCCTGATCTCGACTCGAGACCTCCTGATCTCGACTCGAGACCTGACTCGAGACCTCTACAGTTGTGACTCAAATGTTCACAACTCGAGACCAGCTGATTTCGACTTAGAATCCAGTGGTTGCGACTCGAGACCTCATAGTCTCGAGTCGAGACTATCCGGTCTCGACTGGGCTTCTTAACTCCGTTAGTGGGCCGCATTATGTGATACTTGTTTTGGACTGTGTGTTATTGCCACTGCTTAACTGAATTATGTGCTGCTACTGTTTAACTGCTCGTATGTTAGGATAGGCCCAACAACGTAAATGTTAGTATGACTCTCACGCTATGTGTTAGATACGTGTAGGATTATACGTGACACTACTTGCATACGAACCTAATAAATATTTAATAACCATAATAGGGTATGGTTGACCAACGTAACACAAGTAAATTAACTACCGAGCAAAGCAAAGGTGAGTTCACTACTTTTTACTTAAAGCATGCGTTCCCGGTGGTTGGGAAAAGGAACAAAACACTTTTCCTGGTTTGGGATTGCTTACTATCTCCTTGTGCGGGATACGGTATTTCTATCTCCTTGTGTGGGATACGGGTAACAACGCTATCTCCTTGTGAGGGATACAAACTTACTTTACTTCCCTTGTTACTGGGAACAAACTTACTTTTCTTCCCTTGTTACTGGGAACAAACTTACTTTTCTTCCCTTGTTACTGGGAACAAACTTACTTACTTCCCTTGTTACTGGGAACTCTTGGTTAATTACGGTTTATACGGAATGCAATGAGCAACACTAAACGAAACTCTATCACTTAAGTCCCTACCATTTAATACCGATTAGTCGCCGGGGCCTGGCGAACGGGTTATTAGTTAATAGCGCTATTTAGGTGTAACCAGCCTCACACCGACCCTTGTTACTGGGAACGGGAGTGAACTAATGAACTCTGGCAAACCGTCAATGATGATAGAACATTGACAAACGGGGCACTGCGGAAACGTACGGTTAAGTAAGTATTCGGTATTGGAAAAACAGTTTAGTCGCTCACTTATGGGGTAGCTCCCCATGGCATGTATAAACGGATAAATTAACTGGTTAAAACAAGTTTTTGGAATTAAAAACTGGAAAACTACAAACACGTGAACTCGCCAACTTTATGTTGACACTCTACTGCATGCTTTGCAGGTTGCTCGATACAGCTCTGGACGGACGTTGCAATCGGATGGAGTGCGTGGTTCGTAAGTTTCATATGAACAACTTGTGGTTTTAAGTTACGATGTGTTCTTCTTTCCTTTCTGTTGCAAACTTTAACTATGTTTTGAAAAATTTAAAAATTGGTCGCTAATTATACCATTATTTGTAATAATAACTAAACGGTTCAAAATAATTAGTGGCTAAGATCCTGGTCGTCACACGCCTCGCGGTAATACCCCGCGTGTGGATTTTGAGGGTGTGACAGATTGGTATCAGAGCCATTGGTTATAGTGAACTAGGTTTAAGATATAAAATATTTTAAGATGAAAAATGTTTTATATGAAAAACCAGACTATAACCGTTCTTTAATGAAAAACCACAACAACACCACATTCCGGATTGCAAGGTTCGTCAACCTAAGATGCTCACCTGGTAATGGTAGGCTAACGGCATTTACTTGTGCATAACTTATGTGTGCGAACATGCATGTGTGTATGTGTATAATTAGCATATATGTGTTAGTATGTATGCGTATATTTAGTATTTAACACAGTGGATCATACGAAGGCTAGGCAAGCGTGTTACGTGCTAAACAGGAACGAGTCCTCCTAAACCTGGTTCGAAACCACGATACGCTAAGAGCAAGGAACTAGTTATTTTGAGCCCTCGTCTATGTATTTCCTGATATCACCCCTGGATTAGAACGAATCGACGCGGTGAACGATTACTCGATATACCTGCTCAGGAAAGGTCTGCTACATACTACATAGAAAAGTTACGTGATCGAATCGACGAAGGGGAGCCACCCCTATATCAGGTAACGTTAGAAGGAACAACGACGCCATTCACCTCCTTCCTACTTACGCATTTCTTCTTCCCAACTCAAGCGGTGTGGCTTGTTCCCTCATCCGACTGATCACCTGGATTCTTGAAGCGTTCTAGTAAGACTACACCGTTTGGATTTCTGTTTTGTACGTCTCGAACACGAGAAGCATGCGCGGTGTATGTTTCTCATAGCTGTGCCAATAATCGTATCACCCTTCCATCGACCACGAAGTTATTTCCCCTAATTCCTCGTTACATGGTAAATCCTTATTCAAGTTCAAGCTTATACCTTAGCACGCCCCAAAAACCCAGCAAATTGATATCTTTCTTACGAACCGGCGTATTTGGAAGCGTGGCAAGACGAAGACACGAGCCAGTCAACCCACCCACGAGTACGGTGACCTAGATGCTTACCTTATCCTTCATTTGCTAGAACCGTTATTCCTTGACGACTCTTCTGACTCCGTGAATCCTTTCGACTAGCTTTTGTACAAATCTGTGCTTATTACTCCAGATGGTATCCCCGTTTCTACCGTTTCTTCATCACAATATCCATGTCTCTTCATACGAGAGGGAGCCTTGGCCAGATTCCTCTCCAGATTAATGAATTCAGCAAGATTGACCTTTAGTCAAAAAAAATTGGCAACATTTACCTCAATCGTGCGTTTTCAAGCGCCCGTTTCTGCGGTTTCACATCAACCCCCCCCCCCCCCGACGCAAGCGCTACTTCAACTCATCTACACGACTTAGAGCAACCTACTCGAACTTGATTTTCTACCGACCTGAGAAATCACATCCTGCCAGACGTCTCAGTAGACCCTGAAACCTACAGACCCGCACGACGACCATCCCTCTCTAGCTACTTCATTTTGCGCTAACCACATCGACGTAACATCCCTTAACAACAAGCAACGTTCTGTATTCTAAACGCCCATAGCTTGTGTACGACCAACTACCTCATCGACATCAGATTAATCCCTATTGCCGATCCCAAAGCCTTTATGTTTGTCTCAAGTTAAACGCATCAATTTTGGCTACCCTTCTTGCGTTATCTCGCTACTCGTATTATGTTTCGCGGATCCCATGATCCTTATCCTACTCTACTCTGCACAAATCTCTGTTTGAACGAGTTACTTCCTACGAATGTTACTCGCTGGGGCAATGAGCCAAGGATACCCTGGGGGTAACGGGTATCGCAAGCACTGTTCTCCGAAATTGATACGATCAACACCTAGTTACGACACTCGAATTTATTCTATCCTGTCAAAATTTGACACTTGTTTCTTTCGACGACGTCCGAACCTACTCCGAAAACCAGTGGGAATCAGGGTAACTCCTACACTTTACTCTGGTACTTCTACTACGCAAACCCCCTTGCGCTAAGTTTTCAATGCATGACTTTTAACGTCGCAAAGCCCACATCTCTCGACTGTATACGCAACCACCCCCCCTCACGGTTTAAACTCCAAAGAGCATCGCCTAGCATTGGAGAGATGCTCAAGTATCCGCAACTCCAGGAATTAGGAGATAATCTATGAGGCGCTTCTATCTTAATCTATCCTATCCAAGGCATTGCTGAAATGTCTGCCAGTAACGGCACGGGACCAAAGAAACCGACAAGTTTCTGAACTTGCAACCATCTACTTGATAAAAGCAGATGCTGGGCACGGAGTGCCAACTTCTATCACTTTTGATCGAACCCACGATTTGGCACCCGATTCGTCACATGCTATGCACAAAAACCTTTGGCTCATAGTTAGGAATGAGCACTGCTTATGGTCGCAAACTGATAGTCAGGCCAAACGCAACATCCAAACACTCAAAGGCCTGTTGAGAACATGTGTTATCGACCTTGGATACGAGCGACACTTCCCTTTTTGTAGAATTCTCTTCCAACAACAGCTACCACACTAGCATTCAGGCAGCACCCTTAGGGGCATTACACGGACGCAAATGCCGGACACCTCTGTGTTGGGCGGAAGTTGGCAGAAGCCAAATTACCGGCCCAAGACTTGACACAACGGGTAGGATTGCCCAGAGCAGACAACAAATGGCGACAGTTCGTGACAAGCAGAAAAACTACGCGGATAAGCGTAGGAAACCTCTAGAATTCCTAGTCGGAGACTGGGTTCTACTTAAAGTTTCACCCTGGAAGGGTGTGGTACGTTTTGGCTAACGGGACGAGCTTAGTCCATGATATGTTGGACCGTTCGAAATTACCTAGAGGATCGGTAAGGTAGCTTCGCAGACTAAACATGCCTGAAGAGCTGAGTGCGGTACACGTCTTTCACGTGCCTAATATGAAGAAGTGTCTGTCAGATGAAACATTTGTTGTTCCTTTTAGGAACTCGTGATCAGCAACAAACTACGCTTCGTTGAGGAACCGGTCGAGATCGAGGATCAAGAAATCAAAACCCTCGAGCGTAGTGTAACCAACGGACTGAGTTCGTTGGAACTCACGCCATGGCCCAGAGTTTACCTGGGAATGGGAAAACCAGATGATGCGCATGTATCCCTAGTTGTTTACAAACGTTACTACCAGCACTGAGGCTACAACTGAATTTCGGAAAGAAAATTCAACCAACAGGGGATGATGTGACGCCCCACGCAAACATTTTAACACTAGCTTGTCAGTGACTGCGCGCTAAAAATTTCGGGACGAAATTTCTTAAACTTGGGGATAATGTGACACTTCGGGTTCCTGTACGTTTCTTGGAAGCTATAATTAATTCTGTGAAACTCTATACTATGTGAAAATTTTCATGATTATGAGAATTACATGAATTTACATGCAACATGACTTTACATGCTATGTGACCTTGTTTGATACGTGACTTCATGTGCAAGGTGCTTTGCATGATTCGTTTCGTGAACTTGTGTGAAACTACGTGTATTTACGTGTAACGAATCGTATATCTTAGCTTAAATTTCGAGGACGAAATTTCTGTAACATGGGGAGAATGTGACAACCCGTACTCTCATCGTCGAGAGAATGGTATTTTAATAATATTTGTAGTTATTATTGATATTACATAATATGTATATGTACATGCGTACAAAACAACAACTTTGGACTACCAAAGTTGTTAATCCCCTCATGGACACACATCAGAGGCCCAAAAGCAGCCCAAACACACTCACAATTCTACCCTAATTTGCATCAGGTGGTAGTATAAAAACAACAAATCAGCCGACAACTTAGGGATGTTTTAAATCAATCATTCTCATTTTCAGCAATCCTTAGACACCTCTTTTCTCTCTCACCTTAAACCCTTTCTTCCTAAAAACAAACCTGCAACATAAAACCCTTCTCCACCCTTCTTGGAGACCACCGGAGACCACTGGTGACGTCCGTACACCCCCATCAACCTCCGGTAACACCTCTTTCACTCCGATTCCCCGACGGTAGTTCGAATCTTTCAACTCGGGATTCCTGTTTCTTCAACTCAGCTCGCACACCCGGTTCTGACGTCAAAAAAAATCCAGGTTAGAAGGGTCGTTTCGTTCTTTTTAAAGTGAGCTTGATGTTCTGAATGTTGTCACTGAATACGTGTAACGAATTGTGTTAGCTGGAACTTCATATTTGCCTAATATATGAGTTGGATTTGATGGTTATAAGTAGCAATAATAATGATTCATGTTGATACTTTAATTGATGGGTTTCTTAAAAATGTACAACTAAAAATGCCTTGTGTACAACCTGGTCATGCATAATATTTGAAGAATGAAAGATAATAGAGACGTGATACTGTATTCATTTGATCGATATTAAGGTCCATTAAGCAAGTCTTCTTTAGTTAGTTGTTGATAACAAAAATAATGGCAGATTGTTGAATGTTGTTTGGTTCGAAATATTAGGATGAAGGTGTGGTCTTTTCTATTTTGATTAAAGATGAGATGATGGTGTTGGAATGAAACCCAGATCTGTCGAATGTTTATGTAATATGACCTCCGATAATCTTGTTTAAAAACAACAAGATGATGATGATCTTGTATGATTATGGACTGTTTGTTTGTTTGGAAAATATTTGAAATATATGCATTTGATCTGATTTAGAAGCTTGTACGAAATGCAAAACATGTTAAGGTAATTTGATTGGCTAGTACTGATTTGGATAAGAATTCTAGAAGAATTTCCATCAATGTTCTCATCAGTGGTTGCGAGTCGGAATCATGTGGTTTCGACTCGAGACCACTCAGCGACCACTCGAAACCAAACAAGGCGCTCCAGGAGTCGAGACCAGCATGGTTACGACTCGAGATCTCCTGATCTCGACTCGAGACCTGACTCGAGACCTCTACAGTTGCGACTCAAATGTTCACAACTCGAGACCAGCTGATTTCGACTTAGAATCCAGTGGTTGCGACTCGAGACCTCATAGTCTCGAGTCGAGACTATCCGGTCTCGACTGGGCTGCTTAACTCCGTTAGTGGGCCGCATTATGTGATACTTGTTTTGGACTGTGTGTTATTGCCACTGCTTAACTGAATTATGTGCTGCTACTGTTTAACTGCTCGTATGTTAGGATAGGCCCAACAACGTAAATGTTAGTATGACTCTCGCGCTATGTGTTAGATACGTGTAGGATTATACGTGACACTACTTGCATACGAACCTAATAAATATTTAATAACCATAATAGGGTATGGTTGACCAACGTAACACAAGTAAATTAACTACCGAGCAAAGCAAAGGTGAGTTCACTACTTTTTACTTAAAACATGCGTTCCCGGTGGTTGGGAAACGGAACAAAACACTTTTCCTGGTTTGGGATTGCTTACTATCTCCTTGTGCGGGATACGGTATTTCTATCTCCTTGTGTGGGATACGGGTAACAACGCTATCTCCTTGTGAGGGATACAAACTTACTTTACTTCCCTTGTTACTGGGAACAAACTTACTTTTCTTCCCTTGTTACTGGGAACAAACTTACTTTTCTTCCCTTGTTACTGGGAACAAACTTACTTACTTCCCTTGTTACTGGGAACTCTTGGTTAATTACGGTTTATACGGAATGCAACGAGCAACACTAAACGAAACTCTATCACTTAAGTCCCTACCATTTAATACCGATTAGTCGCCGGGGCCTGGCGAACGGGTTATTAGTTAATAGCGCTATTTAGGTGTAACCAGCCTCACACCGACCCTTGTTACTGGGAACGGGAGTGAACTAATGAACTCTGGCAAACCGTCAATGATGATAGAACATTGACAAACGGGGCACTGCGGAAACGTACGGTTAAGTAAGTTTTCGGTATTGGAAAAACAGTTTAGTCGCTCACTTATGGGGTAGCTCCCCATGGCATGTATAAACGGATAAATTAACTGGTTAAAACAAGTTTTTGGAATTAAAAAATGGAAAACTACAAACACGTGAACTCGCCAACTTTATGTTGACACTCTACTGCATGCTTTGCAGGTTGCTCGATACAGCTCTGGACGGACGTTGCAATCGGATGGAGTGCGTGGTTCGTAAGTTTCATATGAACAACTTGTGGTTTTAAGTTACGATGTGTTCTTCTTTCCTTTCCGTTGCAAACTCAAACTATGTTTTGAAAAATTTAAAAATTGGTCGCTAATTATACCATTATTTGTAATAATAACTAAACGGTTCAAAATAATTAGTGGCTAAGATCCTGGTCGTCACACGCCTCGCGGTAATACCCCGCGTGTGGATTTTGAGGGTGTGACAATATACTTGGTAGAGACGCACCACTGTGATTTCATGTCCCCCTTTTCTCTTAACTGTTTTCATTTTTCTAACTGCGGGGGTGAAATACATGTTACTATGATTACGAGTACTTTTACATGGTATGGTTAGCGTAAGGAGGGTTATTACTATTCAGATCATGTGAGTGGGTAGGCAGAAACTTGAGGCCATTAATCCTCAAGGTAGGACCGAGGGGCAGGAGCGGTAGATCTATCTGGGTGTAGCGAGCCCAACCCCAGGCCCAAACAGTACGGACCTCAGGGTGACTTTGTACCCAACGCATAAATCTGCTAGGTTTGAGTCTTCCTACTTGCACTTCACACATATCAATGGACTTGCAAACCATTGGTGATCTCTTTTTCCTTATTTGCTACATACCAGGGTTTTTATACTTACAAAGGTTTATTTACTCACTTACACATGAACTCGCTCAACATTATTGTTGATTTTTCAAGTTACATGTATTTCAGGGAATTAAAGATCTGGCGCGGTATGTTGTGTTTTCCCGCTGCATATGGGTTCCGAGGTCATCCCGGTTTAGGAAATGTGACTTTTTCCTGGACGAGTCACAAATCTTAAACTGCGTTTTATTCATGTTGATGTTTACGTCTTACAAAACAATGTTTTATGTTATGGTGTTGTAGTCCCTAAGACAATGTTATGTTACTTTGGTTTTAAAACTTAAATCTATGGATGATCTTGCATGGTTTTATTATCATATAGCTTTGTTATGATTAAGCTATGGTATTAAGAAGTCACACCAAATTAACCACGCTTCCGCAAAGCCAGGGTGTGACAGCCAGTCCCGGCAAACAAAATATTGTTCAATAACATTTTGGTAAGTTTATTTTTATAGAGCATTAAAAATAATTTAAAACGCGCTAAAACGGGTTAAAACGCTAGATAAAATACCCGGTATCCAGTAAAATACTAGTTTTTGTGTATATATATGTATATGTATGTGTGTGTTCGTATATATGTGTGAGGTGGAGAAGAGTTGGCAGCCATGCAACCTTCTCTCTCTCCCCTCTCTCATACTATTATTGGTCTTGTTGGGAGGTGGGTGATGATGATGAGCCTTAAAGCTCTCAAAATCTTGTGAAATCCAAGACTTGTGTCACAAAAACACAATAACTCTCTCTCTCTCCTAAAATCAGCCGAACACCCCTCTTACTACCTCCATACTTTCAAAATTTTGATGATTCTTGCAAGAACATCATTAAATCTAAGGTGTTTCCAAGCTATTTTGATGATCCAAAGGTGCTTTCTTGGTGAAATAAGCTTTCAAACATCAAAAATCATGTCAAAACCCACTTGAATCTTGAAGGTATAAAAAACATTTCTCTAAATTTTGTTCTTGGTTCATAAGTGATGTTGTAAATCTTGGAAAGTTTCTCTTGATTCTTGAGATTTTCACAAGACATAAAACTAAAAAAAATGGGTGTTTTAAAGGAAACAAGAATGAATTAACATGTGTGCATGTGTGGCCGTGAGTGTATGTGTGTGTGTAGGTTATTATGTTTTAATTTTGATTGAGTAATTCTTGATTAACATGTTACTTGAATAGTAGAATGCATGCAAAAACCATAAGTGTCATAAAAGAATGCTTTTAAAAGTGTTTCATGATTTGAAAGGGGTATGATGAAAAATGAATTTTTGGAAGTTCATGTGAGTATATAAATTTCGTGTATGAGTATGTTTATGTGTATGCATGCATGTAATTTTTAGTTATATACTCATAAATGTAAGAACACTTGCATTTTGTATGAATGATTATGTATAAATGATTATGTGATGATGGATGATATAGGTTATAATTTGTAAGAACATGGATTTAATATGATCTTGAGTATGATTAGATCATAAGTAATGAAGTTGATGTTGTATGAGTGCATTAGATGCACATACATGAACATGCATGATGATATGAAAGCATGAAATGATGATTTGATAAAAAATAATTTTTTATCAGATTATAAACATTAAAATATGATTATTTTGAAGTGTTTAATTATATAAAACTTTGTCATAAAGTTTACTAGTCTTGCATGTTGTACTTGGTGCATTAGGAGTTGTAAAATACGTGAAATCGCATGATTTATGTGACATACATAAAAACTGCACTAATCTGATTATGATCACTATTTTAATCAGTAAATAACATATATTGTGTTAAAATATTGAGTCATTCCGAGTTGGGATGGTTATAGTAACGTTTAACGCAAAACTATGCGGTAAAACGGTCAAAAATCGGCTTTTCGAATGATTTTTATAAAACTGATTTAGATCAGTAAGTAAACTGATATTTTTAGTTTAAAAATAAGTATTTTAACTATTTTTAAGTTTACTTGGTGTTTGGTTAGTCATACGTGACTTCCGACGCCCGAAAACGTTACCGAATCGCTAAAATACGCATTTTTCTATGTACACTAGTATGGGTAAAATTTTGGGTAAACCTTATGTGTTAAAATGTGTTATGTGATTTAAAACATGATAATGTTAAAATATGTTAGGTTTTAACTTGATTTCAAAGATTCGAATTATGCATGTATATTTGTGCGTTTTATGCGGTAGAAACGGTAAAAATCGCGTTAAATGTGTAACTTGTTTGTCGAGCATGAAATTTGATACATAGGAGATATTTTATGTATATTTTCTTTAAAAAGACAAAATAAATAAGTTAACAAAATTTCATGTGTTTCGATGATAATTTATGTGAACGTTTATGAATATATATTACGACGCGCAAATCGTAGATATATTGCGTATAAACGGGATAGTTAATGGATTTACACAATAATGGTCATCAATAAAATCGTTCAAGTCGCAAAATCATAAATATATACATATATTAACGTGCCAACATAATAAAAAATAATAAGATTTCGAGAAAATCTCAAAGTTATGTGAAAATTCTAAGAAACGGAGAAACTTAGGATTTTGTGATGTATATATGAATATTGATTTAAAACTCGTTCCTACATATAATAGGACGTGTAGAAATCAAACTGTGGGATTGCGCTATTTAAAATACGCACCCAAAGGTGAGTGTTACTAAACCCCTCTTTTTACTGTTTTGTATATATTTTGGGGGTAGAACACGTCATTAAAAGGGTTTAATAAGGTTTTCGAAATAAAACATACCTCTTAATATAAAATATATATTTTCGTTGAAAATATATGAAATTTGATAAGTCATACGTTTCGAAGTAAAACGTTTTTGATTAATGAATATTGAAAGTACGATATTTCCTAAGCGAAATATGATCGTACAGTTGGCGAAGAATTCTTGACTGGGTCTCATATGATGGAGAGTAAGGGGAATTCGTACAACGTTGTGTATTAAATTGTCATATTAGTAGGATATATATATTGTACGTGAGGCAGACATCATATTGTCATTCAATAGGACCCTGCGCCCATGATGTCGTTTAATCATTTAATATTGCACGCGATGAATTGTTGGTAGATCTATCAGGTTGACAACCCCATCGTGACCGGTCGCCCTGTGTCAAGTCAAACGATGAATTTAAATTTTGTTTATTGTCTAGCTTTGATTATCCCTTCATGGTTAATATATAGTTCGTATCGTCTAGCTAACATACGAGTCTGAAAATTGAAGTTATAATTTAATGTACAAAACCTTGGTAACAATGCTGTTGTCGGATCGTTGAACCGATGGAAGGCCCGTGGATTTTATTAAGGAAGTATAATGGACTTTCTAAAATTTATATGGATATTTTCAAATAAACACCTAATCAAAAAGTTTTCCTTGGAATAAAAATTGTTTGTATGTGAATATGTGAACTCACTTTCCTTTGTGTTGACACTTGATTTTAACGTGTTCTACAGGTATTTGAGTTCGGCTTCGGGAATTATGGCGTATCTTGTGGTTGTTGATGCATGTTTTGTTACTTAATAATGTTGGACTAACTTTTAAAACTTCTGGGATGAATGTAATAAGATCCATCAGGATCATAAACAACTTAACTATGTCATGGGTGTATCGTGTCTTAAAACGTAGTGTTTAAATAACTTACATTTAAAACGTACTAAAATGTCCAACAACTAAATGCATCGATCGACAAGATATAAATGGGCACCAACTTCCGTCTCCACTACGTTATATATTCCGCTGCGACGTTTTGGGGTGTGACATCAACAATAAACAAGAAACAAAAGTTAAACATATTCATTTCCATTTCTGATGAAGTACCCACTGAGGAAAAATGAACTAGCTACTCATTTTTCGCTTCTGAAAGAGATATCCACTGGGAAATGAATAATCTGTTCAAGAACCATATTCATTTTTGGTTCCGATGAAGTATCCATTGAGGAAAATGAACTATCCGTTCATTTTCGCTTCTGAAGAAATATCCACTGAGTAAAATGAATAAATTCATTTCGTTTCTAGTGAAGTATCCATTGAGGAAAATGAATTGTTCATTCATTTTCGGTTCTAAAGAAATATCCACTGAGGGAATGAATAATCCTGCATTAATCTTGTCATTTTCGTTTCTGATGAAGTATCCACTAAGGAAAATAAACTATCCGTTCATTTTCGCTTCTGAAGAAATATCCACTGAGGAAAATGAATAGATTCATTCCGCTTCTGATGAAGTATCCACTGAGGAAAATGAGTTATCCATTCATTTTCGCTTCTAAAGAAATATCCATTGGGGAATGAATAATCTTGTATCGATTCTTTCATTTCCACTTCTGACGAAGTATCCATTGAGGAGAATGAATCATCCATTCATTTTCGCTTTTGAAGAAATATCCATCGGGAAAATGAATAACTTATTCAACAATTTTTCATTTCTACTTCTGATGGAGTACCCACTGAGGAAAATGAATCATCCATTCATTTTCACTTCTGAAGAATATCCACTGGAGAAATGAAATACAAGTCCTTGTGGAATCTTCCTTAATAGTTAGATTCTTAAAGGGGCACTTAAAGTACTTCTTTTAAATCCATAATAGGATTTCTAAGAATGCCTTACAAAACACTGAAACAAAGAGCCAAATCCTTATAAGATGTTTCTATCCAAATAATTAGACTCTTAAAGGATACTCACATAACTATTGGTTGATTTGGTTTTATCATTGATCAAATCCCTCATTCCCACTTCCTGCTTTAATCATGGGAGTATCCTTTAGGGGCTGAGCATCATAGGTATAACAGCCCGTTCCCACTTCCTGCATTATCTAAGGAAGCATCCACTGGGGAAATGATAAAGTGATGCCTTACGTGGAGATCCTTGATGGGTTACTCTATGCAAATAGATAACACCCTAGATTCCATGCAAGATAATTGTCTGACACAACTATACAGACAGACTCCTACGAATAAATTTTGGGACAAAATTTACTAAAGTAGGGGAGACTGTGACATCTGTGCCTCTACGGCCATCATACAAATACAAATCCAATGAAATTTTGTGTTTCATTCTCGGGATTTGTACAAATACATGTGACATTTGCACATGTCAATTCTAGTTCGATTTCAAGCTTTAAATCACTTTCTGGAAAGTTATACGTAAACTGATGCGTAAATTTAATCAGTTTAACGCGAAAAACACTTCGGAACAGTGAATTAGGCTTAACATACCTTAAATAACTTTTACATAACTTAGAAATAAGTTTTGAAGGGTTTGGTGTGTCAAAAACAAGTTTATTCGATCACATGGACTATTTACGACAAACTGCGAAAGTATGCCGATTCGTATAGCAACGAACATTCCGAAACAAGATTGTAAGCTAAACATAGCCTAAATATCCTTTACATAGCTTAGAAATAGGCTTTGAGGGGTTCGGTATGCAAAAATGCGCTTATTTGATCAATAGGGACTAAAAGCGTCAAAAAGTGCATAAGTTTGCATTTACGCGCATATCTTACGTTCTGAACATATCCGGACATCCAAAAATTTTTGTAATCATTAAAATATTTTATTTTAGTGATTGGAATGCAAAAATACCATTCGTCGCGTAATTTGAATCGTTTTTCGCCTCCGTTCGAGTTTTGTCGTAATTAATTGAATAACGCGACCTTACGACCAAACGAAACGACATCCGAGATGTTTTCAAGCATATTTCATGTTCCCTATGCTTTAAAATCATTGTAGAGCCTTGAAATAGGGTTAACGGGGGTTAAATACGTCGAAAACCAAGTTTTTAGCATGCAGGGGCCTATTTTGCCAAAATGCGAAACTTCTGATCAGACTCCCTGGTGGCCAGCGAAGACTCTTGCTGTTTCCTTTGCAGCCCGCGAGAGCTTGAGCTGGCAGATTCAATGAATTAAGCCAAACAGCCTGTTCTCATTGGTTTTAACCATAGATTTTGCATACTATGGGCTTGTTTAAGTGTTCCCCAAGTTGCCTAATCAATGTACTACAAGTGTAAGGCCAAGATCATGTTTCAAAACACATGGAATGATCCTATTGATTCAAGAAATCTATAAATAGCCATGGGTTTTCAACCATGTTCCTTGCTCATTTCAAATTCTTCACAAATCTGCTCTAAGTTGAAACTCTCACACATGTTGAAGGCTTCATACCTGAGTTTTCTTTATTCTATTTCCATGCTTGGACCCTTTGTAAGTGATCTTTCACGCTTGGTTATGTATTCAAGCAAGAAAGTCAAACAGTGTTTGACTTTCTATTTTGACCATGAATTGGTCAAGACAAAGTTCGTTTGAACTTTGCAACGTGAGCGTAATCACGATGGTTATAGTCCCTTGTTACTATACCTACTGATTACCACATTGATTAGTCGAAGTGACGAGTCAAAGTTTCGGTCAAAATGCCGATTATGAACATTTTGCGACGAAACTATTTTCGGGTATTTGTTTTGATATCAAATCAGTTTTCTAACCTAGTTAAACATGTTTTAACATGTTTAACTCATCACTTTTAGTATAGTGCTTGTATAGGGTCGTAAGTCAAGCGGTCTTGACAACCGCTTAGGCTTTCGAACCCGACCCGTTTGGTCGATCGTTAGGATCCTACCAAGCATATTTTGTGACCATAGTTGTATAGGGAATAACCTTCCAAGGTTATACCTTATGGTCACTTAGTTTAATTAGTTGTATGATAGGTAGTTTATATGCCTTAGGTAAATGACCAAAATGCCCTTTTTATGCATAATTTGAATTTAAGCATATGTAACTTAATTTTTGACACTTAAACTGATTATGCAACATATTTAAACATGTTAGGGCATATAATACTTGTCATAGGACAAGTTAGGCGTCTCGAACGCGCATTCGCAGAAATGACGCGTTAAAATAGCGTAGACTACCTTAACGGGTCATAACGGGTCGTAAGCACTTAGGATAGGTTCCGAATCAGAATGTAGGCTTTGTTAAACCATATCATATGAGTACCAATACTCATTTTGTTTACGAGACCTCATTCTACCCGATCTCCCGATTTAGGTGTCGATTTATTTAACATAGTGATCTGATACTAGGTACCACTTGATTCCTTGATTGCCGAGCTTTGTTAGTTCACTTAAATCGAGGATACCTTGCAATCTCAAGTGAGTACATAGTTCCCCTCTTTTACAGCTTTCAATTGTTTTGGGGTGATTCATATGTGCTAAACGATTTCGAGTTTCCAAAGCAAATGCTATGGTTTATATTAAACACAACGATTTCTATAATGTGAACGAACTTGTTGGGGCGTTGGTCGAAAGACAATTGAATGACATGTCACACCCCGACCGCGTAAAACAACAAATCGCGGCGGAAACATCGGGGCGTGTTGCAACAGAATTAATGTTTCATAACCATGGATACCAAAAAGTGTTTCTTTTTATTAAACATTGAATAATTACATCGTCTGGAAATCTAAATACACTATTTAAACATAGTCTATCATTGTTATCGAGTCACTAAGGCCTTGTCCAGTCCTATGTGAGCATGCATCTTATCAATCGATATCATTCAACAATACCTGAAACATATGTGAAAACGAGGTCAGCAAAGAAATGCTGGCGAGTACATAGGTTTTGTAGGAGTGTCGAAATCATGGCTAGTTTAGACGTTGCAATACTTTATTTAAAAACCTTGTTTTGAAAAGAGTATAATATTGCAACTTAATTAACCAACTCAAATCAAGCGGGTTATAATTTGTAAAACCTCGTAGCCATGACTCTTAACCCAAAAACATTTGTTTTAGTAAATTATTTGAAAAACAATGATAAGTTCAGGTGATATGTATAAATAAGAGAATAATGCATGATTAAATGAATAACCATGTAAAATGAGTTTGTATAAGATAAGTTGTTTGTAAATAAATGTCTTGTGAAAAGTATGTTACTTGTATAAAATGTTCTATGTCTCAAACTGAAATGATTCAAATAACGCTACAATATGTAATACCATACAAACACTTATATATAGGAAGTACCAGCGGCGTATCCACCATGCTTGTATCATATTCCACACGCATTGTTACTTAATCACTTAATCCAAACCAAACCACCAAAGTAATGTTCATGCCCAAATGTAAATCATGTAATATGTATAACCAAAATTAAAATCGTATATCGCTTTGAAGCAAATCGTTTACCCAATCGTTAAAACATCGTGTGAAACCCAATCGTTACCCAATCGTTAAAACATCGTGTGAAAACCAATCGTAAATCGTTTAATTCGTTTTAGGTCGTGAAACTACTTATAAGGTCGTCTCGCTAATAACATTCAAACCTTCGTGACTCATCACTCGTCGCTTCTCGTTTTCGTATTAACAAACCTCCATAGGGTAAGTTAACAATTACAGACAGTCGCTACCTACCATACCCACACATAACCACGGGTGTAGTAAATAACGGGATTTGTCAGATCCTATGGTACCATAACCTAATACTGGTCGGCTTGATCATTGCTAATGAATGTCATTTGTTATGTAACTACAACCAACAAGTTTGTTCACTTTATGAAATCGTTATTAGTTTTGTATAAATCGCCTTAATTGTTTTTGAAACCATCGTTATAACATCGAAAACATTTAGCACATATGAGTCACCCCAAAACAATTGAAAACAGTAAAATAGGGGAAAATGTACTCGCCTGAGAATGCTTGGAGGTCTTGAACAACAACCAAACAAAGCTAGAGGGAGCACGGAATCAGTCGGCAATCTAAAACTATATAAATAAACCGGACTTAACTCGGGAGATCGGATAGGATGAGGCTTGGTAAACCAAATGAGTATTGGAACTCATATGATATGGTTTAACTAGGCCTACATACTACAATGAAACCAAACCTAAGTGCTTTCGACCCATCGCGACCCATTAAGGTAGCTTATGCTACTTTAACGCATCGTGCGCGTGAAACGCGTTCGGACCGTCTAACTAGTCCTATGACAAGTGTTATATGCCTAAACATGTTACATAATCAGTTATATGACAAAGGTTTAGGTTACATATGCTTAGTTACCAATTATACATGAAAAGGGTATTATGGTAATTTACCTAAGGCATATAAACTACCTATCATTCAACTACTTAAACGATGTGACCATAGGGTATAACCTCGGAAGGTTATGCCCTATACTAGGGTCACCTAATGTATTTGGTCGGATCCTAATGATCGACCAAACTGGGTCGAGTTCGAAGGTATAAGCGATTTATTAGATCGCTTACCCTACGACCCTAAACAACGTGGTAATCAGTAGGCATAATCCCAAGGGACTATGACCATCGTGATTACAATCACGTTGCGAAGTTCAAACGAACTTCGCATTGACCATTACTGGTCAACGCTGAAAGTCAAACAAAGTTTGACTTTCTGACTCGAAAAGCAATAAAATAAGGAAAAGAACGAAAGAATACTTACGAAGGGTCCCCGAATGCTAATCCCGATCCAAGAACTCAGGTATGAAACAATGGTTTCAACTTAGAGCTCTCAAATCAGAATTCTTGTGACAAATGAGGTTGAATGGGTTGGGTATTTATAGGAATACCCGAACCGTTAAGATCGTTTGTCGAAACTCGTGCCTTAATCATGTCCGTACAAGTGTCGGAAGGTTATGGTGACTAAATTGGCACTAACCATAGGCTATCAACATGTGGCAAAGGATTTGGGAGTGCAAAACAGCTGTAAACAGCTGTCGATACATCGAATCTGGTCCCGAAAATGCGAAAAATGAGTTTTCTGCATGTTTCTGCCCAGAATAGGCAGTCGCGTAGCGCGACTGGTAAGGCCACATGCAGTGGCGCTACGCCACTGCCCCCCCTTGTTTCAGCAACTTTCAAAATTGGCAGAAATGGTCCCTGCAGTCCGTTTAAGCGATTTTCGATGCGTTTGAACCCCGTTAACCTCATTTCAAGGCTCTAAAATGAAGTTAAAGTATAGGGAACTCAAAACATGCTCAAAAATATCTCGGATGTCGGTTTGTTTGGTCGTACGATCGCGATGTTCGCTTAATTACGACGGAATGCGCATAAGCGCGAAAAACGATCCAAATGACGCGACGAATGGATTTTTCTTAAGGCGAACACTAAAATATAATGTATTCATGCTTACATAAATTTTTGGATGTCCAGATGTATTCAGAACGTAAGTTATGCGCGAAAATGCAAACTTGTGCACTTTTTGACACTTTTAGTCCCTGAATGACACAAAAGTTTATTTTAGCACACCGAACCCCTCAAAGCCTATTTCTAAGCTATGTAAAGGATATTTATGGTATGTTTAACTTATGGTCATGTTCCAGAATGTCTGTTACAGTTCAAATTGGCATACTTTCGCAGTTTGTCATATTTAGTCCCTGTAAGCGAGTTAACTTGTTTTCGGCATACCAAACCTTCCAAAACTTATTTCTAATTTATGTAAAGGTTATTTAAGGTATGTTAATCCTATTTCACTATTCCGGAGTGTTCGTTGCATTAAACTGGTTATATTTACGCATCGGTGCGCGTATAACCTTCCAGAAAGCGATTTAGAGTTTGAAATAGAACAAGAATTGATATGTGTAAATGATACACACATTTTTACAAATCCCCAAGTATGAAATATAATATTTCATTGGTTCGGTATTTGTTTGATGGCCGTGGAGGCACAGGTGTTACAGTCTCCCCTACTTTAGGAAATTTCGTCCCGAAATTTATTTAGAGGAAACTTGTGAGAGCTTGAAAACATGAGGTTGAAAAGATCGAACAATATTGGTTAGGGTTCTGAACTTCTAGTAACCTTTAATAACATCATGATTGCAATGTAAGAGGGATACTTATATACAAGTATATGAAGCGTCATTGGTGCGTCCACCGTACCTCCATTACATCGTTCTCATTTAGTTATTGTTGTCACTATCGGTTCTTACACATAATAAATCTTACTGTGTTTCTGTGCACTAAATTTCATAATTATGTACGCGTCCATAATTAGACAATTCCTTGCCCAGTTCACACAGTCTATTTTATAGTGTGTAGGGGAAAACCAAATGAACAAACCGGTGATGAGTGTGACTAGACCGCCATAGAGTCCTTTAAATTAAATCAATAAATGATCTAAATAGACTATCAAGGAGTCTGTTCAGCTACATCACTAGATATCGTTCTCTAACCAAATTGTGAATCAATCTTTTTGACTAGACTACTAAGAGGGTCTCTTATGAATCATGGAGTGGTACTATATAACCCAAGGGTCTTAACTACCAGGTAGAAGCCCATAAGGATTTAAGGTAGTACCTTTTGAATATCCTACTATGAATCTCTCATATGAAGATATGAAAGATTCTATGAGGATTTGGAAAATCGTAACACACAAAAACATAGAGGAGAACACATAAACACATATCATATAACCACAAAATTGTTCGTTAATTTGTCTTGTAAATTGCGTACATGCATTTAAAGCACACTAGGAATCCATTCCGTGAATTTCATTTGGTACTTTAAACGTTATCAAGAATCCAACTATAAGGATAGAAAGATTCAAAAAGAAAATTCGATTTCGATTACTAGGAACCGAAGTGTTCGAATTAAGGTACATAAGGAATCCGATTAAGGACTCTGATTTGAATGATGATTATCCACAAGGGTCTAATTGTGGAGATAAAAAGATCCCATATGGATTTTAGAAGTTGAAGATGTTTTGAAATCTTGCACGGGATGTGCTTAAGTCAAAACATGAAGTAAAATGCTTATGAAGTTGAGATGCCTGATATGTCAAGGCGACATATGAAGCGGAATTTGAAGGTTAAGTCAATGTATGAGGAAAAATATTTTTGAAAACTATGCATGGGGTTCCTTTAAGAAAAATGTGTTTAATGTTTTTGAAACCTTATATATAATACTTTTGAAATCATATAGTAGGTGTATTAGATAGATATATTAAAAATGTTTTAAAATTATGCGAGATGAATTTTGAAATTATGTATAAGGTTTTTGAAAGACATGAATGATGCTTTTCGAAATCATGCACTTGATCAGAAAATGTATTGTGTTAATATTGTCTTCAGACTATATGAAATATTTTGAATTTAGAAAGGTTAGTTTTGATAACATGGCCAATGTTTTTGAAATAACATAGACAATGCATCTAGAAAAAATTGTTTTCAAACTATATGAAATGTTTTGAGATCATGAAGATTGTTTTGAAATACTGGTACTGTGTATGTTGAAAAATCAAAACGTTATGGGTATGAGATTTGAAAATACCCTTAGTTATCTAACCAAGGATTTAAAGGCACAGATGTGCGAAAAGCACGATTACTCATAATGTCACTTAATTTTCTGTACTTTGTTTCTTAGAGTGAAACGAGTACTTAAAATTTTCGAGGGAATCATGAGCAATCATTTGAAAGAGAGAAATCGAAAGAGTAGTTTCTAAGGTACATAGTTCCTTGATGTAGGTATCATAGGAAAAGCCATACACACCTAGCAGGGGGTTGAGCTGGTTGGTTGGGGACTGCTTTACCATTGTGAGCGACCATGGCGAAGTTCTGAGAAGCCTTTCGCTTCTTTGACTTCTTAGGGGATCGTTCATCCATGGTCTTTGATTCCTCGATTGGTTTAGTGGCTGATGGTGTTGTCGCCTGACTAGGTCCTGCCTGTCTTGGTGACTCTTGAGTGGCTTCATCCTGGAGATGATACATGGCAGTAGCTAATTCAACAGTCTTCAGGACTACTTCGCCTATTCGCTGAGCGAATTTGGCTGCTTGCTCAGATATCTGGGCGTCATTGTGATGAAGAGACATTCTTGAAGAAAAAGAAAGGCATAGGGAGAAATAGGTGAAAGATTATTGGACAATCAAAACAGAATGATAACGCATGAAGATTGCGATCATTTGTTTGTTACCTAAGGCAAACAAATGAGACGGTGACTGATCAAAGTAAATGGGTCAAAAATAATGTATCGCGAAGACATGCTCGCCTATAAGTGAACACTCATCCCAAGAATTCCCAGGTAAGCACAACTGGTCTCGCGTCTGATGAGATGTATACGAAGTGCTTGCCTAGACAGAAAACCCAGAATACAGGCATTCACCCTTCCAGTTTGCACGTGTTCACATTATTTAAAACCCAAAACCTTGACGAAGTTTTGAAAACTCAAAAAGGTTCAAAACCATATAATAGAGAGTTCAAAACCTTACAATAGAGGGTTCAAAACCTTGTAATCAATCATCCTAGAACAGATGATTAGTTTTCAAAGCGGTTTTGAAATTTATATTCTTGTTGAGATCGTCGCCTAAGGATAGGTGACGGTATTGTTTTATGACTAAACGCAAATAAACTCGCGTTAGGGTCCTAAGAAGGTTATAGACTAGGTCAAAGCATTACTAATAACCTAATTCCCTATAACCATTGGCTCTGATACCATCTTTTCTGTCACACCCCGACCGCGTAAAACAACAAATCGCGGAGGAAACATCGGGGCGTGTTGCAACAGAATTAATGTTTCATAACCATGGATACCAAAAAGTGTTTCTTTTTATTAAACATTGAATAATTACATCGTCTGGAAATCTAAATACACTATTTAAACATAGTCTATCATTGTTATCGAGTCACTAAGGCCTTGTCCAGTCCTATGTGAGCATGCATCTTATCAATCGATATCATTCAACAATACCTGAAACATATGTGAAAACGAGGTCAGCAAAGAAATGCTGGCGAGTACATAGGTTTTGTAGGAGTGTCGAAATCATGGCTAGTTTAGACGTTGCAATACTTTATTTAAAAACCTTGTTTTGAAAAGAGTATAATATTGCAACTTAATTAACCAACTCAAATCAAGCGGGTTATAATTTGTAAAACCTCGTAGCCATGACTCTTAACCCAAAAACATTTGTTTTAGTAAATTATTTGAAAAACAATGATAAGTTCAGGTGATATGTATAAATAAGAGAATAATGCATGATTAAATGAATAACCATGTAAAATGAGTTTGTATAAGATAAGTTGTTTGTAAATAAATGTCTTGTGAAAAGTATGTTACTTGTATAAAATGTTCTATGTCTCAAACTGAAATGATTCAAATAACGCTACAATATGTAATACCATACAAACACTTATATATAGGAAGTACCAGCGGCGTATCCACCATGCTTGTATCATATTCCACACGCATTGTTACTTAATCACTTAATCCAAACCAAACCACCAAAGTAATGTTCATGCCCAAATGTAAATCATGTAATATGTATAACCAAAATTAAAATCGTATATCGCTTTGAAGCAAATCGTTTACCCAATCGTTAAAACATCGTGTGAAACCCAATCGTTACCCAATCGTTAAAACATCGTGTGAAAACCAATCGTAAATCGTTTAATTCGTTTTAGGTCGTGAAACTACTTATAAGGTCGTCTCGCTAATAACATTCAAACCTTCGTGACTCATCACTCGTCGCTTCTCGTTTTCGTATTAACAAACCTCCATAGGGTAAGTTAACAATTACAGACAGTCGCTACCTACCATACCCACACATAACCACGGGTGTAGTAAATAACGGGATTTGTCAGATCCTATGGTACCATAACCTAATACTGGTCGGCTTGATCATTGCTAATGAATGTCATTTGTTATGTAACTACAACCAACAAGTTTGTTCACTTTATGAAATCGTTATTAGTTTTGTATAAATCGCCTTAATTGTTTTTGAAACCATCGTTATAACATCGAAAACATTTAGCACATATGAGTCACCCCAAAACAATTGAAAACAGTAAAATAGGGGAAAATGTACTCGCCTGAGAATGCTTGGAGGTCTTGAACAACAACCAAACAAAGCTAGAGGGAGCACGGAATCAGTCGGCAATCTAAAACTATATAAATAAACCGGACTTAACTCGGGAGATCGGATAGGATGAGGCTTGGTAAACCAAATGAGTATTGGAACTCATATGATATGGTTTAACTAGGCCTACATACTACAATGAAACCAAACCTAAGTGCTTTCGACCCATCGCGACCCATTAAGGTAGCTTATGCTACTTTAACGCGTCGTGCGCGTGAAACGCGTTCGGACCGTCTAACTAGTCCTATGACAAGTGTTATATGCCTAAACATGTTACATAATCAGTTATATGACAAAGGTTTAGGTTACATATGCTTAGTTACCAATTATACATGAAAAGGGTATTATGGTAATTTACCTAAGGCATATAAACTACCTATCATTCAACTACTTAAACGATGTGACCATAGGGTATAACCTCGGAAGGTTATGCCCTATACTAGGGTCACCTAATGTATTTGGTCGGATCCTAATGATCGACCAAACTGGGTCGAGTTCGAAGGTATAAGCGATTTATTAGATCGCTTACCCTACGACCCTAAACAACGTGGTAATCAGTAGGCATAATCCCAAGGGACTATGACCATCGTGATTACAATCACGTTGCGAAGTTCAAACGAACTTCGCATTGACCATTACTGGTCAACGCTGAAAGTCAAACAAAGTTTGACTTTCTGACTCGAAAAGCAATAAAATAAGGAAAAGAACGAAAGAATACTTACGAAGGGTCCCCGAATGCTAATCCCGATCCAAGAACTCAGGTATGAAACAATGGTTTCAACTTAGAGCTCTCAAATCAGAATTCTTGTGACAAATGAGGTTGAATGGGTTGGGTATTTATAGGAATACCCGAACCGTTAAGATCGTTTGTCGAAACTCGTGCCTTAATCATGTCCGTACAAGTTTCGGAAGGTTATGGTGACTAAATTGGCACTAACCATAGGCTATCAACATGTGGCAAAGGATTTGGGAGTGCAAAACAGCTGTAAACAGCTGTCGATACATCGAATCTGGTCCCGAAAATGCGAAAAATGAGTTTTCTGCATGTTTCTGCCCAGAATAGGCAGTCGCGTAGCGCGACTGGTAAGGCCACATGCAGTGGCGCTACGCCACTGCCCCCCTTGTTTCAGCAACTTTCAAAATTGGCAGAAATGGTCCCTGCAGTCCGTTTAAGCGATTTTTGATGCGTTTGAACCCCGTTAACCTCATTTCAAGGCTCTAAAATGAAGTTAAAGTATAGGGAACTCAAAACATGCTCAAAAATATCTCGGATGTCGGTTCGTTTGGTCGTACGATCGTGATGTTCGCTTAATTACGACGGAATGCGCATAAGCGCGAAAAACGATCCAAATGACGCGACGAATGGATTTTTCTTAAGGCGAACACTAAAATATAATGTAGTCATGCTTACATAAAATTTTGGATGTCCAGATGTATTCAGAACGTAAGTTATGCGCGAAAATGCAAACTTGTGCACTTTTTGACACTTTTAGTCCCTGAATGACACAAAAGTTTATTTTAGCACACCGAACCCCTCAAAGCCTATTTCTAAGCTATGTAAAGGATATTTATGGTATGTTTAACTTATGGTCATGTTCCGGAATGTCTGTTACAGTTCAAATTGGCATACTTTCGCAGTTTGTCATATTTAGTCCCTGTAAGCGAGTTAACTTGTTTTCGGCATACCAAACCTTCCAAAACTTATTTCTAAGTTATGTAAAGGTTATTTAAGGTATGTTAAGCCTATTTCACTATTCCGGAGTGTTCGTTGCATTAAACTGGTTATATTTACGCATCGGTGCGCGTATAACCTTCCAGAAAGCGATTTAGAGTTTGAAATAGAACAAGAATTGATATGTGTAAATGATACACACATTTTTACAAATCCCCAAGTATGAAATATAATATTTCATTGGTTCGGTATTTGTTTGATGGCCGTGGAGGCACAGGTGTTACATGACATTCATTAACTATGATTAAGCCGACCAGTAGTATGTTTTGGTACCATAGGCTGTTATGGTATCATAGGATCTGACAAATCCCGTTATCGGACTATCACCATGGTTATGGGGGGGGGGAGGTAATGTGGGTAACGACAGAACCTGATGATTGTTAACTTACCCTTTGGTGGTTTGTTAATACAAGTTGAATGAATTGTACGAGTCATACAGGTTTGAATGTATTCAACGAGACCACCAAAAGTTAGTTTTCACAATTAAAAACACAAACCATTGGAACTATTCGAGCTATGTGAACGATTTGAACTATTTGAACCATTGGAACTATTTGAACTATGTGAAGGATTTGAACTATTTGAACCATTGGAACTATTTGAACTATGTGAACGATTGGAACTATTTGAACCATTGGAACTATTTGAACTGTATGAACGATTGGAACTATTTGAACTATGTGAACGATTTGAACTATTTGAACCATTGGAACTATTTGAACTATGTGAACGATTGGAACTATTTGAACCATTGGAACTATTTGAAGCATGTGAACGATTGGAACTATTTGAACTATGTGAATGATTTGAACTATTTGAACCATTGGAACTATTTGAACTATGTGAACGATTGGAACTATTTGAACCATTGGAACTATTTGAACTATGTGAACGATTGGAACTATTTGAACTATGTGAACGATTTGAACTATTTGAACCATTGAAACTATGTGAACGATTTGAACTATTTAAACAGTTGGTTTATGGTAAGTGATTAGGAAACGGGGCGGGTGTAATGTGATAAAATCATGGTGGATACGCCGCTGGTACAACGTATATATAAGTGCTTTTAACACATTACATGTTGTTGCGTTATCTAGATCACTTGGACAAATGTTTTCAAAACGAAGTTACACTACAAGGTTTACTTAAAGATATAAAGCATACAATGTTTACTTTCAATGACGATTTACTACTTGGTTTACAAAGACAAACGTTTTCAGTTAAGATTCATGGCTACAATGGTTTTGGATTACACATATATCAACTTGTAAAGTTGATAAAACATACTGCAATATTAAACTCTTTTGATTTCAAAGTACACACTCGACAACTCTCGTAGTTGGATGAGGTATTGCAATATGGACTCACAGCCATGAATCTGACACACTCACAAAACCTATGTACTCGTCGGCATTTCTGACTTGTTTTCACATATGTTTCAGGTGCTATTGTATGATGATGTTTGATGATGATTATGATGCATGCTCACATAGGAATGGATGAGGCCTTAGTAACTTAATAACAATGAAAGTCAATTTGTTCATGTTTTGCTTCTGATTTCAATACAATGTAATAAACTTAATTCAATAAAACGAAACTTCAATCCATGTGTTGTGAAACAATGATTCTGTTACGACACTCCCCGACGTTTCTGCCATGGTTTCGTTGTTTTAACGCGGTCGGGGTTTGACACATAAAGCCTAGAAATTGGGTTAACGGGGGTTAAACGTGTCGAAAAACAAGTTTTGGAGCTACAGGGACCATTTCTGCCAACAGTTGAAAGATTAGACCTGGACTGGCTGGCGGGGCGCGACCGATATGGACTTCTGGGTCGCGGGGCGCGAGAGAGTGCCAGAGACAGAAAGTTCCAAACCGCTTCTAAGCTGTTTACAGCTGGTTTCCTGTGATTGTTTTGTGATCTTGTGGGCAAGATAAGTATCCTCCAAGGCTTCTAACCTGGTTTTAACACTTGTAGAGTTGAGATTATTCCTTGGGAATCTCACAATCCACTTGGCAAGATCTTGTTATTTCAAAAACACTATAAATAGCCAACTCCATTTCATTCTTCATTGCTCAATTTTTTTCTTTCTTAACACCTACTTTAATTGGAGTGCTACCACATTGTTAGAGGCCTCCCACCGGAGTTTCTTTTTCCTAGAACACAAGTGAGTGTTCTTCCTTGTCTTGTTTAGTTATTTTTAGCTATTTCAAGCTGAAAGTCAAACAATGTTTGACTTTCGGCTTAGACCATGAATTGGTCAAGACAAAGTTCAATTGAACTTTGCAACGTGATCGTAATCATGATGGTTATAGTCCCTTGTAATTATACCTGCTGATTACCACGTTGACTAGTCGAAGTGACGAGTCAAAGTTTCGGTCAAAATGCATAATTATGTGCATTTTGCGACGTAACCATTTTCGGGTATCAAAACACTTTGTTTTGATACCAAATCAGTTTTCTAACTTAGTTAAACATGTTTTAACATGTTTAACTCGTCACTTCTAGTTTAGTGCTTGTTTAGGGTCGTAAGTCAAGCGGTCTCGACAACCGCTTAGACTTTCGAACCCGACCCGTTTGGTCGATCATTAGGATCCGACCAAACATATATTGTGACCATAGTTGTATAGGAAATAACCTCCTGAGGTTATACCTTATGGTCACTTCATTTGGTTAGTTGTATGATAGGTAGTTTATATGCCTTAGGAAAATGATCAAAATGCCCTTTTTGCGTATAAATTCAATTTAAGCAGATGTAGCCTAAATTTTGACACTTAAACTGATATTACAACATTATTAAACAGACTTAGGCATATAAGACTTATCACAGGACTAGTTTGACCATCCGAACGCGCATCTGCGCAAATGACACGTTAAAGTAGCATAAATTACCTTAACGAGTCATAATGGGTCAAAAGCACTTAGGATCGCTTTCAAATCAGAATGTAGGCTTTGTTAAACCATTTCCTATGAGTTCCAACACTCATTTAGTTTACAAGACCTCATTCTATCTGATTCCCCGATTTAGGAACCGATTATTTACGTGGTGATTCCATACTAGGTGCCAATTGATTCCTTGATTTCCTGAGCTTTGTTAGTTCACTTAATCGACGATACCTTGCAATCTCAAGTGAGTACATAGCTCCCCTCTTTTATGCTTTCAATTGTTTTGGGGTGACTCAGATGTGCTAAATGCTTTTCAAGTTTTCGAAACAAAGACTATGGTTTATATAAAACACGACAATTTCAATAGTGTGAACGAACTTGTTGGTGCGTTAGTCGAAAGAGGAATGTCATTCATTAGCTTTGATCAAGCCAACCAGCAGTATGTTATGGTACCATAGGATCTCACAAATCCCGTTATTGGTCTATCCCCATGGATTTGGTGGGTAGTTTTGGATAACGACAGAATCTGTTATTTTAACAAACCCTTTAGTGGTTTGTTAGTCGATGTTAAAGAGGCCTTTTAGGGTCTATTAAAGATACCCCATGGGTGGTATAGTCGAGTCACACAGGTTTGAATGTATTCAATAAAGAACGACCAAAATTTGTGTTTCACAATTAAACCACGGACGATTGAACGATGGTTTATAACACGGACGATTGAACGAAGGTTTACAACACGGACGATTTGGACGATTGGTTTATGGTAAGTGATTAGATAATGAGACGGGTGTAATGTGATAAAAGCATGGTGGATACGCCACTGGTACTTCCTATATATAAGAGTTTTTATCACATTACATGTTGTAGTGTTATCTAGATCACTTGGACGAATGTTTTCAAACAATGTCACGCAATGATGTTTACTTAAAGATATAAACCATATGATGTTTACTTTCAAGATGATTTACTACTTGGTTTTACAAAGACAAATGTTTTCAGTCAAGATTCATGGCTACAATGGTTTTGTTTTACTTATATCAACTTGTAAATTTGATAAAATTTATTGCAATATCAAACACCTTTTTTATTTCAAGGATTACACTCATCGACTCTCGAGGTTGGACGAGGTATTGCAATATGAATTCAAAGCCATGAATTTGACATACAAAACCTATGTACTCGTCGGCATTTTTATGCTGACTGTTTTCACATATGTTTCCGGTTCTATTATGTGACGGTTGTTGATTACTTGCTTCACATAGGATGGACTCGGACCTTAGTAACTTTAAAACTTGAAAGACAATTGTTTGTATTTATTTGGTTTATATCAAAACAACGAGTCTATTAACAAAATAAAACGAAACTTCAAATACCATGTGTTGTGAAACAATGATTCTATGACATGACTCCCCGGCGTTTCCGTCGCGGTTTGTTGTATTATGCGGTCGGGATGTTACAGAAAAGTTGGTATCAAAGCCATGGTAGCAACCCTACCACAGTTAGACAGGCCATTGAGCTATCCGCTACCCTGACTAAATCACAGGTCAGGAAGGGTAAAGTTTTCCGAAAAGGCGATAAGAAACCATCAGACAAGACTACACAAGAAAAATCAAATGATAACAAGACTGAATCCTCCAAGAAGTCAAAGAAGCGTAAGGCTTCTCAAAACTTTGTTGTAGTTGCTCAAAACAATCACGATGCCCCCAACTAACCAGCACAACCTCGTGCTAGGAAAACCTATGCTGGTACTGCATCGTTGTGCAACAGGTGTAATGCTTACCACCAAGCTCACCTACAGTGTCGTCAGTGCACATCATGTGGGCGACTTGGCCATTTGGCAAATGCTTGTAGAACTACCCGGAACCAAGGTAGTCCAAACCAACCTCAAGCCAACCCTGCTCAAGCTCGTTTTCCACCAGGTTCTTGCTACAACTGTGGCGAGATAGGCGATTTCAGAAACAATTGCCCAAAGCTTATTAATACAAATCCAGCCCGTGGATGAGCGTTTGGCTAACTGGAAGACGATGCTTCTTTGAATGATTGAACTTTATGTTTTATTTCTTTTGTTATCCAAGAACTCTGAAACAATTTGGCTGGTTTATGAATAAATCTTTATTCCAAATTGATGTATGAAAACAAATGTGGTTACGTGTATGAATGACATACCCCTACGATACCGACACCAAGGAACCATGTTCCTTGCAAGACAAATGTAGGATCGTTTTGATGACCAAATGAGTCAATCAGAGACAATACACAACTGTTTGAGAGGCGGAAACAAACAAACAACCTAGAATCAGTGTAGAAATGAGTAGAAGCAGAATATGATACTTAAAACAAGCTTCTCATTGATTTAAGACTTGATTACACGGTGAAAATTGGGCAGCACTTCGTTACACTTCCACTAATTTCGTACAAAATGAGAAGCACCACATGCCTTTATATAGGCAAGTAATTTCGCATGGAATTACACTTGTAATTTCGTGCGAAATTACCTTACTTAATTTCGTGCGAAATTACATTATGTAATTTCATGCGAAATTACTACAAAATACATAAAATTACACTTTTAACCCCTGTAAACCCTATAGAAACATGACCTAGACTTAAGACGTAGGCTATATACATTATGCACCAACAAACTCCCCCTTGGATATTGCCGGAGTCTTCAGTCTGGTCTTCAGCGCTTTCTTTACAGTGACTTGAATTTCTCTTCTCTCGGCTTAGACTTTCGCAGCAACATCTTCCTAAGCTTCTCGTTCTCATCAATCTTTTTCTTCTCTTCAGCAACCATTCTTTGCACCACAGTATGCCTTAGCATATTGTCTCTATCTTCTCGAGCTTTACTTTCTCTTTCAGCCTTCAACTTTTCTTCTTCCTCAATCTTTCGCCATTTAGAAGACCATTTATTATCAGCATTGATTCCTTTCTGAAAGCAAATGGAAACAACTTTCTGAAACTACATCGCTTGCTCTTTGCCTTCGACTTTAAATCTAATCTTGTTAACAAACAAGCATTCAATATCCTTTGCCGAGCAATTTACTGACCATAAAGGATCATACACAAAGATGTGTCTGATTTCATTTTCAGCTCTGTAGGTAATCACAGCTTTAGTCGACAAATAGCTGTATACCCAGTTCAAGAACCCCTTATAAAAATCTTGCTCCATTTTCGGTACTGGAATGTTCTTTATAACTCTAGGCTTCTTCACATGCAAGATCGTTTCTTTATTTCCAGTTTCAAGATTCACTCTCCTCACCTTCTTTGGATAATGAGGTTTCCAGTGCTTGAATCCTCTGAAGGCTTCGAATTTCATCAAACCCCAGATGGGTACATCATGCTTTCTTACAGGATAATCCAGAGTTCTAACTTTCGATAACTCTTCAACGTCCCACCAAGGCAATGTCATGATATCTTGAATATATTCAAAGTATTGCACTCCAAATTCTCTCCGAATAGCATACATATTAAGTTGTGGCAGAAAGCCCCAACTAATAATATCACCAAGTGAAACATCCCTGTCTCTCTTATAATATTTCAATGGACGTTTGAATTTTCTTTCAAAACTCCTTCTAAACCACTTCTTGCGTTCTTCGGCTTGTGCATCTTTCGTAGTACCATCAAAGTTCTTATCTTTTAGACATTCTGCGACTTTCCTTCTCAACTCATCGACATTAGCTTGACTAAAAAACTCAACAAGTGTTGGAAGATCAGAAGAATCAACATTCTCACTTTCTTCATCACTACAATCTTCAACCTCAACTCTATCATAGTTGTCTGCCTCATCAACATACTTGTACTCATAGTCAGGCTGTTGATTCATATCAAATGCATTCAACTCTTCTTCAAAGTCAAACTTGAAGTTAGGATCATCAATACGTGTCATTTCAATAATATCAGCCATGGTGTAAGTATGTCTGATTTCTCCTTCTTCAACTTCAGGTTCAAGACGCAAAATTAACTTTTCAATTTTATCAACATTTTGATCATCAACGTTCTCCCCCTCACCTGTAGCATCATCAGGCTCTTCATTCATATCATTATGAAGATAATCATCAACATTCTCTTCATTTGATGCTTCAGTCACTTTAATACCATAAGTACCCTGATCGTCGTCATCATTATCATCATCACTGTGACTGCTAGCAGAGAAAACATCGTCTGCATCATCTTTTTCACTTTCATCATCTTCCTCATCTTCTTCAACTTCATTTATAACATCATCCATTTCAACATCTGCTTCAAAAATAGCAGAAACAGCAGATATAGGACGAGGATTTGGTATAGGTGATTCAGAAACAGTAGATAGAACAATTTCCCTCTCAGAAACACCTTCAACACTTTTACCCTTGTCTCTCATTTGATCTTCTAAATCAGCTGCACGTTTGCTCTAACCTCCTCAATCTTTATTTTATCAAATTTCTCCTCAACAGACTTTCCAAGCAAGTTTTCTAACACTTTATTCATCATGTAAATCTCGTGTTCTTTCATTGCTTTAGCAGCTTCCAATTCTTTGTTCTTTAACTCAAAATACTTGTTCTGCTCATCTCTGTGTGCTTTCTCTTCTTCCAATTCTGCAACTTTAACTTTAAGAATATCAATCTCTGCCTGATCAGCTTCAACTTTCTTTAATAATGACAAATTTTCTGCTTCCACAGACTTTACACGCTTCTCAAGCTTTTTCTCATGATCCAACAACTTCTTGTTCTCAGCTAACACTTCATCAACTTTCTTTTCCAAACTCTTAACTTGCACATCGGTCGCAAAATTGAAGAGTAATACCCTCCGGAATATTTGGAAAAGTTTTGTAACCAGAAGAACCAGGTGTAGTTTGGACAGGTGGTTGTGTGGATGGTGGTGTTTGAAAGATTTGCTGAGATGTAACAACAGGCTGTTCATGTGGTGGTGATTGGATTGGAGATGGTTGTCTTGGTGGTGATTGATGAAGTGGTGAAATATGTGGTGGAGGTGATGGTGGTGGTGTAGGTTGTTTTGGTGGTGTAGGTGGTTTACTAGGTTCTTTGATTGGTTTCTTCTTCAACAAAACTTTCAACCTTGGAGCTGCCTTTGGAGTAACAACTCTCTTTCTTGCAGTAACTTTCTTCTTGCCACTAGAAGATGGAGGTGTCTGAGATTCTATAACATGCTCAGGAGATGGAATGTACACATCATCATCCTTCTCCTCTCTCCTCTTTCTCTTAAGATGTTTCTCTTTTTCAATCTCAGCTTTAATTCTCTTTGCACGTTCTATTTCATCAATTTCTTCATCAGACGAACTTGAAGAACTTTTATCTTCGTTATCACCTTCATCACCAGCTGTTTTCTCTGTTTCAACATTATATTCAGTAAGAGATTTCAGTAATTTTGCAGATTCAGGAGACAAACGAACATCTCCTTCAACATCAACTTCAGCTTCAGCTTCACCTTCAGCTTCCTCCTCAGATTCATCAACAAGCATAGTTTCAACCGTTTTCTTTTGACGCTTTCGTTTAGGTTGAGAAGATGAGCCCTCCTCTACTTGAACTTTCGGAGTTTCTTTCCTGCTCCTCTTTGTTTTCTCTTCTTTCAAGAACCACTCGTTTCTTGATTCTTTGAAATCTTCAAGAATTTTCAATTGATCTGCATAGGACTTTTCTTTCATTTCTTTCTCATTTCTCCATTTTTTATAATTGATTGGATCTGGATCTTGATAATTCTTATCTTTGATGAAACCAAAAAATTCAGCTTTCGTCTTTGGCTCCGGATGATATCTGGCCAATTGTTTCAAAGACTCATTATCCATATGATAGAATACCAACATATCATTATTTTCATCTCTCTCCAAATCAGGATAAGCGTGATCTATCATCATTTGAATAAATCGTGGATACACCCAAGTCTTGCTCTTTGAAGTAATGTTCTCGACCATGTAATGAAACACAATCTTCGAAAAATTATACTTTTTGTTTAACACAAGAGCTGTCACCATGTTCATTTTATAGTCTCTCATCACATCGTAACTTCCTTTCCTGTGACTGAGTGCATGCAATACTGAATGAATAACAAACTTGTAAGACTTTGGAAAACATGCTTTCAAGTAGTTGGCTTTGTTTAGAGGACCATTGTAACCCATCCGCAACATGCATCCTTTTACCATCATCTCTGGGAACTTTGTAGGAGAATTTTCATCATAAGGAAAATCTATCACCTCTCGTACAAGATGCTCTGAGATAATTATTGGTTTATCTTGGCCGTTTAAGCTCACAATTGAATTTATTGTCTTTTTATCTTCATCATATGTTGCATTCTCCCAAAAACGTTCAATGTGCGAGCCAAATACAAGATGTTGATCTGTCAAAGCTTTCTGTATCGGTAATCTTTTCATAAACTCCAGAATACTTTTGAAATTTTCCATCTTTGGAATTGTCTCATCATAGACACAACAAATGTTGTGCAATGGATCGAACTGCACATTAGATGCCTGAAAAACAACAACATACAATCAAGTCAAACAATTTAAAATTTTCATCACAAACACATCATTCACACATAATGTACATTCATGCGAAATTACACATTCACACGGAATAACATTTTCAAACGAAATTACAATACAAACGGAATGACATGTTGAAACGAAATCACAGTTTGAAACGGAATATCATTTTGAAACGAAATCACATTTCATGCGGAATCATAGTTCAAACGGAATTACATAATTTCAAACGAAATGCCATGTTGAAACGAAATTATCTCAAAACTTTTCTGATAATGAAATTGATCAACTGGGTTTGTTCTAAAGTGAATTCCAAGCACAATGGTATGTTTGATTTTCAATTTTGATCACAAAAACACCCTAGATCTAAGTTCGAAATTTCAGATCTACCGACTTCAAACGGAATCAAGTTATTCAGTTCAAATTGACACCCTAAACAAGATCTATATCAAATTCCGAGTTCAAGGGTATGATTATCGTTTAATTTTATCAACAAACAAACCCTAGATCTAAGTTTTGGTCCTGTTCATCATCGTTCAAACGAAATAAGTTCAGATCTGGGTCAAATCAGTAAAATCTCTCACCTTTCCCATGATTATAGTTGAGTAAACCAACTAAAATCAAGATTATAAACAAAAATCGGGCAGAGTAACGACTGTAAATCGAAGGTTTTATGATTTCGCGTGAAATCGCTCTTACAGTGGTTTGAAGCGAAATAACAGAAATGAACCGTTCAAGCGAAATCAATGCCTATTTATAGACAACCTAATTTCGTGCGAAATTAGCATTGAGATGTTTTCAAACGAAATCACCGGTTCAAGCGGAATTACCATGTTCAAGCGAAATTAATGTTTTCAAGCGAAATTACTGTTCAAATTTTTAACTTTTTGACATTTTACGGACACACCCAGTTAACCAAGTCCAAGTTAATGACCCTGGTCAACTGCTTAGCCTGCCAAGTCCAAGTTAATGACCCTGGCTGACCAGTTTATGAAGATGCTGATTTTCTGAAACAATTTTAAGTTCAAGTTAATGAACTTTTGAACTTTTAAGCAATTACCAATCACTTTCTCAATCTTCTGCTTACCCAACCCTCATGATCCAGACTTGTTCAGCACATAAGACTTTGATCATCTGATCCCCAACGTTCGTTGTCGAAAATAAGATGAAAAACAAATCTTTTTGGATTTTTGAATTTGATAAGCATTAAACTGTACACACAATATTTTTGTGAGTGTGTTAGGGGATCATATCAGCTGCCGATGAGATACGAGCACCGTTAAGTTTTAATTACATTTTCAGTATTAAACAGTTTGCATTGATTGCCGATATACTGATCCTCTTAAATTTTCACACAAAGTTCAATCTATTCAAGATACGGATTTAGTGTTTTAAGGCTTAACTTTTACGCGTGTACCACCTCAGAATATACTCCCGTATCCAGATCCCAATATTCAGTCTTACAGGTGAGTATACCTAGATGATATCTGTAAGGGGTTAAATGCGAGGGCCGTGAGAGCTCAGGCTATTGCTTCCGCAAAATCAGAGAGATGACGGCTTCGACTTTTGGTGGGTTCCCTTTAGAGAACCTTTTCTTCAACAGCACATGATTAGCATTTTGCAATGTTTCATCATTTTTATGCTGAGGGGGGGCTATTATTTCAAGCAGAGTAAAGTATTCTCCGGGGACTAGGCCATTGCTTCCGCAAAATCAGAAGTCATGGGATAATACCCCAGATATCACTAAGCATAAAGACCTAGTATCTCAGAAAGAGGGACCTTTCAAATAAGATTTCGGGGGTTACCCACATATCCGAGAGATGTTCCCCACTTAAAAGCAAGTAATGATTTTATGTTTATATCCTGAACAAATCTACTAAATTTGTAAAAACCTATCAGCATATCATCTTCAAGAGTGCTTAACACATTTAAACTGTACATATCTCTAGCGTACTGCATCATCTGTCTAGCTGATGTACTATCATTTCCCCTTTTTACACAACCTCATTTTCAGTTTTTCTATTGTTTTTGTATTTTGAAATTTTATCATGTTTTTGGATTTTCTGCAAACTTTCTCCCCCTAAAAACAAAGACACATTTTTGTGTTTTTGTTTTTATCAAAAGCAGAAAGTAAACTGTACAAAAACTTTGACAACATAACGTGGATCACATCAGATCGCCGTCCTCCTCGACTTCACATTCAACAACCCTCCCAGAAAACACATTTTTCATCCCATTTAATTTCAAAAGATAGTTAAATCTCTTTTTATCAAACGGTTTGGTGTAAAAATCAGCTTTCTGTTCATCGGTGTGTATATGTTCAATGCGAATCAATTTCTTCTCGTGACAATCACGGATGAAATGATGTCGAATTTCTATATGTTTTGTTTTAGAATGGTGAACCGGGTTTTTCGTTATGTTAATCGCTGCTTCATTGTCCACAAATATAGGTGTGTCCAAGAACTGCAATCCAAAGTCTCGCATCTGATGTTGGATCCAAAGGATCTGAGAGCAACAGCTCGAGGCCGAAATGTATTCAGCCTCGCAGGTAGAGAGCGCTACTGAGGTTTTTTTCTTGCACTGCCAAGTGAAAAGTCAAGTTCCGAAGAACTGACAGCCTGTAGTGGTGGACTTAGCATTTTGCTTACAGCTACCAAAATCCGAATCAGCAAAACTTGTGAGAGAGAAATCGCCAGACTTAGGATACCACAAGCCGATGCTTGGGCAGCCTTTTAAATACCGTAAAACGCGTTTCAGGATCGTCAAGTGTGACTGGCGTGGGCTGGACTGATATCGGGCGCATAAACACGTCGGATACATGATGTCTGGGCGAGAAGCAGTAAGATACATCAAAGATCCAATTATCGACCGGTAATAAGTCTCATCCACTTTTTCTCCACTCTCGTCTGGGCAAATCCCATGATTCTGAGCCAGGGGAGTTGATGTTGGAGTAGATTCAGACATGTTGAACTTGTCCAAAACATCGTTCACGTATTTAGTTTGATGAATGAAGATTCCTTCGGGCATTTGTTCCACCTGCAACCCTAGGAAGAACTTCATCTCCCCCATCGAACTCATCTCAAATTTCTTCTTCATAACTTTCTCAAAATCTTTACACAAATCTTCATTTGTCGAACCAAAGATAATGTCGTCGACGTAAATCTGCACGATCAATAGATGCCCAGCAACCTCTTTAGTAAACAGAGTGCTATCAATTGAGCCTCTGGTGAACCCGTTGGCCAGCAGATTTTGGGAAAGCGTCTCATACCAGGCTCTCGGGGCCTGGTGAAGTCCGTAAAGCGCTTTATCCGGAAGATAGATTTTGTTCTTGTGTAGTGGATCAGTAAACCCCAGCGGTTGTCCAACATACACTTCTTCTTTAATTTTGCCATACAGGAATGCAGATTTCACATCTAATTGGTAGACTTTGAATCCTTTCCAAGACGTGAATGCCAGGAAGATCCTAATTGCCTCAAGTCTAGCAACAGGCGCATACACCTCTGTAAAGTCAATGCCTTCTTGATGACTGAATCCCTGTACTACCAAACGTGCTTTGTTTCAAACAATGACTCCTCTATCATCCCTCTTGCATTTGAATACCCACTTTGTTTTTATCAGCTTTTGATTTTCAGGAAGGTCTACCAATCTCCAGACTCCAAGCTTCTCAAACTACTGCAGCTCTTCCTGCATAGCGTTAACCCAACTTTCTTCAGTTAAAGCTTCTTTATATGTTTTTGGTTCAACCTGCGAAATGAAACACTTAAGTGAGAAATCAACTTGCAAAGGAGCAACAGATGTATAAAAACATGTAAGAGTTCTGTTGATCTGATCCCGCGTTTTTACTCCGCTCTGAAGATCACCAATAATCTGCTCTGAAGGATGATACGACAAAGTTCTTGGCATAGCAGTGTCAGGCACGCTCACTTCCAATTGTAAGTTCGTAATGTCTTGATCACCGGTGTGATCCTCAGCTTCTGTCGTTGCAACATTTGGTTCCTCGTCATAAGTAGGACCGTCTTCCGATTCTGAGTCATCAGAATTATCAAACGTTGGAGCTGGTTCCTTGGTGGTTCGTGAGCAGTTCCACTTGGACCAGCCTCGTGATCGTTTGTACCACTTGTAGGATTGCTTGAACCCAAGTCGGGCTGAGAAACTACCAACGGTCTTGGCACCTGATCTTGTGACATAGATTGTTGATGTTGGTATAATAAAACGAGTTCCTCTACACTTAGCTCAGTCGGCAGTTGGAAAGACTCCCAGAGTTTGTCGTAATCGAATAGAAATCTTTGTCCGGGAAGTTGTGGTGGAGCAGTATGCTTCTGACAATCAACGTGCTGAACTTGAATTATCTTCCCCAGGCATGGTATGAACACCCTCTTCAGTGGACTCGCATAACCTACAAAGAAACCCTCATTACTTTTAGCACCAAACTTACCATCTGGATCAATGAAAGTACAAGGTGATCCAAACGGTTCTAAAAACTTCAAATTTGGTTTATAACGATGAAGAAGTTCAAAACAGGTTTTCTTGTATTTCTTCACTTTGAGAACGCGATTCAATGTATAGCACACTGCTGCAACTGCTTCACTCCAGAAAAATATCAGCAGCTTGGAATCGGCAAGCATCGTTCGAGCTGTTTCAATTAAGGTGCGATTCTTTCTTTCAGCTACACCATTTTGCTGTGGAGTGTATGGTGCACTGAATTCATGAAGAATTCCTTTCTCATTGCAAAACTTGAGCATCCGATTGTTCTTAAACTCCATTCCATTGTCACTCCGAATTCTTCTGATCGGCACTTTGTACAGCGTTTCCATCTTCTTGAATAGAAACATCAACGACTCAAACGTTTGATCTTTACTTTCCATACACATCACCCACGAAAACCTTGTGAAGTCATCAGTGACCACAAGACAGTACAAGTCTCCGCTCACACTTTTTACATTGACTGGTCCGAAAAGGTCCATATGTAGCCTTTCGAGCGGAACTCTGATTGAATTCAATAGCTTCTGCGGGTGTGTCTTTTTGATCTGTTTTGCTTTCTTGCACTCTACACAATCATCATTTAAATGAAATTTTTTCAGATTTACACCTTCTACAAGATCATTGTGCACAAGAAAATTCATTTTTCGCACATGTATGTGGCCCATTTTTCGATGCCACATTCTCGACTCTTTTTCAGTCGCTTTCGTTTTTGTCATAAAACATTGTTTCTGATAATCTGTTGTTGTTGCAACACTCATATCGAGAACATACAAATCATTTTCTCGTGGAGCTCGCATCAACACTATGTCCTCAGGAATTTTAAAACCAGGTTTTATGATTAAACATTCATTTTTAGTAAAGTGTACTGTAAATGACTTGTCACAGATTTGTGAGATGCTCAACAGATTGTTTTCAAGTTCTATGATATAGTTCACTTTTTCAAACGACACAACTCCATTTGTTAGAGTTCCTTCACCAACTATCCTGCCACCTTGATTTCCTGCAAATCCAACATAACCACCGTTGATTGATTTAACATCATAAAGTAAAGCCAGCATTCCAGTCATATGCCTTGAAGCTCCGCTGTCCATGATCCACTTGGAGATTATTGACCTCGGAAGCCCCTGCATACATCACAGAAATTCATTCAAACAATGAAGCCCATGATTTCTTTACCTTTGGAACACTACCAAACACAAGATCACATGACACATCAACTTTAGGAATGTTAAAGATGACATTTGGAACAACAGGTTCAGCTTTTGGTTTTAAATTTTTCTCTTTAATTGGAGGAAATTCCTCAAGCAACTTGTCTAGTTCAAATTCAAGTTTCTTAACATCATTTTCACACACTTTTGATTCAGATTTTAGCTCATGTTCCATCTTCTTTTCTCCAACTGATTGTTTTGGTTTAACCACCCATGATTGGTTTTCAAAATTTTTTGTCTTTGGATAAATCTTTGAAGTCTTTTGAGTTTTCGAAGATTCACCAATCTCAAATGTTGATTTCGGTTTTTCTTCGGACTTCAAAGATTCACCTCTTTTCAAAATTCGAACAGAAGAAATCATTGGTGTTTTGCCCTTATCATCAGTTGAAATTTTAGGTTTGGGCTTTTGCAAAACTGGTTTCTTAAGCTTTTTCATACACTGCTTGGCCATGTGACCAATTTCATTGCAGCGGTAACAGATTCTTTTGTCATACTCGACAAAAGTTGATCTGTAGGTCTCCTGTTTCAACTTCTTAGCTGCATTGAAATCATCAATGGCTTTTTGACTGAAGATATAATCCTTTTCAGCATCAACACTAGGACCAGCAATGAAAACATCACTCATCTTTTCTTTTGGCTTAACATTCTTAGCCATCTTCTTTTCAAAACCAATACCTTTGTTTTTAAAGTTGTTACCATTTCTTTTGTTAGACCCATTTTTACCCACCCAATCCTTTTTCCCAGGATTGTTCGGTTGTTGTTTCACAAAAGACTTTTTAGGTTTTGAAAGAAACTCGTTATTGTTAACCTCAGAAAAATCAATTTCAACCAGTTTAAACACTTTTTCAACATTTTCCAATCTGGCATTTTGAATTGGATACTCAAAATCAGAATAGAGTTTGTCAGTTCCGGTCATTGTGTAAACCACAATGATCGAATCATCATTCACAACCTTTTCTGATTTTGGTATAAACTTGTCTAAGAAGTTGCCATCTTCTTCAGAATCAGAATTGGAGTTTTCAAAATGAGTTTTCACAGTATCAAACTCTGAGTTATCACTTTCTTCATCTAACACTTGATCAACAACGGTTTTGATCACCTGTGACTCATTATCAGTATCGGATGGAGAAAATGTAACATCAATATTCTCAGGCAACTCATTCTCAATGGTTCTTAACTTGAGATTCAATGCAGATTCCGCCCCATCTGGATACTTTTGAGTGTAATGATTCCACATTGGTGGTGGAACACTTTTGAAGACAGGTTCGCATCAGGTTGTTTCGGAACAATTTGATCAATAACATATGATGAAGCATCATAACTCATCAGTTTCTTATCAACCCTTTCAGTTTCAATTCTCATTAACTCAAGTTCTTTTTTCAAAGAAGCAATTGTGTCCAGATAGATGTTAATTTCCATCTGTTTATCCATGACAGTAGATTTTAGCAACTTCCTGGCTTTATCATTTTCAAAACTTTCCTTTTTAATCATTTTGATTGATCGTGCCAATGTGTCATATGCTTCTTTTATCTCACTGAGATCAAATTTTACTTCATCAGTAAATTTCTTCAATTCTTGAAATTGTTTGTCTTTTTCAAGACAATCCATGCATGGTTTTGAACAGTTTTTGCATGGAATTTCAAGAATCGAAACAACATCTTCGGCAACCTTTTCTTCTTGATCAATTTTAATATCTGTTTTACCAAAATCATCAGACTCTGACTCAGACTCGTCTCCTGATTTGATCTCCTCATTTTCCGATTTCTCGTCAGACTCCTTTTTGACCGTTTCGACAGACACACTTTCAACCGACTCGGTTTCGACAGACTTTGATTCAACAGATTCTGTTTCTACCTCTTTTAGCTTGCCTATCAATGCTTTGTCAGCAATCTCTTTTGTTGGTGCACTAAATGTCTGCTGATTACGTCATTATCAAGTCTTGTGTCTAGGATTGTTTGAATGATCACACATTAGGGTTTAAGTTAGGGTTTTTATGTTGTAAGCATGGGATTCTCTTGAGAGGTTATGTCATTGCTTGAAGCGAAATCAACACACAAGATTTCGCTTGAACAAGCCTCAAGCGAAATCATGTTGTCTATATATATATAGGTGGGTCATTTGAAGCGAAAGATAGAGTTGTCATTGTATGTGAGTCAAGGTGCTGCTAAATTTTTGTCAGAAAATCATTGTAAAGACTCAGAAGGCATTAATAGAAAGAAAATTAAGAGGAACAAAGCTGTTATGACTTTATGTGCATTGATTCCGCCTTTACACATAGAGATGAACGCCTTAACTGACTATTAGAGGTCGTACAACGGTCCAACAAGTGGTATCAGAGCTCAGGACGAGGAGTTCATACCATAGCAGCGGATTATCTTCTTTCTACTCATTTCTTTTTACATTTTTCAGATCTGAACAAGTTCCAACGGTCGAAATGGTCTAATTTTCGAGTATAACGTCTAAAACTGAGTTTTAACAAAGCCTACAAAGTTTCAGACTGAAATTCAGATTAAAACTTGATAAAATTGACCTAAAACAGGGTTTCGCTTGAAAGTGTTCGAAGATAACAGGTTGATTTCGCTTCAGAATCTGACTGTTTGGACTGGTTCGCTTGAAACTCTGAAGCGAAACAGATACTTCCTGAAGCGAAATAGTTGATTTCGCTTGAAGACTTCCTGAAGCGAAATAGTAGATTTCGCTTGAAACTGTTTGTTTTGAAAGTTGTTCTGTTGAAGCGAAATGGAGGATTTCGCTTGAATCAGTCTTGCTGACTGATTTTGCTTGAACAGTATTATTTTACTGTTTTCGCTTGAAGCTGAGAACTTCAAGTATTTCGCTTGAACTTGTTGATTTCTCAAAACCTAAAATTTTTCTAAGTGTTTGACTGATTTTTTCAGGTACGATCAAAATGGATGGTATTTTCTTGAACCCGTTTGGCTATATGTATGCATTCGCAGGAAACTCGGGAGATGATACTTCTAAAAACAACAACAATACGAATGAGAACGAGAATACACCGAAAGAAAGAAAGAAGGAAGCTTGGGAGTCCGAAAGCGCATTTGGAATGTTTAACAAACCTCCTAAGCTGATGGCTATAGAAGATTATAGCAGGTGGGCAACAAAGTTCGAAGATTGGTTGATGGCATTTGCTTTTCCTTGCTGGAAAAGTATGAAAAATGGTTTTGCCCAAGGAAAGAAGAATGGTGAAGCATTAAGATCAGTTGAAGAGATTGATAATTTTGTGGCTGAGCAAAAATGTGTGGCATTGTTGTTTCAATCGGTGCGTGAAGACATCATTTCACTGATAGATTACTCAAATTCTAAAGACTTATGGGAAAAACTCGAAAAGAAGTGTCTTGGAAGTAAAGAGATTGTAAAAAATAAAAAGAAACTTCTTAGGAAAGAGTTTGATATGTTTAGTTGTATGAAAAATGAATCGGTGTGTAAAATGATTGAAAGGTTCGGTCATCTGAAGCTGGAATTAGCAAGACATGATATCAGATATTCAGACGATGAGCAAGTAGACAAGTTGTTCGATTCATTGCCAGACGAGATGGAGTGGAGATATTATGCTCTCATGCTTAAAAATACTATTCCTTCTGAATTGTTGACTCCAGATGTGTTGATTGAAAGACTGGAAAGTCATGAGCTAGAGCTGAAGAAAACGTTTAAAGTCAATAATTCATCTTATCAACAGAATCTGGATTTATACTATCCAAAGAGTATGATGCAGAAAGCTACTTCTCCAAAGACTGCATTTTCTGCTGAGAACGTTTCTTCAGCAAACAAAGAAAGTCAAAGCAATTCAAGCAGTGGAAGCCATAGTGGTTATCACAGTGGATCTACGTCTTCTGCAAATCATTCTGATGCGAAGTTTTCTTGCAATATCGCGATAGATCTGAAGAACGCACAGAATTTTGATGCGGAGTCGGCCAAGCAACAAATGGTCTTTTTAGCGTCTGTTCTGGAATCCTATGAAGGATTGGTGGCTGGAAAAATCGGGAATACAAATCTGAGGAAAGAAGACTACGATCAGATAGACCCTGAAGAAATGGAGCTGATCGACATTTGTTGGGCAATGGCAAGTGCAGTTCGACGTGCACAACGCTTCATGGAGATTACAGGGAGAAAAACGATTGGTGGTCCATCTACAAAACTGGGGTTCGACAAGTCAAAAGTAACATGTTTCAAATGTAAGCAAAAGGGTCATTTCAAACGAGAATGCAGAAACGCTTATGCTGATGAGTCAGAGAACCCTTTCAGAGATGATTATTACAAAAAGGCAATCTACCATCAGAATAAATCTGAGCCGCCTAGATTGAAGCAAGTTGAAGATAACAGAGACAAATCAAGGGCTCTTGCTGTGATTTATGATGATGAGGGGTATGATTGGAGTAAGGAAGTTCTACCGGAAGAAGATGCGGTTGGTTACGCATTCATGGCAAGCAATGATGAACCTAAGCCATGGAAAGATGATCGTACTGAAGAAGAGAAATATCACTACCAGAAGATGACTGCTGAAACCAAGATTATCAGACTTTCTGGTATCTTTCTGGAAGCTAGAAGAGCAAACAGATGGGATCCAGATAGAGAGTGTTATCTTGATAGATATGGTAACATTGCGATTGATGACAAAACGTTAGATATCGAAGCCATTATCAAGGAGTACAAAGAAGAAGATGAATATTGGCAACATAAGTGGTGGGGAACTCCAACTTCGAAAATGATTGAAGAAGAGAAAGAGAAAGAGAGAAAGGAGAAAGAGAAGAAAGAAAAGCAGGTTGATACAGGCTTAATTGATACTACGCAAGAGTTGACAGCTGAGAACCTGGGAGTGATGGCTGACAAAGTGCTAGCTGCAAAAGCACTTGAGGTAGATTCTAATTCTGTTACTGAGTCAAAGAAGTCGGTCAGTCAAAGTATGTCAACGAATGCATCAGGTAACAAGATTGAGTCAGGTAACAAGATTGAAGGGAATGCTGACTGCAAAAATTGCACCAAACAATGCAATTTTTGTAGCACTGTCACGTATCTTAACAATGAGAAAATCAAGACTCTGACAACAAAGGTTAGAAATGTTGAAAATCAGATTCTCGATCGTGACAAAAGTGTAAGAGCTTCAACTGAACAGAACAAAGAATTAACGGCTCAAATTGAAAATGATAAAATTGAACGGGAGAAAATAAAATCTGAAAATGAAAAGTTAATTCTTGAAAACCGACAGATTTCTAAAAAGTTTGAGAAATTGAAAAGTGTTGTTAAAGATAGTGATGATCGTAATGGCAAAACATTTAAAGAAAATGAACATCTAAGAGCTGTTTTGAGATTAAAAGAAGAATCAATTAATGAACAACTGGATCAAATTGCTAAATTGAAACTTAAAGTTCAAGAAGCTGAAATTGAGAATGAACGAATCCAGTTGAAGCTTAACAGCTATAAATCGGCAAGCTTTGTTTTGCAGCATATTGTTCCTAAACCTATAGGGAAAAACAAAGATGGCGAGGATGTGTTTTCTGATGGAACGGGTGTAGGTTTTCACAAAGTTCCACCGCCAATTTTAGACAACTACACGAAAAAGCAGTCTAGTTTGTTGGAAATTGAGGAAGAAAGTGAAGTTAAACTTCCTGAAAACATTGATGTCACGTTCACATCTTCCAATGACGAAGGTGTCCAAAGTGATGTGGTGAAAAGTGTGATAGACAAAGTGCTTAAACCGGATTGTGACACTTCTGAGGAGGATGGGGGTTTCTTGGACAAATACATTCAGAAACCAAAGTCCAAAAACAACTTAAATGATGAACCGGGTCTTGTGATGTACAAGATGGCTGGATCTGATAAGTTGTATTCGGATTCTGAGTTTCCCATTGAGAATGTTAATGTGAAAAAGTTGACAAATGTTTTCAAGTTAGTTGAAGTTGAGTTGTCAGAGGTGAACAGTTTGAGTCAAACAAAAAGGCAAATGAATTTTGAGAAAGATAAAGCTTATTACAAAAAGCCTATTGTTCCACCACGTTTTTATAATAACAATAGAAACAATTGGTCGGGTGGTTATCGAGGTGGTAAGAGTTATCAGAAAAAGAGTGTTCAAAACAGAAGGTTTGCTGAAAAGAAGGTGTTTGTAAATAGTTCAAGTTCACTTTCGGATGAGGAAAATGAAATTTTTTCAAAATCAAATGAAGAGTTCTTTGAGAAAAGAGCTTCACATTATCAGTCTGAAGGCAAAAGTCTAGGTGTTGATACTCGTACATGTTTTAGATGTAATCAAGAGGGTCACATTGCACGAAAGTGTACCAATGTGAAGCCTAAGACTGAAAATGTGAAGTATCAACAGAAGAAAGTTGATGTGAAAGGTAAAGCACCAATCGGTGTTGAGAAAAAGAATGTGAAAAATGACAACATCAAATTGAAAAATGAACCTGTAAAGAAAATGGTAACTAAAAATGACAAATTTTATAAGCGGGTTGCATTATCTCAACAAGTTTGGAAACCAAAAACTGAAATGAAAATTTCAACTTCTGAAGTGAAAAAGGCTGATGAATCAATTTCGGTTGATTATGATGCAAAATTTCCACCTTTGAAGGCTGAAAATTTCAAAATTCAAGTTGCTAGAGTCAAGGTTACACCTAAGGCTGATGAGGCCTGGGTGGACACCATGTTCGAATAAGTAGTTTGAATTGCCGGAGCTTCCTGGATCGCGAAGCATGAATCGGCATCTTTCTTGAAATTGTTTAAGTCGTAGTTTATTTTGTGCAGGATCTTCCACAACTGATATCCAGATGGATTATGGATAGTGGTGCATCTCGACATATGACAGGAAAAACTGCATTGCTGTATGATGTAAGGAATATCAATGGTGGTTATGTGGGATTTGCTGGTCATGAAGGTGGTCGAATTGTTGGTGAAGGAACGTTATCCAATGGGATTGTGACGTTTGAGAGAGTTAACTACATCACTGAGCTGGAGAACAATCTGCTTAGTATCTCGCAGATTTGTGACAATCAGTATACTACTCACTTCACTGATAAAGAATGTTTGATTCTGAAACCTGGTTTTGTTATCCCTGAAGAATGGATTATTATGAGGGCACCTAGAGTAAATGATTTATATGTGTTAGACATGTCTGTAGCAACTACAACTACTGGTCAAGCACATTGTTTCGTGTCTAGAGCAACTGAGAAAGAATCCAGATTGTGGCACCGAAAGATGGGGCATATTCACCTAAGGAAAATGAATCACTTGGTGCACAATGATTTGGTATTAGGAGTTAATATCAAAGGTTTTTATCTGGAAGGGGAGTGCATTAGCTGTATCAAAGGCAAGCAGAAGAAAAAGTCACACCCTACAAAGCAAGTCAATTCAGTTTCGAGACCTCTGGAAAGACTTCACATGGATTTGTTTGGTCCGGTGAATGTCAAAAGTATTACAGGAGATTATTATTGTTTGGTCGTTACTGATGATTATTCCAGATTTTCGTGGGTATCTTTCTTGAAGACGAAAGATGAAACATTTGACAGTTTGATGGGTCTGTTCAGGAAGATTGAGAATTTGTACCAAAGGCGTATCAAGAAAATTCGAAGTGATAATGGTACCGAATTCAAGAACAGCAAGATGGAAGAATTTTGTGATGAAAGAGGTATTTTGCATGAGTTTAGTGCTCCGTACACTCCGCAGCAGAATGGAGTCGCAGAACGCAAAAACCGGACGCTAATCGAGACGGCTAGAACTATGCTCGCAGATTCAAAGTTACCGATTAATTTTTGGGCTGAAGCTGTTTCTGCCGCATGCTATACGCTCAACAGGGTTCTTACTGTCAAGAAGTTCAACAAAACATGCTTTGAGCTAATCAATAACCGCAAACCGAATTTGAAGTATCTAGAACCGTTTGGGTCACCTTGTACGGTTATAGAGCCTTTTGGGAAGTTTGGTCCGAAGTGCATTGAGGGAATATTTGTTGGTTATTCAAATCCATTGCGACGTGTCTTCGTTCCAAGTGAGAAGCGGATTATTGAAGCTGCAAATGTTGAATGTCAAGGTTATACTATGCCGCCACAGAATCCTGGTGATTCATGGCGTTATCATTATGACAAAATGTGGGATTCGTTTGACATGAGAAAAGAATCAGAGGATGATGAAGATTTCTTTGATGAGTTGGATATTTTGCGTGAATATGAGTCACAGTTAAGGTTCCCAGCTGAGTATTCGAGGAGACCACGGGAAACTTCAAATGACGATGAAGCAGGTCCAAGTAATGCTGGTGAACATGATGATGTCCAACAGAATGAAGTTGCTCAGGATAATCAGTCGGCTCAGAATGATAATCTAGAAGCTGAAAACATGCCAGTATTTGATCATGGTGATTCAGATTCAGATTCTGAGGGGGAGCAGATTCAGATTTCAGGTCAAACAAACCAAGTTGGTGAACAAGATGCAGAGCAGAATGTTACTAATCTGGAGGGAAATGTAGATGTTCAAAGTGAAGTGATGCCGCGAACTTTTTCATATCATCCAGAGGAGTTGATCATAGGAGAATTGCAAGCTGGTGTTCGCACTCGAAATCAGATTGATAAAGGGCTTACATGTTTTTATACAAAAGTTGCTCCTTTGCAAACTGAATTTTCATTAAGTTGTTTTATCTCGCAGATTGAACCAAGAACTTACAAAGAGGCGCTTACTGAAGACTCTTGGGTCAATGCTATGCAGGAGGAACTTAGTCAATTTGAGAAATTGGGAGTGTGGAAGTTAGTTGATTTGCCGGATGGTTATAGGAAAATTAACACTAAGTGGGTGTTTAAGTGTAAGAGGGACGATAGAGGAGTTGTCGTAAGGAACAAAGCTCGACTCGTTGTTCAGGGATTTAGTCAACAGGAGGGAATTGATTTTACTGAAGTCTATGCTCCTGTCGCACGACTAGAGGCGATCAGAATTTTCCTAGCATTTGCGTCTTGGAAGAACTTCAAAGTTTATCAGTTGGATGTTAAATCGGCGTTTCTTTATGGGAAGGTTAAAGAGGAGGTTTATGTCGGTCAGCCGCCGGGTTTTACCGATCCAATCCACAAAAACAAGGTCTACTTATTGGACAAAGCGCTGTATGGTTTACATCAGGCCCCGAGAGCCTGGTATGAGACTTTGTCTCAACACCTACTAGCCAACAAGTTCATTCGTGGAAAAGTGGATGCCACTCTCTTCACTAAAGAGGTCGATGGTCATCTTCTGATAGTTCAGATTTATGTGGACGATATAATCTTTGGGTCAACAAATGAAAATCTATGCAAAGATTTTGAATCAGTGATGAAGCAGAAGTTTGAAATGTCATCAATGGGGGAGATGAAATTCTTTTTGGGACTACAAGTTGAACAACTTCCCGAAGGAATTTTCATTCATCAGTCAAAGTACGTTCATGATATTCTAGAGAAATTTGGAATGTCAAGTTCTACTCCAGCGGCTACCCCACTTGCAACAAATCATGGGATTCACCCAGATCTCACCGGAGACAGGGCAGATGAAACTTTTTACCGATCCATGATAGGTTCTTTAATGTACCTAACTGCTTCACGTCCTGATATCATGTACCCAACGTGCCTCGCAGCAAGATTTCAGTCTAACCCAAGAGCATCGCACATGATTATTGTGAAGAGGATATTGCGCTACCTGAAAGGAACTCCTTCATTGGGGTTGTGGTATCCTAGAAAAGGCGATTTTACGCTCGAAGGGTATTCCGATTCGGATTTCGGATGCTGCAAAGTAAATTCAAAATCAACAACTGCAGGATGCCAGTTCTTTGGTCCTAGATTGGTTACCTGGCAGTGTAAGAAACAAACGTCTGTGGCGTTATCTACTTGTGAAGCGGAGTACGTTTCTGCTAGCAGTTGCTGCTCTCAGATCTTGTGGATACAGCAACAGATGCGCGACTACGGTTTGCAGTTTCTTAACACACCTCTTTTTGTTGATAATGAGGCCGCGATAAATATAACTAAAAATCCAGTACATCACGCTAAAACTAAACACATAGAAATTCGTCATCACTTTATTCGTGATTGTTTTGAGAAAAAGTTGATACGAATTGAGAAAATCCACACAGACGAACATAAAGCTGATTTACATACCAAAGCTTTTGATAAAAATCGGTTTAAATATTTGTTAAAACTGAATGGTATGAAGCTTCTGTCGGTGTCGGATGGTATTATTGGCATTGATGAAAGTACTGTTGCGGATGAAGACGAGAAACAATCTGCAATGGTTTGTCGAATTTTTACTTGTTTTGGTATTTAGGGGGAGTAGATGTTTATACATAGTTTATTTTCAGAAAATACAAAAACAGTAAAAAATGCAAAAATACAAAAACATGATAAAATGAAAAAGAGCTTGTGTATATGGGAAAATGATAGTACATCAGCTAGACGATTACAGTATGCTAAAGATTTGAATAGTTTAAAAGAGTTAAACAATCTTACTGATGATGTGTCGATAGGTTTTCGTACATTTAGTAGATTTATTCGGGATATAAACCTAAAATTCAAACTTGTGAATTCGTGGGGAACACTACTTGGATATATAGGTAACCCCTGAAATCTCGTTTGAAAGGTCTCGTAATCTGATATACTAAGTCTTTATACTCTATGATGTCTGGGGTATTATTCTGGGACTTCTGCTGAACGGTAGTTCTGACCTAGTCCCTGGCTAATACTTGCTTCAATGCTTGAAACACAGCATTAAACTTCCCTGACACGCTCACCAAAAATATGTTTGTAAATAGTTTACTTTGTTTACTTTCTGCAATTTAAGTTTTCTGCATTTCATTTCTTAGTTTAGAATACTTTGATAAAATCCAAAAAGATTTTATTTCTGCTTTATTTTAGACAAACCAAAGTGGAGAGTTGATTGTTGAATTCTCAGATGTTTGAAGCAGATGCAAGAAATTCTGGACTGAAGAATGAGGAGAGCTTACTTTGAAGAAGTTTGAATTGTTTGAAAAGTCAAAAACAAGTTCATTAACTTGAAACTTGTTATTTTCAGAAAATGTTTGAAATTGTTGTTTTAAAATCAGTGTGTTTCGTCATAAGATCAACCAAGGTCATTAAATTGGACTTGGTAGACTAATTGAGTAATCAGGGTCATTAACTTGGACCTGAATACTTGAGTGGATTGTTAAAGCTGATTGAGTTTGTGTTTTATTATTGGAAAGATAGAGTGGTTATGTTTGCTGATTGAGTAACAGGTTTGATCTTTATTATTCCCAACGGAAGCTATTTGTTAAAGCTTGAACCAGATTTCTCAGATCCTAGCATATCGAGAGGGGGAGTCTGTGAAAGGGGGAGTCTGGATCAACAGTCAAAGGGAAGATTGAAGTTTAAAGTTTAAAGCTTGAAGATAAAGATTGATTAGAGTTTTTACAATGTTTGAAGATTGTTAAAGACAAAGACTTGAAGCCAAAGACTTCATCAACATCCAAGGGGGAGTCTGTTGGTGCACTAAATGTCTGCTGATTACGTCATTATCAAGTCTTGTGTCTAGGATTGTTTGAATGATCACACATTAGGGTTTAAGTTAGGGTTTTTATGTTGTAAGCATGAGATTTCGCTTGAGAGGTTATGTCATTGCTTGAAGCGAAATCAACACACAAGATTTCGCTTGAACAAGCCTCAAGCGAAATCATGTTGTCTATATATATAGGTGGGTCATTTGAAGCGAAAGATAGAGTTGTCATTGTATGTGAGTCAAGGTGCTGCTGAATTTTTGTCAGAAAATCATTGTAAAGACTCAGAAGGCATTAATAGAAAGAAAATTAAGAGGAACAAAGCTGTTATGACTTTATGTGCATTGATTCCGCCTTTACACATAGAGATGAACGCCTTAACTGACTATTAGAGGTCGTACAACGGTCCAACATCTTTTAAAGAATCTTCATTTATTTCTTTGGAGACATCTATTATCTCTTCAACTGGAACTTTATCCTCGTCGCATCGTGGACAGAATCCAGTGGTTGGCTCATTGAAAAAACCTGCAAAAGATTCAAACATATTAGGAGGCATTATTGATTTGAAAGAACTAGCAATAATCTCCTGTTCAGACTGGTAGTAATAGACTTCTTCAGCAATTTCTTCAAGATCAGCCAAACTTTCTTTAGATGTCACTTCACTGACTTCTTCAGTCTCCACAACGCATTCCGGTTGTTCCACAATCTCTGCCATCATTGCCCTACCCTCACTACCAGGGATGTACTTATCCCAACTAAAACCTTCAGCAACCTTCTCATCATCTTGATTGACTAAAAGAGCCTTCTCCGGCTTGTTTTCGATCAGAGGTCTTTGGGTGAATGGTTGTTGACTTGTCTTATGATATATCGCTTGTTTGTAATAATCATTTGAGATCGGGTTTTGATGGTTGTTAACCTCCCTGTTTGGACATTCCCTCTTGAAATGTCCCTTCTCTTTACATTTAAAACATGTGACTTTCGATTTATCAAACCCAAGTTTTTGATCTGGTCCTGAAAAACTGTTCCGACCAGTAATTTCCATAAAACGTTGAGCTCTTCTCACCAAGCTTGCCATTCCCCATTTAATGTCAATCAACTCCAGCTCCTCTGGATCGATCTAATCATAGTCTTCCTTTGTCATATCGGGGTTCCCAATTCTACCTGCAACCAAGCTTTCGTACGATTCAAGAACCGAAGCAAGAAGTGTTATGTGCTACTTCGCTGATGATTCAGTAAAGTCTTGAGCATTCTTTATGTTCACTGCTATGTTGCACAGAATTCCTGGACCTTGACTTTGACTGTTTGATCCTGACGAACTTTGAGTGTAGGATTGATCAGGTGAGTTTTGAACCTTTGGATTTGGCTCAAAACTTGCAAATGGTGAGCTATTGTTGCTTGATGTGACAGATGATACTCCGGATGTTGAATCTGCACTAAAGGCTGTCTGCACTTTTGGACTTAGATTTGATGTTGCTGGAGTACTTCCTTTGTAATACAACGAGACATCTTGTTGAACACTTGAAGACTTCATCTTTCTAATCTTTGTCAACTCAAGCTCGTGTGACTCAATCTTTTCAATGAATGTGCTAAGGTTGAATCCCACATACTCTAAATTATTCTTCAACACCAACAGATAAGTTCCCCATTCATCATATGGCAATGCATCCGCCAATTTATCGACCCATTCCTCATCCGTCTTGGTTATGCCCAACCTCTTTGTAGGATCGGTTTTGACACCGTACGATTGCGTAACGAACGTTCGACATGCGGAATCCGTGAACGTGCGTGACCGAACACACAAGAACGTACAAATAACGTGATTCTATTGATAATATGTCGTGTACAATAGCCGAGAATCACGTGGAGAGACTTTCTCTCTCTAGACTTTCTCTCTCTAAGTTCTAAGCTTCTAAATCTCCTAATGAGCAAAGTCCTCTAAATGATGACATAAAGCTCCTATTTATAGCTCTTAGAATTAATGAGACTTCTCATTAATTACCAAAATGCCACCTTGCTATTTCTAACTAGATATAACAATATAAGCTTGATTCTTCGGTTTCTGCTACAGACTAGATTGACGAAGGCGATAGACAGATAATGCACTAACACTCTTCATCTTAACAACCAGATGGCAATATCGTTCAATCAACTACTTTGTTGTTTCACCTTTTATACCCGTAAAGATATCAAACTCTTTCTTCATCAAAGCAATTTTGCTTTTTATCATAGACACGCTTCTAAGAAATTTTACTTTCAATGAATTCCAAACGGACTGTGAATCACCCTGATGTTTTAGCAGAACTAAGATATCCTCTTTGATGGCTTGTTGTAGAATGCTCATCATTTTCTTTTCTGCCTTGAAATCTTCTTGTTCTTGTGGAGTCAAACTTCCATTTGATTTCTCTAAACCCGAACCATTCTTTGGAGGAACATATTTAGACTCGATTTTCATTCAACATTCAAAATGGTTGGCTTGCACCCAAGTCTTAAACCTTTCCTACCACCCAGCATACTCATCAATGTTCATCAACTTCGGCAGTTTCTGCATAGTGCCGAGTTCATTTTCCATGTTCACATTTTGCACGATACTGGCTGGTGTTTGTGCTGCTGTCATTCCCCCACCGGCAAAGAAGTTGTAAAACTCTTGATTATCCATTTTACGAAAACAATTTCGGAAAAATTTTTAAGTTTTGAAAACAGTTACTTTCAAGCGAAAACACTTTCTACACGAAATGAACTTCAAACGAAATACCACGAACGAAATGGACTTTCACACGAAAACAGGCTTTCAAGCGAAATCAATTTTTCACACGAAATCAAGTTTCAAGCGAAATCAGCTTTTCACACGGAATAACACTCTCAAGCGAAATTAAGTGTCATTTCATACGAAATACTTAATTTCGTGCGAAATTAGCCAAACGGAATCACTTTCAAACGAAATCAGATGTTTTCAAACGGAATAAGTAATTTCGTGTGAAATTACCTAAACTTTTCAAACGAAATCAGGTGTTTTTCAAACGGAATAAGTAATTTCGTGTGAATTTACCTAAACTTTTCAAACGAAATCAGGTGCTCGTTCAAACAAAATTAACCGTTTGGCCCATTTTTGTCACTTTTAATCTGAATTCAGGTCTGATTCTTTCAAGGGTTTGTTAAAACTGTATTTTACACACAATATCAAAAGATCAGTCCATTTTGTCCATGAATTTGTCCAGAAGTCCAAAATTTAGTAGAAAAAACACTGATTCAAGTGTATTGACTCAACCTGAGCTCTGATACCACTTGTAGGATCGTTTTGACGACCAAATGAGTCAATCAGAGACAATACACAACTGTTTGAGAGGTGGAAACAAACAAACAGCCTAGAATCAGTGTAGAAATGAGTAGAAACAGAATATGATACTTAAAACAAGCTTCTCATTGATTTAAGACTTGATTACACGGTGAAAATTGGGCAGCACTTCGTTACACTTCCACTAATTTCGTAACAAATGAGAAGCACCACATGCCATTATATAGGCAAGTAATTTCGCATGGAATTACACTTGTAATTTCGTGCGAAATTACCTTACGTAATTTCGTGCGAAATTACCTTACGTAATTTCGTGCGAAATTACCTTACGTAATTTCGTGCGAAATTACATTACGTAATTTCATGCGAAATTACTACAAAATACATAAAATTACACTTTTAACCCCTGTAAACCCTATACAAACATGACCTAGACTTAAGACGTAGGCTATAGACATTATGCACCAACAACAAACTACTCTTGTAGTTCTTCCATTTTTGTGATCGCTCGCAATCTCCACGAAAATCCTAAGTACTCGTTTCTTCTAAGAAACAGAGTACAAGCTACAAGTTATACCTCTTGACAAATACTCAAAGTACCACTTTAAATCCTTGCTAGGATATCTAAGGGTACTTTTCTTAAGTCCTTAATTGGTCTTATGCGATGTGTCTATGTACATATCATTACATTCTGGTTTTCATGACATTATACATAGTATATGATTTCAAAGACATCTTACATGATTTCAAAAACATTTCATATGGTTTAAAAAACATTTTAACATGGTATATTTACCTAATATACCAAGTGCAAAATCCATCTTTTCGAAAACCTCATACATGATTTTAAAGGCATTTCACATGGTTTCAAAATATTTTAGCATGACATAATTTACCTAATATACCAAGTGCATAATACATGTTTTCGAAAACCTCATACATGATTTTAAAGGCACTTCACATGGTTTCAAAACATTTTAGCATGACATATTTACCTAATATACCAAGTGCATAATCCATGTTTTTGAAAACCTCATACATGATTTTAAAGGCATTTCACATGGTTTCAAAACATTTTAGCACTACATATTTACCTAGTATACCTAGAGCATGATTTCAAAAGTATCGTATATGTTTTCAAAACATTAAACTTATTTTCAAAAATCCCATGCATAGTTTTCAAAGACATTCTGCTTGTATGTTGACTTAGCATACGTAGTACACGATTTCAAGGACATTGTGCTCGTATGTTGACTTAGCATACGTAGTACACAATTTTCAAGGACATTCTGCTCGTATGTTGACTTAGCATACGTAGTACACGATTTTCAAGGACATTCTGCTTCGTATGTTGATTTAGCATGCCTAGCACATTGATTTCAAGGATCCTTTTTTGCTTCATACGTTGACTTAGCATATCTAGCACCTTGATTTCATGAACACTTCACTTCGTATGTTGACTTAGCATACCTAGTACAAGGTTTCGAAACATTTTCGCTACACGAATCCCAAATCCTTATAGGATCTTCCTATCTTCATAGTTAGATCCTTATGGATGTTTAAAGCGCAAAATCAAAGTCCTTAATTGGATTTTTTTGTGTGCTTTAATACGTATGTTACAATTCAATGAGGCCAAACCAAATCCTTATAAGATCTTCCTATCTTCATAGTTAAATTCTTGAGGATATTTAAAGTACTAATTGAACTCCTTGATTGGATTCCTGGTATACTTTAAATACGTATGTACCAATTGACGACACGTTGATAACAAGTTGATGACCAAGTTGACAATTATGTGTTTATGCTCGCTATCCAAATCCATGTAGAATCTTCCATATTTTCATATGTTAGATTCTTAGAAGGATATCCAAAAGTACTATCTTAAATCCTTAATGGGCTTCTATGCAATAGTTAAGACCCTTGGATTTTAAAGTACTATTCCAAAGTTAAAGAGTTTGATTTGTCAATCTAGTTAAAGAGTTCATCTGTTGATCTAGTTAAAGAGACCCTATGGTTGTCACACCCCAAAAACGTCGCAGCGGAATATATAACGTAGTGGAGACGGAAGTTGGTGCCCATTTATATCTTGTTAATCGATGCATTTAATTGTTGGACATTTTAGTATGTTTTAAATGTAAGTTATATAAACATTACCTTTTAAGACACGACACAACCATGACATAGTTAAGATTGTTTATGATCCTCATGGATCTTATTACATTCGTCCCAGAAGTTTTAAAAGTTAGTCCAACATTAATAAGTAACAAAACTTGCATCAACAACCACAAGATACGCCATAATTCCCGAAGCCGAACTCAAGTACCTGTAGAACACGTTAAAATCAAGTGTCAACACAAAGGAAGGTGAGTTCACGTAGTCACTTACTACCTATTTTATTTCGAGGAAAACGTTCTGATTAGGAGTTGATTTGAAAACATCCATATAAATTTTGAAAGTCCATTTTACTTCCTTATTAAAATTCCACGGGCCTTCCGCCGATTCATCGATCCGACAACTGTAATATATATTGCCCAGGTTTTGTATATTAAATTATTGCGTCAACTTTCAGACTCGTATGTTAGCTAGACGATACGAACTATATATTAACCATGCAGGGATAATCAATACTAGACAATGAATAGAATATTAATTCGTCGTTTGACATTGACACGGGGCGACCGGTCACGACGGGGTTGTCAACCCGATAGATCTACCAACAATTCCTCGCGTACAATACTTATCTAATTAAATGACATCATGGGCGCAGGGTTCTTTCTCGAAGAACAACATGATGTCTGCCTCACGTACAATATATATATATATATATCCTACTAATATGACAATTTAATATACGTAGTTGCACGAATCCCCTGAATCTCCATCACTCGAAACTCAGGCCGGCTTCCGTCCCAACTTTACGGTCTGTTTCGCCTCGGAAACACCGTAGCATCCCAATGTCCCACATTTATTCATCAAAAACGTTTTACTTCGAAACGAATAACTTATCAAACCTCATATATTTTCAGCAAAAATATATATTTTATATTAAAAGGTATGTTTTATTTCGAAAACATTATTAAATCCTTTTAACGACGTGTTCTACCCCCAAAATATATACAAAGCAGTAAAAAATGGGGTTTAGTGACACTCACCTTTGAGTGCGTATTTTAATACCGCAATCCTAGAGATTGATTTTATATACGTCCTAATATAGGAACAATTCTAAATCAGTATATATATTTAACATAAAAATCCTAAGTTTCTCCGTTTCTTAGAATTATCAAATAACTTTGAGATTTTCTCGAAAAGTTGTCATTTTTTATTATGTTGGCACGTTAATATATATATGAGTCCATATATATATATATGATTTTGCGACTTGAACGATTTTATTGGTGACCATTATTGTGTAAATCCGTTAACTCTCCCGTTTATACGCAATATATCTATAATTTGCGCGTTGAAATATATATACATAAATGTTCACATAATTTAACACCAAAACACGCGAAATCTTGTTAACTTATCTATTTTGTCATTTTCAAAGCAAATATACATAAAACATCTCATATGTACCAAATTTCATGCTCGCCAAACAAGTTACACATTTAACGCAATTTTTACTGTTTCTACCGCACAAAAAGTACAAGCATACATGCAAAGTCTAAACTTCCAACAACATATTAAAACTTAACATACTTTCACATTCTCATGTTTAAATCACATAACACATTTTAACACATAAGGTTTACCCAAAATTTTACCCATACTAGTGCACATAGAAAAATGCGTATTTTAGCGATTCGGTAACGTTTTCGGGCGTCGGAAGTCACGTATGACCAACCAAACACCAAGTAAACTTAAAATTAGTTAAAATACTTATTTTTAAACTAAAAATATTAGTTTACTTATTGATCTAAATCAGTTTTATAAAAATCACTAGAAAATCCGATTTTTGACCGTTTTAACGCATAGTTTTGCGTTAAACGTTACTATAATCATCCCAACTAGAAACGAATTGATATTTTAACACAATACATATTATTTACTGATTAAAATAGTGGTTATAATCAGATTAGTGCAGTTTTTGTGTAAGTCACATAAATCATGCGATTTCACGTATTTCACAACTTTTAATGCACCAAATACAACATGTAAAGCTAGCAAACATTTGGACAAAGTTATATGTCATTTTAACACTTCAAATACTCATATTTTTAGTGTTTATTTTCTGATCAAACTCATTTTTATCAAATCATGATTAAATCATCATTTCATGCTTTCATATCATCATGCATGTTCATGTATGTGCATCTAATGCACTCATACAACATCAACATCATTTTATATGCACTAAAATATATATTCAACTTATATTTAAATCATGTACAAGTATTCAAGAACAATCATATTCTACACATGATTATCATCCAAATCATTCATCATAAGTGCGAGACATGCACATTCTTACACATCTAAGACTTTTAAGCATAAAAAATTCTCATGCATGTATATATATATATATTCATATATACACGGCCATATATATATACATATGATTCTAAAAAAATTAGTTTTCACTTAAACTCATTTCAAACCAAAAAGCTTCCATATCACAACCTTTAAAACATGCATGAAATCTAACATTCAAGTATCATGTTAATCAAGAATCACTTAATCAAAAATCAAAACATAATCACCTACACACACACCCACACTCACGGCCTCACCTACATACACATACACACCCATTTCCATTTTGTACAAAAACCCATTTGTTTAAGAATTCAAGTTTGTGAATCATTCTAAGATTCAAGAGAAACCTTTCACTATTATTTTCAACACTAAGAATCAAGAACACTTTTGAAAAGAATAGTTTTATACCCTCAAGATTCAAGTGGGTTTTGACATGATTTTTGATGTTTGAAAGCTTGTTTCACCAAGAAAGCACCCTTGGATCATCAAAATAGGTTGGAAGCACCTTGGATTTAAGTTGATTTCTTACAAGATCATCAAAAATTTTGAGATTATGGAGGATTCAAGAAGGTTTTCGGCTGAATTGAAGAGAGAGAATGAGAATGGTGTTGTAAATTTTGAATTCTTGGATTCTTGCAAACTTTAAGAAGGTTTAAAGGACATGGTCACATGGCACCACCCACCATGGCCAATAGAAACATGAGAGAGGAGAGAGAGATTGATGCATGTGTGCCAACTCAATTTTCTTGTGTTGGTGCACTACATCTGTCGACTTCGTCTTGTATCGAGTCTTAGTCTTAGAGTGTTAGATTAGGGCACGTTACACGAGAAAATAGAATAACATATGTATCTTAGGTCAAGGTTTCGCTCATAGGAACATAGAGGTTTCGCTTATATATCAGTTGGTGGTTTCGCTCATACGTCATGTCCCTTGGAGCGAAACCTCATGCTCTATATATAGGTCACATAAGCGAAATCATTAAAAAAAAACAGTTCTTGGATTCCATGCCGAAGTGCTGCCGGTGTGAGATTTGGATGTAATTTGTCAGAAATCAATACAACAAGGTGTTAAAAGTTGCTAGCTATTTCTAAGTCAGATACTTGTTTTCCGCACCTGTTGTTGGTGCATGTTTTGTGACAACAGCTTAATAGTTTGTTTATTTAGTCTTTGGATATTTTGTATTGGACTTAGCATATTGGTTAGGAAGTTAATTAGTGTTATAGGCTTGGAGAATGGCCTGGCCCAGACCAAAGCCCATGTGCAAACCTTGTCCTATATAAACAAGGCTTGGCATAAGGGTTTAGGGTAGACATGAGACACTTAGAGGAAAAGGGAGTGAGAGAGAAATCTATAGAGAGTGGCTAGGAGATTTCTTGTGGGTCTTGAATTGATTGTAAACTTCGGATTGGATAATCAATAGAAGACCGGATTGAAAGTGTATCGTGTTCTTGATTCTTGTTTCTACTCGTTTTCTGTGAAATCTGATCTAGAGGATTCCGCACTCTAGGTTAGATCGACGATTCTGTTACGATCCGCACGGCTCTCGGGACCTACAATTGGTATCAGAGCGATTGGCTCTCGATTGGCTTGGTTCAGAATCATTTTCTGCAGAAAATCAGAGTTTTTGGGCGTTTTTGGAGGCTGAGTTCGTGTTCTGCTGGTGATTTTGGATAAACTGCTTGGATTTCGGACAAACATCAAGTATTTCGGGTCATTTCGGACCAGAATACTTGCATTTCGGACCAGAAACAAGCAATTTCGGACTATTACGGATCTTCTGCTTGCATTTCGGATCTTCAGACTTGGATTTCGGATCAAAAACTTGCATTTCGGATTTTTAGTCTTGCATTTCGGATAAAACAGTTGATTTCGGATCAGATTGATTTGATTTCGGACCAGATTTCGGATAAATCAAAGGATTACGGACCATTTCGGATTGTAAGGGGTTCATTTCGGATAAAGAGGTCTGATTTCGGATCAGTTTGTTTCATTTCGGACTAGCAAGTGGTCATTTCGGATCAGAGTAGCTGATTTCGGATAACCATTTCGAATCTAGGACCATTTCGGACCTTTTCTGATCATTTCGGACAAGGTGGAATTTTTCGTGGCTTGCGTAAGAAAAATTTCACGGTTTCGTGTTTAGAAAATTATTCGTAACTCATCTCAGAAAAACGTTTGCACCGTTGGAATCCTTGGATTTTTAGGGTAAAAAAAAAAAAAAAATTCAAACCCAGGTGTTTGACATTATATATCATTGGATTCGTCTTTCCGAGACGATTCTAACGGCGTACTTTGGAAATCACAGTTTTCGGAGATATTTTGTACGATTTTACCAGTCTGTTGCGGTTTTACCAGTCTGTTGCGTTAAAATGTCGAACATGATGAATGTGAATGCACCTAAGATGATGAAGGTGGAGAATTATCTTACATGGAAGGACAGCTTCCAATCCTTCATTGAATCTCAGGATGCACGCATGTGGATCTGTATTGTAGATGGGTACACAAACCCAACTCACGATTATGAGGGCAGACCCCGTAGAACAGACTATGTAAACATGAAAGAGGATGATAAAAAGATGTATGAGGCTGAAAAGAGAGCCTTGGCTGCAATAAAGATGTCATTACCTGATAGCATCAAGCATACCTTCAAGAAGTACACAAATTCAAAGGATATGTGGGATGCATTAGAAAAGCGATATCAGGGAGATGCGAATGTCAAAAAGAATAAAGCTTTGAGCTCTACAGCACGAGAAGGTTCATATGATTGTAGTGCTCTTCTGGAGGATAAAGAGAATGCCACTCAGGCATACATGGCAGAGATAGTGCCTGTTGATGAGGCTGAAACTACTGTGAATGATGCTGAGGCTAAAGTGGAGAATGCTGAAACAAAAGTTGAACAGGTCGTTACTGAAGTTGAGAAAGAGAGTGAAGCTGAACAGGTCGCTGCTGATCAAACTACAGAAGTTCATGAGGAAGAGGTAAAATTTAATTCTGTGTGTTTAAAATGTCGTGAATTACAGAGTGAAGTTGACAGGTTGTCAACACAAAACCAAAGTCTAGTAAACGAGATGTCTAACATCAAAGAATCAAACTTTTTTGCTAAAAGAAACGAATCTTCATTCGTGAAGAAGATAAAAGGTTATGAAAGTGAAATTGAAGCCTTAACCTGCAAACTAAATGAAAAACTTCAAGTCATAGACTTAGCTCATGACATGATGGCTGAGAAAACAAAAGAGATTTCTGAAAAATGCAAAGAGTTGTCAGATGCACAACTCAAAATTGTTGAACTTGAAAAGAAATTAGGTCAATTCAGGGACTCTACTTTTGTTATGAAACACATGATGGGTGGGTTAAAGAAAAGTAATGACAAGACCAGTGTGGGATTCCAGGGCTTTAATGAAGTCCCACCTCCTCTTAGTCATGACTATTCTTTCTTACCTGATGAAGATGAGTTTACAGACTTTCTGTCAACATCACCAAGTAGTTTCACATCTAGTCAAGGTGATGTGCTTGAAGATAATGATGCTAAGAAGGAAAATAACAGCAAACCTGTTTTGAAAAAGAAAAATTCAAATCCTACGAATAAAAATCCAACTTTTGTTAAAAAGGTTAATTTTGTTCAAGGAAGTGACATGAAAAACGAAACAGCTGTTATTGAAAACGAATCAAATTTAGAGTTTGCAAAAAATAAAAACAAAGAAAATTCTGAAACTAAGCAAACTGAACCAAATCCTTCTAAGGCATCATCATCAAAACCAGAATCTAGTTCAGAGGCTTCAGCTAAGAAGTCTTCGAAAAAGATATCGTGCTTCAAGTGCCACACAAAGGGACATGTAGCTAGCTGCTGTCCTAACAAAAAGAATGAAGCACAAGTGAGTGAGAGAAAGAGAGAGAAGTCACCAGAGAAGAAAGGTGATAATGAGGAGAAAGTCTCAAATTCTCCAAAGAAATCTGCTCCAAAGCAACAACAGGGTGTTGCAGGTGGTGTAGACAAGGCTGAAAAAGGAACTCCTCAAGTTCCTCGTTTTCAAAGAACTCAACCAAGATTTCAGCCTAGATCTCCACCAGGCAGGTATGAGAGACCTAGAAGCAATTCACCAAGAATGAACAATTATAATTCATATAATTTCAGAAGTCAGGGTCAATATCAAATTCGATACCAAAATTTTGGTGGTCGAACTTTTTATAACAATGGCTTTAGAAATTATAATAATCATGCTTCTTGGAATCAAAAATTTCAAAGGTCAAATAGTCCAAACACATATAGGAACCCTCAGGACCAAAGACCTTATGGAAATCAAAACCTATTTAAATCAACAGGTAAGCAATCCAAGAATCCACTGAGGAGTGATGGATATTGGACGGATGTTCCTGTAATGGATGAATTTGGAAAACCCAAGACTATCAGGGCTTGGGTTCTAAAGTCTAACTGAGTTGTTGAGTGAATGCAGGATGACCAAGAAGGACTGTTGATGTGTTCGACAGTGGTTGTTCCTGTAAAGCATCTGAGGTAAATAGTAGGTTAACATGGGTAACGAACTATTTACTTCTGTGAGTATTTAGATTATTTTAAACTTTAAACGTGAAAAACTTATTGCCAGGTTAAAGTGGGAGTTTGTTTGTGTTTTCAAATTTGTGTTTTTAAAACTTACTCCATAAAAACAAAAATTTAGGGGGAGAAATTCCTCTAAGCCAAAAAGTGTTTAGACAGTGCGTGTGTTTAGGGGGAGTAAGTTATAAAATTTTAAAAATCCAAAAACATTGAAAAAATCAAAAATGAGTTTTCATGGTGTGAAAAAGAAGAAATGATAGTACATCAGCAAGTTAGACTGTCACACTCAAACTGAATTAAATTGCTTAAGTGTGATAGCAGCTTCATCATATGATGTACCAGTAGGCAAAAGCATGAAATAATCAACTTACCTATGTGATATAAACCTAAATGCACTGAGTATGAGTGGGGAACACATCAGTGGTGTATGGTTTAATGACCTTAAATCTTGCGTTGATAGATTGCCAAAATCTGAAGTTTTGGGTCTTTATACTGTTATTTCATCTGGGGATATCAGGGGTGTCCTTCTGCTGCATCCAGATACATGCTGACCTAGACACACCCAGGATATCTTAAAAGAGCTAAAAATGCCAAAACCCTGAAAAATGAAGAAGCTCTCATAGAGAGTCATTCAATAAGTGCAAATGCACAAATCGTACCAAAAATGGTATTTGTCTTAGCCCTCGTTAGATATTTTGGTCTCTCTGCTGTACGGAAGTACTGACCTGTTCACCATATATCTAAACGTTGAAAAACAAAACGGATGAATTCAGTATACTCACCTACTACGATGAATCTTTGTGCATACCTTGATCGCGGGGGTATATCCTGAAGTGGGACACACTAGTATTTCAGAATTAATATTACCTTAACGTATCATACGGTAATGGTACTTGAAATGTTCATGCATTTTGTTTAAGTGGACAAACATACTGGTAATCGTCTTGAACTACTTTTCATGAAAAATTATATAAAGAATTACCTAATGGTGTGAAACAGTTTGATTGTGCTGATATGATCTTCTTGCACATGATACTCACAAAAAGAAGTATTGAAAATATTTTTGAGTTTACTTTAGTTTGTTAGTTTGTTTTGAAAAATAAAAAATACCAAAAATATTTCCTTTTAAAAAGATCTCCCATTTTGAACTGACAGGTAGTTGTTTTTGCAAATTAAGATAAAATATTGGTTTATCTTTAAATGTGAAAAAGACTAATGGTTTTTCGAGATACTTGCTTGTGTTTCTAAACAGATTGATGCAGTTATCAAAATGAAGTGCAGAATACAAGTAAAGTGCAGATTGAGAGTGTGAAGTGAAGAACGTGTGAAGATGCATGGTAGGATCCTTCTACTACATTGCAGAAAGAGAGAGAGAGAGATATGGAAGAGTTGGAGATACTTGCTTAACCAAAGATTGCTAGTTCACTGATCTACAATGAATGAAAGTTTTGGAGATTGGAAGCATCAGCTAAGGGGGAGTTTGTTGATGTCAGAAACTGTGTAGCTGACGCTATCCAAAGACCAAAAGACTGCAAGATGTTTGAAGACAAAGTTACACTATGAAGCTATTCTCAAGGGGGAGTTTGTTGGTGCATGTTTTGTGACAACAGCTTAATAGTTTGTTTATTTAGTCTTTGGATATTTTGTATTGGACTTAGCATATTGGTTAGGAAGTTAATTAGTGTTATGGGCTTGGAGAATGGCCTGGCCCAGACCAAAGCCCATGTGCAAACCTTGTCCTATATAAACAAGGCTTGGCATAAGGGTTTAGGGTAGACATGAGACACTTAGAGGAAAAGGGAGTGAGAGAGAAATCTATAGAGAGTGGCTAGGAGATTTCTTGTGGGTCTTGAATTGATTGTAAACTTCGGATTGGATAATCAATAGAAGACCGGATTGAAAGTGTATCGTGTTCTTGATTCTTGTTTCTACTCGTTTTCTGTGAAATCTGATCTAGAGGATTCCGCACTCTAGGTTAGATCGAAGATTCTGTTACGATCCGCACGGCTCTCGGGACCTACACCTGTATCTGATCAAAACACCTCTGAACGACTCGTTCGGGTCGAGACACGATCCTACAAGTGGTATCAGAGCATCAGGAGGAGGAGTTCTACAGAGAATAGCTGGAATTCATCGAGATTTCTTACTTCTACACCTTCTTTCTTCAGTTCAGATAGTTTTACCGGTCAAAATAAACTCAAAATTTCACAGATTGTGCGTAATTGGACATAGATAAATCCCTGAGAGTTTGGCTTTGAAATATGAATTAAAAATGGACTAAAATTGGTTCCGATTAGGTTTCGCTTTTACAGACATTCCATGATTTCGCTCTTGTGACCATACTAGTTTCGCTCATAGCTACACAAAATCAGGGGTTTCGCTCTTTCGGACCATCATATTTCGCTCTTGTGTCACCATATCAGAAGTTTTCGCTCATTTGTACATACTGGTTTCGCCTTTTTGAACAAACTGATTTCGCTCCAGTATCAAAGTATCAGAGATTTCGCTTTTATGAACATAAGGTTTCGCTCTTGTGAACATTATCAGTGATTTCGTTTTTGTGATCAGTGGCTATTTCGCTTATAGATACAACATAGTTTCGCTTTTAGTGACATAAAGTGATTTCGCTCAAACAGTCATCCTATTTAGTGTGTTGATTTCGTTCAAACGGACTGTTGTGGAAAAATTATTAAAAATCAGAAAAATGGACGAAGAATTTTACAACGCATTCGCTACTCCGGTTACCCCGATCAATATTGCACAGAACACAATGCTCAAAAACGAAACAGGAACAATGCAAAAACCACCCAAACTCATGAACATAGAAGAATATAAAGGTTGGGAAGGTCGTTTCGAAAATTGGGTGCAAGCTAACTATTTGGATGCGTGGGAATGTGTCTAGACAAAAAACATTCGACCGACGAATGATGATGAAGAAGTGGTTCCGATTAAAGATCTAAGCGCCGATGCTAGAAAGAAATACAAAGATGAGAAAATGATGCTGAGTCTTCTACAACAAGCTGTGAAAGAAGATATTTTGGTTCTATTGCAACATAACGGAACTTCATACTCAATTTGGAAAGCTTTAAGATCAAAGTTTGTTGGTAGTCAAGAAATGATAAAGAACAAGAAGTCACTTCTGAAGAAAGAGTTCGATTTGTTTCGTGGTTTGAAGAATGAAAGCACAAGGCAGATTATTGAAAGATATTCCAATCTGCTAGCAAACATGAAGAGATTGAGCATTGATAAAGACAATGAATAGTTGATCGAAAAGCTTGCTGATGCATTGCCACACGAGACTTGGGGCACATATCTCATGATGCTTAGAAATAAGAAAGGTTTTAGCAGTTTGACACTCACCAAGTTCATTGAGAAGTTGGAAGCTCAAGAGATGGAGCAAAGAAAGATTATTCGAATGAAAGATTTTGATGGTGAAGAAGACATTGGGCTTTATTACAAAGCAGGGTTGAATGAGAAAACTACAAATTTGTCTCCAAAAATTGAAACTGCTTACAATGCTAAAGGTTCATCAGGAAGTTCATCAAAAGGATCAAACAGCAATACAAGTTTCTCATCATTTCCATCTTTTGATCCAAACGTTTCAACAACAAGAAATGGCAAGAAGCTTCAGTGCAACATTGTACTAAATTTGGAGAATGATGAAGACTATTCAGTAGAAATTGCTAAGAGTCACATGTCTTTATTGGGAACTGTTCTTGAATCTTATGGTAGTTTTGTTGCAGGTCGAATCGGGAATCCAATGCTGACAAAGGAAGATTACGACCAGATCGATGCTGAAGAGATGGAACTGATGGACATAAAATGGTGCTTGGCTAGCGTGTTAAGAAGAGCTGAGAAATTCAAGCAAATCACTGGAAGAGATGATCTACGTGAAGCTAATGTTTCTACTGATAAATCTAAAGTCACTTGTTTTCGTTGCAGGGAAAAAGGACACTTCAAAAGGGAGTGCAAAAACCGCGAAGCAAGTGGAGCTCAAAATCCGTTCAACAACAACAATGATTACTATCGAAAGGCAATCTACCATCAAGTTGCTCAGCAACCATCTCAACAACATCAACATCAAGCACAAACTGCACATGGAAGGAATGTGATTGAAGATTCTGGAAAGAGAGCTGATGGTAGTGCATTGATAATAAATCAAGATGATGAAAAGTTACTTGAAGGGTTTAGCTGGGAAAATTTCAACTGGGATGATTATTGTCCAGATGTAGAGATTTCAAATCAAAAAGCTTTTGTAGCCCGAGTTGAAGAAGATAGTGATGATGATCGTGAGTATTGGGCGAGAAAATTTGATGATGATATGAAATTGATTGCTGAAAGTGATAGTGAAGATGAAAAGGTTAAAAAGAAGAAGAAAAAGGTAAAAACACCAGTGAGCAGTGATGACGAAGAAATTCCAGTGATCAAAAGGAAAGTAAAGATTGAAGTTCCAAAGTTCAAAGTTGATGAAGAAGTTGATGCAAAGAAGATTCCAGTGAAGTGTGAAAACTGTGAAGCTGTGAAGAAGCAGAACAGTACACTGATCTATAACTTGAATAGTTTGAAGGAATCTTACGATGTATTGAACAAAGCAATGAACCAGTATAATCAAACAAGTGAAGAACAAGCTACAGCTATGAAGACACTTCAGGGTGCTTTTATGACGAAGCAAAAAGTGGTGAACAACTACATTGAGAAGTGTGCTGTGCTTGAACAAAAGCTGGAATTGCAAAGAATTGAGACTGAAAGAGTAAACCATTTGTTGAAAAGTTATTCATGTACTTCTTATGTCATTGACAAGATTTATCCGACTGTTGAAGGCATGAAGGCATTTGAAGAGGATGAAGAAATTGAAGAAAAGAATGCTGAAAAAGTTTCTAAAGAAAAGACTCCTGTGAAGACTGAAAAGAAGAGTGACACAAAGAAAAAGACTGACAAGAAAAATTCTGGTAAGAAACAAGATGTTGGTTACAACAAGTGTCCACCCCCGCTAGAAAATGGATATTTGCCTAGAAATCCAAATCAGGAAAGAGTCGAAAAAGCAACAAATTTACAGTGGGAGTCGGAGTCGTCAGTCAATTTGCCAGAAAATATTGATGTTGTGTTTACATCATCTGACACTGATTATGAGTCCGAGTTAATAAAGAAAGTCGTCGATCAGGTGTTGGATAAAGATGAAACTGAGGAGTCAAAGTTGGAGTCAAACTCAGAGTCATAGTCAAAGTCTGGTTCTGAAAGTTCGAGTTCGACAGTCAACAGTCAAAAGTCTTCAGTTAAAAGGGTTTACAATAAAGAATTCATGTTATCAAAATCTAATTTGAATGACGAAACATTCAAAGTTGCATATACATTGAATGATTCTGACAAATTATATTCTGATAAGGAATTTCCAATAAGAGGTGTTAAAAATGAATTGATCAAAAAGTTTTTCAAACTTACAGAAATTATCATTTCTGAAATAAAAGATTTAAATTTTAATGGTAAACCTAAATCTTACACCTCAAGAGTACAACAAAGATTAAACAAGAAAAAAAGGTTACAGTTCTGGTTCTGGTTTCCACAAGAAATCAAACCCTAACTGTAATTTCAAAAAGAAAGGTCTTGGATTTATTCCAACAGAAAAACAGAAAAATGAAAAATAAGTTCGTTATTTTAAAGCAAAGATGACATTTGTTTCAGGTACCTCGGCAGATGAGGAAGAAAAGAAAGAATTCTGGAGAAAATCGAACAAAGAAATCCTTACGAAGAAGCAAGAAGAGATGAAATTTGCTGTTCAGATGAAAGATACGAGAACATGTTTCCAATGCAACACTGTTGGACATATTGCCAAAGATTGTTCTAAGGCAATACCATCAAAACAGGGAGTTTCTCGTAAACTCAAAGAGAAAGTGATTGAGTTTGAACCACTAATTGACAGAACAAAGTTATTCAAAAATTCTACATTTGAAATTGGTGAATGTTCAAATAAGTTTTACAAGAAAAGAGCAAAAAATGACAAACAAAAATGGGTGGTTAAGAAGTCTGGAGGTAGTTCTAGCGATGATTCTGATAGGTCAAAATCAGAGGAACTATCTTCTGGTGATGAATCTGATTCCACAAAATCAGAGGAGCCACAGTGTAGGATCGTATTCTGACCTGAACGAGTCTATCAGAGGAGTTTTGGTCAATTACAGGTGCGGAAAACAAGTAATCAACGTAGAAACAGCTAGATCTTCACTTAAATCACCTTTCTGATTGATATTACAATGTTTACATCCAAATCTCACACCGGCAGCACTTCGGCATGGAATCCAAGAACTGTTATAATGAATTCGCTCCTATGGTATTTATAGGGACTAGGTTTCGCTTATATGGACATGTCCACAAAAGCGAAACCTCCCATGTACATAAAAGCGAAACCATCTTTAAGGTTTCCCACATACGGACATGTTCATAAAAGCGAAACCATCTTTAAGGTTTCCCACATACGGACATGTGGTTTCCCACATATGAACATGTGGTTTCCCATATATGGACATATCGGGAAATCTCGTACAATGTGCCCTAATCTAACATTCTAAGACTAAGACTCGATACAAGACGAAGTCGACAGATGTAGTGCACCAACAGACTCCCCCTCAGATTTAAATCTTTTATTTCAGAAATATTAATTTCTGTCATTTTGAAAACCTTTTTGATCATGTCAAAACGAACACTTCTTATTGGAAACTCTTTATCAAAATATAATTTGTCAGAATCATTCAAAGTATATACAACTTCAAATGTTTCATCATTCAAATTAGATTTTGACAACAAAAATTCTTTACTATAAACCCGTTTTCCCGACGATTTTGAACTCTTTTCGGATGAATTTGAACTCCCGACTGACTGACACGAACTTTCGGACTCGGACTTTGAGTCTGACTCCTCATCCTTATCCAACACCTGATCAACCACTCTTTTTATCAGTTCTGACTCATGATCTGTGTCGGATGCTGTGAACGTGACATCAATATTGTCTGGTAAAACATCGGTTATCTCGGATTCTAACTGAATATTGACCGCCTGTTTTAGTTCTTCCTCGTTAGGTTTCCTAGATGAATACCCTTCCCAAATCGGAGGCGGACACTTATTATAACAGACACTCTGTTTCTTACCAGTATCCTTTTTCTTCTTTGGCTTTGTTTCTTCACCTTTAAATGCTTCAAATCCTTCAACTGTTGGATAAATTCTATCAATTATGTAGTCACAACCTTTGTAACTTTGCAGCAATCTTCTTATTCTTTCATTCTCAGCTGCTTCACTATCCAACTCTTTCTTCCTCTTTGCACATTCTTCTATGTATAAGTTGATCTCTTTCTGCTTTGTCATCATGGAAGCATTCATCATCTTCAAAGCTTTCTCTCTTTCAGAGTTAGTCTTTTCCAGACTATTCACAGTTCTGTTCAATACATCATATGACTGTTTCAATTTTTTTACATCAAACAACAACTTTTCTTTCAACTTTTCTAACTCACTAAACCTCTCATCTTTTTCTATACATTGTTTACATGACTCTAAACAAGTAAGACAGGGTTTTGTAATTTCAACGATCTTTTCGACTTCAACTATCTTTTCAACTTCCACAATTTTCTCAATTTCTTTGACTTTTTTTTAAATCTTTTGCAGCTTTCCTTTCTTTCAGTTTCTTCAATTTATGTGCAAAATAAAATTCAAAACTGTCAGAAGATAAATGAGATTTTCCAATGTTTATCTGTTCAACTTCTTCATCATCACTGTTATCTGTTGAACTATTTTTAGAGAAAACAGATCCTTCATCTTCATTTTTCTCTTCATCAGATAACACTTCCATCCATTCCTTCAACATTTCTGGCTTTTGAACAATATGTGCAATAAAAGCTTTAACATTAGGATCAGCTGGAATGTACTTGTCCCAGCTAAAACCATCAGCCACTTTCTCGTCATCTTGATCCATGATGCCATAGTAAGCCTTCTTGTTTGCATCCTCGATCCTTCTTCCATGTGCCGTTTGAGCTTCTTTTTGTTGATGCGGTTGATGAGTGATTTGCTGATAAATGGTTTTCCTATAATAATCATCTTTCCCAGACGACTCCTTTGCTCCTCTCGGCTCCTGATTCTTGCATTCTCTTTTAAAGTGGCCTTTCTCCCTCCAACGAAAACAGACAACTTTAGATTTATCAAATCCTAGATTAGAAAGGTTTGCATCCAAGAAATCATTTCTTCCTGTAACCAATCTAAATTTTTCTGCTCTCCTCAAAACACTAGCTAAGGCCCATTTAATATCCATCAGTTCCAGCTCCTCTGCATCGATTTGGTCATAATCTTCCTTTGTGAGCATTGGATTGCCAATTTTTCCGGCAATCAACCCTTCATAAGACTCTAATGCAGTGACCAATAATCCCATATGATGCTTTACAACTTCTTCAGAATAATTTTAACCGTTTTGAAGATGTAGAGCTACATTGCACTGAATCGAATGCCCATTTCCAGCAGATGCACTTTGAACACTTAGAGGATTTACCGTTGAGAACCCACTAGTGTTGACTGATCCTTGACTGCTTGGTGTAGACTGATTTCCAGCACTAAATGCAGTTTGTATCTTTGGACTGGCTTCAGCAGTTTGAACATTTCCTTTATAGTACAATTTAATATCTTGTTGATGAGTTGAACTGTTCATTCTAGCAATTTTCTGCTGCTCCAGATCCTGTGCCTCCAACTTCTCTATAAACTGTGCAATCGATAACCTTCTAAACTGTCTGGAATTCTTCAATATCATCAGATTCCTTTTGCGGTAACGCGTCAGCAAGCTTTTCAACCCATTCTGCTGGAGTTTTTGTAATCTTCAACTGTGACATGGTGCGTAGAAGATGACAATATCTTTCAATAAGGGTCTTTGTTGTTTCACCAGGCATGCATGCAAATAGTTCAAACTCCTTTTTCAGCAATGCTGCTTTACTCTGAAGCATCTCAGTACTTCCTTCGAATTTCTTTTTAAGAGCTTCCCAGATAGAGTAAGCATTGTCATCATGTTGAAGCAACACAAATATATCCTCCTTTACTGCTTGTTGTAACAGATTGATCATCATTTTCTCTCCTTTATAACTATCTCTTTCTTGCTCTGTAAATTCTGAAATGATTTTATCGACTCCCACTGAATTCTTTGGCCTCTCATATTCAGTTTCGATGCTCTCCCAAGCTTTTAGATGATTCGCTTGAACCCAATTCTCAAACCGTTTCTTCCATCCTTGATAATCCTCAATTCCCATAAGTTTCGGAGGTTTTTGCATTGTTCTGGTTTCAATTTCCATGGTCATGGTCTTTGTAATGTCGGATGGACTAGCCGGGGTTGTAGCAAATGCATTGTAAAACTCAGTATCCATGATGACTTATCACGTTTTTCAAGATCAGTGACAAATAAGCGAAATCAGATATTTGTGTACGAAGAGCGAAATCCCAGATGTTCACAAGAGTGGAACCCTGATGTTCACAAGAGTGGAACCCTGATGTTCACAAGAGTGGAACCTTGATGTTCACAAAAGCGGAACCTTGATGTTCATAAAAGCAGAACCTTAAGATATATGTGACACAAAAGCGAAACCATGTGTACAAATGAGCGAAACTAGTCACTTGGGAGGTCCCTAGGAGCGAAACCAGTCACTTAAGGGTGACACATAAGCGAAACCTGATGCAATATGTCCGAATGAGAGAAACCTAATCGGAGGTTAATTTGATCCATTTTTAGTCCGTATTTAGGTCCGAAACTTTCCAGGATTTGTTAATGTTCAATTACGCACAATCTGTGAAATTTTGAGCGGATTCCGACCGTTAAATCTCGTTCTGATGAAGACAGAAAGTGTAGAAGTAAGAATTATCAATGAAATCCAGCTAATCTCTGCAGAACTCCTCCTCCTGAAGCTCTGAAACCACTTATAGGATCATATACTGACCCGAACGAGTCTATCAGAGGAGTTTTGGTCAATTACAGGTGCGGAAAACAAGTAATCAACGTAGAAACAGCTAGATCTTCACTTAAATCACCTTTCTGATTGATATAACAACATTTACATCCAAATCTCTCACCGGCAGCACTTCGGCATGGAATCCAAGAACTGTTATAATGAATTCGCTCCTATGGTATTTATAGGGACTAGGTTTCGCTTATATGGACATGTCCACAAAAGCGAAACCTCCCATGTACATAAAAGCGAAACCATCTTTAAGGTTTCCCACATACGGACATGTTCATAAAAGCGAAACCATCTTTAAGGTTTCCCACATACGGACATGTGGTTTCCTACATATGAACATGTGGTTTCCCATATATGGACATGTCGGGAAATCTCGTACAATGTGCCCTAATCTAACATTCTAAGACTAAGACTCGATACAAGACGAAGTCGACAGATGTAGTGCACCAACACACAGGTTGTTTCAAAAGGTGAAAAATCAGTTCTGACCGTGGATGATGAGAATTTTCCATCACTTCGGACTGAAAATTATAAAAAGAAAATTGGTAAAGTTGAGATTTCAAACCAATTTTATGATGATAAAAAGGTTTTTGATGTTGAAAAGGCCTTTAACCCCACTGTGAAACATATTTTTTGTAAAATGATTGATCGAAAAGTCAAAGGGGTTAAAGAGTTCTATGAGAAGAAGACGAAGAAAGATAAAGTTGAACCATCCCTGGTTTGTGACTGGGATGGCTCATACTATGAACGGTAAGTCTCTGGACTTGCCGGAGATCCCAAGTTTATATCGTGGATCAGGAATCGGCATCATTCATATTTTAAAATGTTTGTATGAAAGTCGTTAAAATTGTTAAAATTTTACAGGTTGAATGACTATGCCGGAACTTCCAGGTTGGTAAGTGTGGAGTAGGTATCGGCATTTATCTTGAAATATATTTTGATAAGTTCATAGTACAAGTGATACAGAGGTTTGTTTTGGCATAGTGATTACACAAGGTCATTAATTTGAACTTGATGTAATCTTCATACAAGTGGTTGAAAGACAATATGATGAACCATGCTCCTACAAGTGGTAAAAACAAACTTATTTTCCGGAAAAATCATTTTGATTAAAACAAACTTAAGTGTTTTGAAATCTAAATGAGAAAATAGTTTGTTGAAAGGGGGAGTTCTGATTGTTTATGCCAAGTGAATGGCGATTTGAAGCAATTTGATATCAGTTGTCACTTTATTCAACAGTTTATTTTCAAATTTCCTAAAATGTGTTTGCATTTTAGGGGGAGTAAGAAATTTCAGAAAATCCAAAAACATTTGAAAATTTGAAAAAGCAAAAAACATGATAAAATGAAAAATGAGTTTTGTTGTATAAAAGAGGAAACGATAGTACATCAGTGGACTATCACAACATGCTAAAGAATTTGAAAGTTAAAAGTGATAAACGGTCTCACTGATGATGTGTCAGTAGGTTTTTGCACATTTAGTAGATTGTGACGAGATATAAACCTAAATTCAAACTTGCTTATATCGTGGGGAAACATCTCTCGGATATATGGGTAACCCCCAAAATCTTGTTTGAAAGGTTCCTTTTTCTGATATACTAGGTTTTTATACTCAGTGATGTCTGGGGTATTATTCCAGGACTTCTGCTGAATGGAAGTTCTGACCTAGTCCTCGAATAATACTTTCTGCAATGCTTGAAACATAGCATCACCCTCAGCATAAATGATAAGACAATAAAATTGCTTAGCAATGCTGTTGTAAAAAAGATCCTCTAAAGGGGACACACCCAAAAGTTGAGTCATGATCTCTCTGCTGAATGGTATTTCTGACCTGAGCTCTCATGATTCTTCATAATTTATTAACCCCTATAGATATCATTTGTGTCATAATTACCTGTAAGACTGAATATTGGAATCTAGATACGGGAGTATATTCTGAGGTGGGACACGCGATTGAGTTTAAGTGCTTAAAACATTAATATCGTATCTCGAAACAGTTGAACTTTGTGTGAAAATTTAAGTGGACCAGTATACTGATAATCTAAGTGAATCGTTTAGAACTTAAAATGAAATAAAGCTTAACGGTGTTGGTGATATGTCTCAAAACTGATATGATCCTCTTACGTAAACTCACAAAAATATTGTATGTAAATATTTTCTTACTGCATTTCATTTCTGTTATTTTCTTTCAGAAAATCCAAAAAGATTTTAGTGTGTTTTAGCATAAATTTTTGAAAAATTCAAAAAGATTTTCGACGACTGATATTGAAAAGCTGATTTTCAAAATTCCAAGTGCTAAACATGATGAACAGATGGTTTGGGAGAGTGTGTTATTTTGATAAGAAAAATGATATAGTTTCAAGTGGTTCATCAGAAATGAATTGATATATTTGTTTGAGATAGTTTCAAATGGTGTCTATATGCTTAAATGTTTATCATAAAACTTATGTTTGTGGTAGAGTTGTATGCAGGATGAGTCAACATTTGAGGGGGAGTGCATGTTGATGATGATGAATTTAAAGTTGTCAAAATCTAAGAGAAGAAGTTTGTTGATGATTTAAGAGAAAGAGATTAAGATAGAGAGAAAGAAGCCCAGATACTGATCAAGACTGAAGAAGTAAAGACATAGCATTGTTGTGACTCGATAGTCGACTCGTCAACATCTGAGGGGGAGTCTGTTGGTGCACTACATCTGTCGACTTCGTCTTGTATCGAGTCTTAGTCTTAGAGTGTTAGATTAGGGCACGTTACATGAGAAAATAGAATAACATATGTATCTTAGGTCAAGGTTTCGCTCATAGGAACATAGAGGTTTCGCTTATATGTCAGTTGGTGGTTTCGCTCATACGGCATGTCCCTTGCAGCGAAACCTCATGCTCTATATATAGGTCACATAAGCGAAATCATTAAAAAAATAGTTCTTGGATTGCATGCCGAAGTGCTGCCGGTGTGAGATTTGGATGTAATTTGTCAGAAATCAATACAACAAGGTGTTAAAAGTGATTTGCTAGCTATTTCTAAGTCAGATACTTGTTTTCCGCACCTGTATCTGATCAAAACTCCTCTGAACGACTCGTTCGGGTCGAGACACGATCCTACATCTTGTCCCTCTCATATATATATATATCATACGTACATACACACACACATATATATATAGATGTAAACTAGTATTAAAACAGGTATTTTACTGGATACTGGGTATTTTATCAAGCGTTTTAATCCTGTTTTAATGTGTTTTAAATTATTTTTAACACTCCATAAAAATAAACTCGCCAAAATATTATTGAACAATATTTTGTTTGCCTGGACTGGCCACGTTGCTGGTATTTGGCAGTATGCGCGCTGTGCTGCGCGGTACGCACTTTAAATCGCAAAAATAGGGATTTATGCGTTTTTATTTATTTTTATCATTATAAAGTAATAAAATCATTAAATTATTACTAAAATGATTATCAGTTGCTTTGACAGGCTGTGTTGATAGTATTTTGTCGGTATACGCGCTGCATCGCGCGGTACGCGCCTAAACTCGAAAAATAGAGTTTCTTAGCGTTTTAATTTATTTTTCCTCACGAATAGGATTAAAATTATTATTCTAATCATAACTGACTATTTTTAGGATTTTAACACTGATCGGGTGGTCACCGACGTTCGTTTCGCATTTTAACCGTTACGCGATAAGCGTTTATCTTACAGTTGCCAACACAATTTTTACCGAGGTTTAAATTTACCAACTCATTAGATTTCACATATAAACATCATAATCAGTCAACTATGGCCTTTTATTGTCACACCCCGACCACGTATAACATACAAGACGTGGCGGAAAACGTCGGGGAGTGTTGTAACAGAATTAATTGTTTAATAACCATGGCATTCAAAGTTGTATTTTATTTATTAACATAAGAGTTTCATTGTCTTAAACAGAAATTAAAGAGTTTAGAACATAATTAAACTAAGTCTTTCTTCATTTTAAATCTCTAAGGCACATGTCCGCCCTAGTGTCACGATCATCATCCTACGGAAAAGCTCCTGAAAACACATATGAAAATAGGTACGTCAGCATAAAAATGCCTGTGAGATACATAGGTTTGTGAAAATAAGATTCATGACTTAAGTTTAAGAAAATGTTTAGTCATGAACCTTGTAATTTGATTTGTTTTGTAAATCGCTTGAAAAACAATAAGTTCAGATGATATGTATAAGTAAAAGAATAATGTATGGTTAAATGAATAACCATGTAAAATGAGTTGTATAAAATAAACCGTATTGTAAAACAAAGTCTTGTGAAAACATGTTACTTGTATAAAATGTATAAGTCCAAAATCAATGATTTAAATAACGCTATGATATGTAATATAATACAAACACTTATATATAGGAAGTACCAGCGGCGTATCCACCATGCTTGTATCATATTACTCACATTTCATTACTTAAGTCACTTAACCAACCAACAATGTATAATGTCTATGTTTAACCCAATTGTCAAAAGTCCTTGTATAAACCATGTCAAATGTTGATAGTCCAAAAGTAGTCAAGTAATGTGTAACAAATGTTATGTCTTGTAAGTAAAGTATTGTCAAATAGTCCAAATGTAGAAATGTACAAAACAAGTATTTGAATATATCAAAAAGTTATGTTTCGCAAAGTAATACATGTTACATTGATACAAACATTTATGTGGTAAGTTAACGCATACATTCAAGCCTTGAGACAGTCGGATAACCCTTTCAGTCAAGGTTATCAAAAGAAATGTTTTCGGATTCAGTCATTCCTTACATCCAAACAAACCCGGGATGTCAGGAATGGGATTTGTCAAGTCCTATGGTACCAGTACTTACTACCGAGCGGCGTAGCTAATGTTAATGAACGTATAATAGTCTCGTTTGTGCAAACCAAATGTCATAGCAAAAGTGAACATGTTATATGAAAACAATGTACTAAGTATGCTAAGTTAACATACAAAGCAGAAAAGTCATGTAAATCAATGTGCTAGCATGCTATCAGTCAACATACATAGCAGAAATGTAAAGTAAAACAATGTACTAAATACGCACACAATGGGCATACATAGCATAAAATGTAATGAAATCATGTACTATAATGTACTAACAAACATAGCAGGTATATGATGTGAAAGCAGGAAAGCACGAAAGTAACAAGTAGGCACATATGTTCCACCCCAAAACGTTTGGAAAACAGTAAAAGAGGGGTCTATGTACTCACTTGAGATTGCTCAGAAGTCCTAAGATAACCACCAAGCAATGCTAGAGATCACGGAATATCAAACGGCACCTAATATAGGTAACTACATTAATAAACCGGACTTAAATCGGAGGATCGGATAGAATGAGGGATCGTAAACCAAATGAGTATGGGAACTCATGTAGTATGGTTTAACAAAGCCTACATACTAAATGAAACCTAACCTAAGTGCTTGTGACCCATTACGACCCGTTTAGGTAGCTTATGCTACTTTAACGCGTCGTTCGCGTGAAACGTGTTCGGACCGCCTAACTAGTCCTATGACAAGTAATATATGCCTTAACATGTCTAATATTGTTGTCAAATCAGTTTAGATGTCAAAAGTTATGTTACATATGCTTAACATGAATTTTGGCGTCAAAAGGGCATTTTGGTAATTTACCTAAGGCATATATACTACCTATCATACAACTACTTAAACGAAGCGACCATAAGGTATAACCTCGGAAGGTTATTCCCTATATACTATGGTCACCTAATGTGCTTGGTCGGATCCTAATGATCGACCAAACGGGTCGGGTTCGAAAGTATAAGCGATTATTTATATCGCTTACCTGACGACCCTATATAAGCACTAAACTAAAAGTAACGAGTTAAGCATGTTAAAACATGCTTAACTAAGTTTAGAAAACAGGTTTGGTATCACAACAAACGGTTGTGATACCTAAGAGTAGTTTGGTTACAAAATACGCAAGAATACGTATTCTGACCGAAACTACGGCTCGTCACTGAGCCTAGATAACGTGGTAATCAGTAGGTATAGTCTCTAGGGACTATAACCATCGTGATCACGCTCACGTTATGAAGTTCAAACGAACTTCGCATCGACCATAAACTGGTCAATGCTGAAAGTCAAACAAAGTTTGACTTTCGGACTTGAAAGCGATAAAAGAACGAAAGAATACTTACGAAGGGTCCCCGAATGCTAATCTAGATCAAAATAGCTCAGGTATGAAACAAAGGTTTCAACTTAGAGCACAAATGATCAGATTCTTGTGAGAAATGTGTGCAAATGTGATGGGTATTTATAGATTTCGGGTAACCGTTAAGATCGTTTCATGAAAACCGTGCTCGAATCTTGTGCGTACACTTGTCCAATTGTTGTGGTGCCTAAAAATGGTCCTAAATCAGCTGAAAGGTCAAGTTAGAAGTTGTGGTTGTGGTTAAAACAGCTGGAAAATGCTGACTGTTTGTTCTGATCTGATCTGGGAGGCTGAGGCGGCCCGCTTCAGGATCAGACAAAGCTAATGCGGGCCGCTTGGCCCTTCTGATCAGCATAATACTTTCAAAAATGGCAGTTTCAGCCCCTGCACGTGTTTAAGGCCATTTCCGACACTTCTAAGGCCCGTAAAGCCAACTTTAAGGCCCTAAAATGATGCCTAAACATTGTGGACATGAAACATGTTCAAAAATATGCCGGATGTTAGTTCGTTTAGTCGTACGAACGCGATGTTTGCTTAAATTATGACGGAATGCGCACAAGCGCGTAAAACGATCCAAATGACGCAACGAATGGATTTTTCTCATGCCAAACACTAAAATAAAATATTATAGTGCTTACATAAATTTTTGGATGTCCAGATGTATTCAGAACGTGAGTTATGCGCAAAAGTGCAAACTTGTGCACTTTTTGACACTTTTAGTCCCTGAATGACCCAAAAGTTTATTTTAGCGCACCGAACCCCTTAAAGCCTATTTCTAAGCTATGTAAAGGATATTTAAGGTGTGTTTAACTTATGGTCATGTTCCGGAATGTTCGTTACAGTTCAAATTGGCATACTTTCGCAGTTTGTCAAGTTTAGTCCCTGTAGACGAATAAATCTTGTTTTTGCCATACCAAAGCCTTCAAAACTTATTTCTAAGTTATGTAAAGGTTATTTAAGGTATGTTAAGTATATGTAGATGTTCCGGAGTATTTTTCGCATTAAACTGATTACGTTTTCGCATCAGTTTGCGTATAACTCTCTAGAAAGCGATATAGAGTTTGAAATTACACAAAAGTCAAAACATGAAAAATGTAAAACATAACAAAACAAACATTGGGATCAAATAACATTGTTTTATTGATAATTGTACTTTTCACAATGATTACAAGCACGGATGTTACAGTCTCCCCTACTTGTGGAAATTTCGTCCCGAAATTTATTTAGAGGAAACTTGTGGGAAAAGATGCGGATATTTCGCCTTCATTTGATCTTCGCGTTCCCAAGTAAACTCGGGTCCACGTTTAGCTTCCCAGCGAACTTTGACCAAAGAAATGCGCTTGCGTTTAAGCCACTTGACTTCACGTTCCATGATTTCCACTAGCTTCTCAACAAATTTCAGTGTTTTGCCAACACGAATTTCGTTAAGCGGTATGTGGAGGTTCTCATCAGCTAAACACCTCTTGAGATTGGACACGTGAAAAGTTGGATGAACATTTCCAAGTTCAGGAGGTAACTCAAGTCTGTAGGCTACCTTACCGATTCTTTCGATGATCTTGAATGGTCCAACGTATCTAGGTGCAAGTTTTCCTTTCTTTCCAAATCTGATCACACCTTTCCAAGGTGAGACCTTAAGTAATACTCGATCACCGACTTGAAATTCCAAGGCCTTGCGTTTTGGGTCCGCGTAACTCTTCTGAGGGCTTCTAGCTGTCTGAAGGTTATCACAAACTTTCTTGATCTTGTCAGTAGTTTCTAAAATGAGGGCAGGTCCAGTAAGTTGAGCCTCGCCGATCTCATTCCAGCAGACTGGTGAATGACATTTTCGACCATAGAGAGCCTCGAAAGGAGCCATTTTGATGCTGGTGTGATAACTGTTGTTGTAGGAGAATTCAATCAACTTAAGATGTGAATCCCAACTACCACCAAAATCGATCACACAAGCTCTTAGCATATCCTCCAGAGTCTGGATTGTTCTTTCAGATTGACCATCCGTTTGCGGATGATAAGCTGTGCTCAGATTAAGTTGGGTCCCCATAGCAGATTGCATGGTTCTCCAAAAATGAGAAGTGAAACGAGCATCTCTGTCAGAAATGATGTTCAAAGGAACACCATGTCGAGCTACAATTTCATCCACATAGATTTGAGCAAGTCTGTCAGCAGGAAAATCCTCACGGATTGGCAAGAAATGTGCTGACTTAGTAAGACGATCAACAACTACCCAGATGGCATCATGACCTTTCTTTGTGCGCGGAAGTTTAGTAACAAGATCCATAGTAATGTTTTCCCATTTCCAAACTGGGATCTCTGGTTGCTCCAATAAACCAGAAGGACGCTGATGTTCAGCCTTAACCTTAAGACAAGTAAGGCATTTCGATACGTATAAGGCAATGTCTTTCTTCATACCAGGCCACCAATAATGAATACGAAGATCCTTATACATCTTATCTGAGCCCGGATGAATAGAATAACGCGACTTATGGGCTTCATCCATAAGCAAGGTACGAAGATCATCCTGGCTTGGGACCCACAAACGGTCCAAGAAGTAATACGATCCATTGTCCTTCAGTTCCAAAGCAGGCGTTATGTGATAGGGAAATTCCTTATCCATTAAACCTTGTGAAACACAAGATTGTTGAGCCTGAGAAATGCGTGCTTGGATATCGGATCGAGCTTGAATAACAGATTGAACACGTACACAATGAAGCCTAGTATGTTCCTTACGACTCAATGCATCAGCTACGACATTCGCCTTACCAGGATGGTAGCGAATTTCGCAGTCATAGTCGTTTAAAAGCTCCACCCAACGTCGTTGTCTCATGTTTTAGTTCTTTCTGGTTGAAGATATGCTGAAGACTTTTGTGGTCCGTGAAAACCACACATTTTGTACCGTACAAATAGTGTCTCCAGATCTTTAGAGCGAAAACAACTGCACCCAACTCAAGATCATGAGTGGTGTAGTTCTTCTCATGTATCTTCAACTGCCTTGATGCGTATGCTATGACTTTGTTCCTCTGCATCAGAACACAGCCAAGACCCAATTTAGATGCATCACAATAAATGACAAAATCATCATTGCCCTCAGGCAAAGTCAGAACAGGCGCGTCGCAAAGTTTCTGCTTCAAGTGTTGAAAAGCTTCCTCTTGTTTGTATCCCCACTCAAAGGGCTTGTTCTTCTGAGTTAGAGCAGTTAGAGGAACTGCTATCTTTGAGAAGTTCTCAATGAAGCGGCGGTAATAACCCGCTAGTCCAAGAAAAGAACGAACCTCAGTGGGAGTAGTAGGCGTATCCCAATCCTTAATCGCACTGATCTTGGAGGGATCTACATGAATACCTTGTTCGTTGATGATATGCCCCAAAAATTGAACTTCCTTAAGCCAGAATTCACACTTGGAGAATTTGGCAAACAGTTGCTCTTTCTTTAGGAGTTCCAAAGTAAGACGAAGATGTTGCTCGTGATCAGCTCGCATCTTGGAGTAAATCAAGATGTCGTCAATAAAAACAATGACGAACTGATCCAAATAAGGTTTGCAGACCCTATTCATTAAGTCCATGAAAACAGCAGGAGCATTAGTCAAACCGAATGGCATGACTGTGAATTCATAATGCCCATAACGAGTGCGGAACGCTGTCTTGGGAATATCTTCTTCATGCACCCGAAGTTGATGATATCCGGAACGTAGATCAATCTTCGAAAAATAAGAAGCGCCCTGTAATTGATCAAAGAGATCGTCTATGCGCGGTAGGGGATATCGATTCTTGATAGTAAGCTTGTTAAGCTCACGATAATCGATACACATCCTAAAGGATCCATCCTTCTTCTTGACAAAAAGAACGGGAGCACCCCAGGGTGAAAAGCTAGGACGGATAAAACCTTTGTCAGAGAGCTCCTGAAGCTGCTTAGACAACTCTTGCATCTCAGATGGTGCAAGACGATATGGAACTCTGGCAATGGGATTTGCACCAGGTACGAGATCAATGCGGAACTCGACTTGGCGTGCTGGAGGTAGACCAGGTAACTCTTCAGGGAAAACTTCGGAATAATTCCGAACGACAGGAATATCTGAAATAGAGTTATCCTTGCCTTTATCTGCTGTAACATGTGCTAAGAAAGCCACATAGTTCTTCCGCAGATACTTCCGAGCTTTAAAACAAGACATGAGTTTGAGACCACCGGCAGGTTTCTCACCTTGAACCTGTAGGATCTCGCCTGTCGAAAGCGGCACACGAACAATCTTCTCAGAACAAACTTTCTCAGCGTGATACTTGGATAACCAATCCATACCCACAATGACGTCGAAGCTTCCAAGTTGCATAGGCGTGAGGTTAATAGGAAAAAGATGATCGTTAAGGTTCAACTGGCAGTTGTGAAGAACAGAATCAAGAACAATGGGTTCACCACTAGCAACTTCTACTGTCAAAGGTTTACCTAGTTTTGTTCTAGACACACGAAGTAATGGCTCAAAAGACAATGACACAAAACTCTTGTCGGCACCCGAATCAAAAAGAACAGATGCAGGCTGATTATTAATAAAGAACGTACCGTTCACCACATTTTCGTCCGCCTGCACCTCTTAGGCGTTCAAGTTAAAAGCTCGTCCTCGAGCCTGAGCCTGATTTTGGTTCTGATTCTGATTTTGGTTGGCTAGCCTTGGGCACCGGTTCCTGTAGTGGGTCAGATCCACACAATTGTAGCACGAACCAGGAGGAAAATGAGGTCGTGCAGCTTGACCTTGTTGCTGAGCAAGAGGCTGAGCAACTTATTGAGCCGGGTTCTGAACTGCCTGGTTCTGGTTAACAGGAATGCGGCAGGCGGTAGTAAGATGACCAGATCTTCCGCAGTTGGTGCACTGACGACACTGGAGGTGTGGTTGATGATGGCCGTTACACCTGTTGCACAAAGGTGCAGTGCCAAGATAAGGCTTCTTGGCTAGTGGTTGTGCAGGCTGATTTGGTGCAGCTTGGGCCTGTGCAGTAACGGCATAGTTTTGGGAAGCCTTCCGCTTCCTAGACCCTCCAGAATTCTTTCCCTTCTTGTTTTGACTTTTCTTGCTATCTTCCTTATCAGACACCTGCTTCTTACCCTTGTCACCCTTTTTATGCAGCTTTCCCTTTCGAACCTGCGACTCAGTCAATGTCGCTACTAACTCGATCGCCTGACGGAGTGTGGTAGGGTTACTCCCAGTAAGGATGTCTTGTATTGAGTCAGGTAGGCCGTCGATGTACCTTTCGATAGCCTTGTCGAGTGGGGTAACCATAGTTGGGCAAAGCAGACTCAACTCCTCAAACCTGTCAGTATATGCCCTGTGCTCACCACTATCTTGTTTCAAAATATCAAACTCTTTCTCCAACGCTCGCTGTTCATGGCGAGGACAGAATTCCCTCATCATAAGGGCCCTAAGTTCAGCCCAAGTTTGCGCTAGAGCAACTTCTGCACCCCGATCTCTCATAACCCCGTTCCACCATGTGAGAGCCCTCTTCTGAAACACGCTCGAAGAAAACTCGACCTTGCGATTATCTGGACACTGCACGTGGCGGAAAGTATTCTCAATGCTCTTAAACCATTGAAGAATCCCAGTCGCTCCTTCAGAACCACTAAAATTGAGTGGTTTAGCCGAGTTAAAATCCTTGTATTTGCATGGAGCATTGTTGTTGTTGTTGGCTGCGTGCCATTGAGCAAAGAGATTTGGGAACTGAGCAGCCATCTGCTCCGAAATGATTTCTGCCAGTTCGGCAGTTGCTATCTGGTGTTCGCGTCGAGGAGGCATTCTAAAAGAGGAAAAACATGAAAGGAAACGAGTGAGATGATTGGATGAAAAGAATGAGATGAAACAAAATTAACAAACGCAAAGATGGTGGTCATTTGTCCGCATTACCAAGCAAACAAACGACGCACAGTGACTAATCAAAGTAAATGGATCAAAATAATGTATAACGAAGACATGCTCGCCTATAAGTGAACACTCATCCCAAGAATTCCCAGGTAAGCACAACTGGTCTCGCGTCTGATGAGATGTATACGAAGTGCTTGTCTAGACAGAAAACCCAGAATACAGGCATTCACTCTTCCAGTTTGCACGTGTTCACATTATTTAAAACCCAAAACGTTGATGAGATTTTGAAAATTTGAAGGCACAAGGCCAAAAATTTAGTCAAACTGGAAGGGTTCAAAACCTTACAAAAGAGGGTTCAAAACCTTGTAATAAATTATTCAAACACAGAAGATTGTTTTTCAAAAATCGTTTCGGAAAATTTGGTTTCTTGTTTTGATAATCACCTAAGGATAGGTGATGTACATGTTTTAAAATCTAAACACAAGACAACTTGTGTTAGGGTCCTAGAAAGGTTATAGTCTAGGTCAAAGCATTACTAATAACCTAATTCCCTATAACCATTGGCTCTGATACCAACTCTTCTGTCACACCCCGACCACGTATAACATACAAGACGTGGCGGAAAACGTCGAGGAGTGTTGTAACAGAATTAATTATTTCATAACCATGGCATTCAAAGTTGTATTTTATTTATTAACATAAGAGTTTCATTGTCTTAAACAGAAATTAAAGAGTTTAGAACATAATTAAACTAAGTCTTTCTTCATTTTAAATCTCTAAGGCACAGGTCCGCCCTAGTGTCACGATCATCATCCTACGGAAAAGCTCCTGAAAACACATGTGAAAATAGGTACGTCAGCATAAAAATGCCTGTGAGATACATAGGTTTGTGAAAATAAGATTCATGACTTAAGTTTAAGAAAATGTTTAGTCATGAACCTTGTAATTTGATTTGTTTTGTAAATCGCTTGAAAAACAATAAGTTCAGATGATATGTATAAGTAAAAGAATAATGTATGGTTAAATGAATAACCATGTAAAATGAGTTGTATAAAATAAACCGTATTGTAAAACAAAGTCTTGTGAAAACATGTTACTTGTATAAAATGTATAAGTCCAAAATCAATGATTTAAATAACGCTATGATATGTAATATAATACAAACACTTATATATAGGAAGTACCAGCGGCGTATCCACCATGCTTGTATCATATTACTCACATTTCATTACTTAAGTCACTTAACCAACCAACAATGTATAATGTCTATGTTTAACCCAATTGTCAAAAGTCCTTGTATAAACCATGTCAAATGTTGATAGTCCAAAAGTAGTCAAGTAATGTGTAACAAATGTTATGTCTTGTAAGTAAAGTATTGTCAAATAGTCCAAATGTAGAAATGTACAAAACAAGTATTTTGAATATATCAAAAAGTTATGTTTCGCAAAGTAATACATGTTACATTGATACAAACATTTATGTGGTAAGTTAACGCATACATTCAAGCCTTGAGACAGTCGGATAACCCTTTCAGTCAAGGTTATCAAAAGAAATGTTTTCGGATTCAGTCATTCCTTACATCCAAACAAACCTGGGATGTCAGGAATGGGATTTGTCAAGTCCTATGGTACCAGTACTTACTACCGAGCGGCGTAGCTAATGTTAATGAACGTATAATAGTCTCGTTTGTGCAAACCAAATGTCATAGCAAAAGTGAACATGTTATATGAAAACAATGTACTAAGTATGCTAAGTTAACATACAAAGCAGAAAAGTCATGTAAATCAATGTGCTAGCATGCTATCAGTCAACATACATAGCAGAAATGTAAAGTAAAAAAATGTACTAAATACGCACACAATGGGCATACATAGCATAAAATGTAATGAAATCATGTACTATAATGTACTAACAAACATAGCAGGTATATGATGTGAAAGCAGGAAAGCACGAAAGTAACAAGTAGGCACATGTGTTCCACCCCAAAATGTTTGGAAAACAGTAAAAGAGGGGTCTATGTACTCACTTGAGATTGCTCAGAAGTCCTAAGATAACCACCAACCAATGCTAGAGATCACGGAATATCAAACGGCACCTAATATAGGTAACTACATTAATAAACCGGACTTAAATTGGAGGATCGGATAGAATGAGGGATCGTAAACCAAATGAGTATGGGAACTCATGTAGTATGGTTTAACAAAGCCTACATACTAAATGAAACCTAACCTTAGTGCTTGTGACCCATTACGACCCGTTTAGGTAGCTTATGCTACTTTAACGCGTCATTCGCGTGAAACGCGTTCGGACCGCCTAACTAGTCCTATGACAAGTAATATATGCCTTAACATGTCTAATATTGTTGTTAAATCAGTTTAGATGTCAAAAGTTATGTTACATATGCTTAACATGAATTTTGGTGTCAAAAGGGCATTTTGGTAATTTACCTAAGGCATATATACTACCTATCATACAACTACTTAAACGAAGCGACCATAAGGTATAACCTCGGAAGGTTATTCCCTATATACTATGGTCACCTAATGTGCTTGGTCGGATCCTAATGATCGACCAAACGGGTCGGGTTCGAAAGTATAAGCGATTATTTAGATCGCTTACCTGACGACCCTATATAAGCACTAAACTAAAAGTGACGAGTTAAGCATGTTAAAACATGCTTAACTAAGTTTAGAAAACAGGTTTGGTATCACAACAAATGGTTGTGATACCTAAGAGTAGTTTGGTTACAAAATACGCAAGAATACGTATTCTGACCGAAACTACGGCTCGTCACTGAGCCTAGATAACGTGGTAATCAGTAGGTATAGTCTCTAGGGACTATAACCATCGTGATCACGCTCATGTTATGAAGTTCAAACGAACTTCGCATCGACCATAAACTGGTCAATGCTGAAAGTCAAACAAAGTTTGACTTTCGGACTTGAAAGCGATAAAAGAACTAAAGAATACTTACGAAGGGTCCCCGAATGCTAATCTAGATCAAAATAGCTCAGGTATGAAACAAAGGTTTCAACTTAGAGCACAAATGATCAGATTCTTGTGAGAAATGTGTGCAAATGTGATGGGTATTTATAGATTTCGGGTAACCGTTAAGATCGTTTCATGAAAACCGTGCTCGAATCTTGTGCGTACACTTGTCCAATTGTTGTGGTGCCTAAAAATGGTCCTAAATCAGCTGAAAGGTCAAGTTAGAAGTTGTGGTTGTGGTTAAAACAGCTGGAAAATGCTGACTGTTTGTTCTGATCTGATCTGGGAGGCTGAGGCGGCCCGCTTCAGGATCAGACAAAGCTAATGCGGGCCGCTTGGCCCTCCTGATCAGCATAATACTTTCAAAATGATGCCTAAACATTGTGGACATGTTTAAGGCCATTTCCGACACTTCTAAGGCCCGTAAAGCCAACTTTAAGGCCCTAAAATGATGCCTAAACATTGTGGACATGAAACATGTTCAAAAATATGCCGGATGTTAGTTCGTTTAGTCGTACGAATGCGATGTTTGCTTAAATTACGACGGAATGCGCACAAGCGCGTAAAACGATCCAAATGACGCAACGAATGGATTTTTCTCATGCCAAACACTAAAATAAAATATTATAGTGCTTACATAAATTTTTGGATGTCCAGATGTATTCAGAACGTGAGTTATGCGCAAAAGTGCAAACTTGTGCACTTTTTGACACTTTTAGTCCCTGAAATACCCAAAAGTTTATTTTAGCGCACCGAACCCCTTAAAGCCTATTTCTAAGCTATGTAAAGGATATTTAAGGTGTGTTTAACTTATGGTCATGTTCCGGAATGTTCGTTACAGTTCAAATTGGCATACTTTCGCAGTTTGTCAAGTTTAGTCCCTGTAGACGAATAAATCTTGTTTTTGCCATACCAAAGCCTTCAAAACTTATTTCTAAGTTATGTAAAGGTTATTTAAGGTATGTTAAGTATATGTAGATGTTCCGGAGTATTTGTCGCATTAAAATGATTACGTTTTCGCATCAGTTTGCGTATAACTCTCCAGAAAGCGATATAGAGTTTGAAATTACACAAAAGTCAAAACATGAAAAATGTAAAACATAACAAAACAAACATTGGGATCAAATAACATTGTTTTATTGATAATTGTACTGTTCACAATGATTACAAGCACGGATGTTACATTTATCTATTCACAACACGTGTTACAATTGTACGGTACGGCCTGAAAAGCCGGGTGTCACAATGGTGGTCTAGTTAAAGAGATTGATTCGTCAATCTAGTTAAAGAGATCATGCGTTGATCTAGTTAAAGAGACCCTTTGGTGGTCTAGTTAAAGAGGTTGATTCGTCAATCTAGTTAAAGAGATCATGTGTTGATCTAGTTAAAAAGACCCTTTGGTGGTCTAGTTAAAGAGATTGTTCGTCAATCTTGTTAAAAAGATCATGTGCTGATCTAGTTAAAGAGACCCTTTGGTGGTCTAGTTAAAGAGATTGATTCGTCAATCTAGTTAAAGAGATAATGTGTTGATCTAGTTAAAGAGACCCTTTGGTGGTCTAGTTAAAGAGATTAATTCGTCAATCTAGTTAAAGAGATCATGTGTTGATCTAGTTAAAGAGACCCTTTGATGGTCTAGTTAAAGAGGTTGATTCGTCAATCTAGTTAAAGAGATCATGTGTTGATCTAGTTAAAAAGACCCTTTGGTGGTCTAGTTAAAGAGATTGTTCGTCAATCTAGTTAAAGAGATCATGTGTGGATCTAGTTAAAGAGACCCTTTGGTGGTCTAGTTAAAGAGATTGATTTGTCAATCTAGTTAAAGAGATCATGTGTTGATCTAGTTAAAGTGACCCTTTGGTGGTCTAGTTAAAGAAATCATGTGTTGATCTAGTTAAAGAGACCCTTTGGTGGTCTAGTTAAAGAGATTGTTCGTCAATCTAGTTAAAGAGATCATGTATTGATCTAGTTAAAGAGATCCTTTGGTGGTCTAGTTAAACAGGTCGTTCGTCGATCTAGTTAAAGAGATCATGTGTTGATCTAGTTAAAGAGATCATCGTCGATCTAGTTAATGAGATCTTTTGGTGATCTAGTTGAAGAGACTCTTTGGTGGTCTATCTAAAGAGATCATTGGTTGATCTAGTTAAAAAGACCCTATGGTGGTCTAGTCAAAGTCATCACAGGATAATTCATTTGATTTTTCCCCTACACATCATAAAATGAAGTGTGCGGACTGTGCAAGGAATATCGTAATTATGGATGCATACATAATTATGGAAATCAGTGCACAGAAACCACATCAAGTTTTGTCATGTGTAAGAACCTATAGTGATAAGAATAATGAAATGGGAACAATGTAATAAGGGCATGGTGGATACGCCGCTGGTACTTCCTATACATAAGTGTTCCTTGTAACATTGCAAACGTGACATTATTTAAGTTACTAGAAGTTCTGGACCTTGACCAATGTTGTTTTATCTCTCCGACTCCAACTTCGAGCACACACAAGTTTCCTATATAGTCTTCATAGGAAACATCTTTCCATCCATTGTTCGAAACTCCAACTCCTTGTCGAATTCACACACTCTTCATATTTTGCTACCACAAGGACATCACTTTGACAATTTCATAACGCTTATGAGGTTCGGTACAATCATACACCTATCTTTGGGAATGAAGTTTAAAATCTTCAGATCTGAACTCCTTCCTATAGACAACAGACAAATACAATTAACAAAGTTTGCTGGAAATCCAGACATGGCCCATAGTTTTACTTAGGGAACAGAGGATTTATTTGAAAGCGAATTATCAACATCTGTTTTTACAAGTTTCCTCTAAATTAAATTTTGAGACGAAATTTCCTAAAGTAGGGGAGATAGTGACATTTGTGCCTTTACGACCATCATACAATTACGAATCCAATGAAATCTTGTGTTTCATTCTCGGGACTTGTATAATTACATGTGACAATTAAACATATCAAATTTCGTCTGATTTCGAACTCTAGAGAAGCTTTTCTAGAAGTTTTACATAAACTATTACGCAAACGTAATCAGTTTAATGCAACGTACACTCCGGAACAGTGACATAAGTTAAAAATACCTTAAATATTCTTTACATAACTTAGAAATAAGTTTTGAAGGGTTTGGTATTGCAAAAACAAGTTTATTCGATCACAGGGACTATTTACGACAAACTACGAAAGTCTGCCAATTCTCGTAGCGACGTACACTCCGGAACAAGGTCATAAGCTAAACATACCCTAAATACCCTTAACATAGCTTAGAAAGTATGCATTTTCGTGCATATTCTGCGTTCTGACCATATCCAAACATCCAAAAAATTTTGTAATCATTAAAAAATTGTATTTTAGTGATGGGAATGCAAAAATACAATTCGTCGCGTAATTTGGATCGTTTTCGCGTCCGTTCGAGTTTTGTCGTAATTAACCAAAAAACACAACCGTACGACCGAACGAACCGACATCCATGATATTTCCAAGAATATTTCAAGACCCCTATGCTTTAACATCCTCATAAATCCTAGAAATTGGGTTAACGGGGGTTAAACGCGTCGAAAAACAAGTTTTGGAGCTGCAGGGACCATTTCTACCAAGAGTTGAAAGATCAGACCTGGACTGGCTGGCGGGGCGTGACCCATATGGTCTCCTAGCTCATGGGGCATGAGAGAGTGCCAGAGACAGAAAGTTCCAAACAGCTTCTAAGCCGTTTGCAGCTGGTTTCCTTTGATTGTTTTGTGATCTTGTGGGCAAGATAAGTATCCTCCAAGGCTTCTAACCTGGTCTTAACACTTGTAGGGTTGAGATTATTCCTTGGGCATCACACAATCCACTTGGCAAGATCTTGTTATTTCAAAAACACTATAAATAGCTAACTCCATTTCATTCTTCATTGCTCATTTCTTTTCTTTCTTAACACCTGCTCTAATTGGAGTGCTACCACATTGTTGGAGGCCTCCTACATGAGTTTCTTTTTCCTAGAACACAAGTGAGTGTTCTTCCTTGTCTTGTTTAGTTATTTTTAGCTATTTCAAGCGAAAAGTAAAAAAGTGTTTGACTTTCGACTTTGACCATGAATTGGTCAAGACAAAGTTCAATTGAACTTTGCAACGTGATCGTAATCACGATGGTTATAGTCCCTTGTGATTATACCTACTGATTACCACATTGACTAGTCAAAGTGACGAGTCAAAGTTTCGGTCAAAATGCACAATTATGTACATTTTGTTTGTAACTATTTTCGGGTATCAAAACACTTTGTTTTGATACCAAATCAGTTTTCTAACTTAGTTAAACATGTTTAACTCGTCACTTTTAGTTTAGTGTTTGTTTAGGGTCGTAAGTCAAGTGGTCTCGGCAACCGCCTAGACTTTCGAACCCGACCCGTTTGGTCGATCATTAGGATCTGACCAAACATATATTGTGACGATAGTTGTATAGGGAATAACCTCCTAAGGTTATACCTTATGGTCAATTCATTTGGTTAGTTGTATGATAGGTAGTTTATATGCCTTAGGAAAATGACCAAAATGCCCTTTTACGCATAAATTCAATTTAAGCAGATGTAGCCTAAATTTTGACACTTAAACTGATATTGCAACATTATTAAACATATTTAGGAATATAAGACTTATCATAGGACTATTTTGAACATCCGAACGCGCATCTGCGCAAATGACACGTTAAAGTAGCGTAAACTGTCACACCCTGTCTTTTGCGGAAGCGTGATTTGGTGTGACTTGCTTAATATCATTGCATTCAATCATAACAACAACTATATGATAAAAACCATAGATGGTCATCCATTAAATAAGTTTTAAAAACATAACAACATCATTGTTTTAAACCATGGAATTCAAATTCGAGTACAAACCATGCAACTTGTTTAAGAGTTCACAAAGACTCGAGAAAAGATATTAAATAAAACCAGGATTTGGAAGACGTGTCTCGTCCAGGAATAAGACACACTGTCCAAAACCTAAGATCATGGATGACATCTTTTATTCTTAACGCAACTTGAAACATCCAACGCCCGCCAGATCCACTTTAATTCCCTGAAATACATGTAGTTTTAAAAACATCAACAAAAGTTGAGCGAGTTCATGTGTTTATTTGTGTGTATGAATAAACCTTTGATATGTATGTATGTATGTATGTATTTATGTTTTGTAAATCCCGGTATGAAAGCAAAACAAGGAAACAGATCGATTAATGGTTTGCAAGGCCATTAACATGCGTACAACGGCGTAGGAAGGCTCAAACCTAGCAGATTTTGTACCGGGCCAAACCCCGGTCCACATGGGTGTGGGCTCGCTACACCCAAATAGATATATCACTCATGCCCCTCGGTCCTAACACGAGTATTAATGGTCTTAGGAGTGCGCCTACCCATTCACATGATCTACTGTACTTTCCATAGCTAACCATACAATTTGTAATTGTTTGTAATCATTTTGTAACATGTACTTCACCCCCGAAGTTATAAAACAAAACAGTTTAAAGAAAAGGGGGACATGAACTCACAGTCTTGCGTCTTCAACAACCGTAACTCAAGCTCCTTCGGGTAAACACGACTACCTACAACGTACTATGATCTATTAGACGAGCGGGTCGTGCCTTGACATAGTATTAATTTCTTTGAGTTACGTTTCTTTTGTGTCTTCGGTATTATTCCAAGTTATATAATTATTTGCTAAAATAATTAATATTTTAACTTAAATTATATTTATTAAATTTTGGAATAATTGTTAAACAGTTATTTTTACTTAATACTTCCCAAGTATTTATACTTGTATATCCTTCCCAAGGATGGTGGTATTTGTATTCGTATTCTTATACTTGTATATTTTTGCCATGTATTAGGGTAGTATTCCGGTGTGTATTTGTACGTATGAGAATATGTACTTTTATTGTATTCATTAAGTATTCTTACACTTAATTTCGTATTGATTTATCCGGTATATTATCTTTAATAAAAGTCCACCAATATATATTTCCAAAATATATATTTTAATAAATATTATTTAGAAAAATTATTTATAATTTTTCCCTTGGCAAAAATATTTGTAATTTCATATAAGTTCCAAAAATAATATATTTTCAAGTCTAACTTGGAAAATATATATAAACTCATTTTTCTCCAAAAATGATATATTTCATATTTACTCGAGAAAATATATCTTTCACCTTAAAAATATTGTATTTCGTGTTTGTGTAAGAAAATATATATTTCTTAAAAATAATATATCTTCTAAAAACTTCAAGAAAAATACATATTCATACATGCCAAAAATAATATATTTTTCCTTTGTCAAAATATGATATATTCTTGTAATAATCATAAAAATCATATTTCGTCTCTTGGTGTCCAAAATATTATTTACCAAAATATACTTGTGAATATAATTTCCGGAATATTTTGTAAGTCTTATTCCATAGTTCGATTTTCACCAATATTTTGTGTACAACTTGTATATTTATTCCTTGGAATTTTGGTAATATTTTGGATTGTAATTCTTGGTATTTTGATGTGTTATATTATTTCAAATCCTAAAATAATATAACTAATACACAAAATATACAAATAATCACACACATGGTGTCTTCTAAATATATATTTCCTAAATACATATTTAGTCACTTTTATTTATAAAAACCAACCTCCAATATTTATATTTTTGTGACAAAAAATTATGGCAAAGTTTATGTATCAATTTATGATTGAAAATACACTTGTAAGTGCATGTTTATAAATATTTTTCTAAGTGTTTAAATTTTTAGAAAATTTTGTCATAGTTTCCCCTAAAAATGGAGGTTTCCATGCTTTCAAGCATATCATTTTCTTTCGTAAAAATCATCACAATCAATAATAAACAACCTTTACTTACCAACTTTGCCAAAAACAAGTAATAATCTACTACTTCATGAACTTGAATCTTTGTAAAAATTTGTAGGAACTTACTAGTGTTCTTAGTAAGCCTTGTTACCTTCTAAAGTGTGATTAGTTCTTTAAAAACTTCATTTTTAAAGAATATGGACCTTTACAACTTGTGATCATCATTTCAAAAAATGTTTCTTTATGAATTCTTTTTGTTACACAAGTGTTTCTACACTTGTTTAACAACCAAAAATAAGGTTTGTTTATGTAAGAACCAAGATTTAGAAAAACTTATATTTTTAACTTGGTTTCTTTAGAAATCATCCATAAATCTTTAGATCTACAAGTATTACCACTCACTTTGATCATTATTTTTCAAGAAACAACTTCATTCTTTCAAGTTCATGCTTCATGTGTGGATGATTTATCATCCTATAACATTTTCATTCTCTCATCTTGCTAGATTATGTTTCTAATCATGATCTAGCAAGATCATATGATGACAACATCAACTACATGAACAAATAACAATCAACAAGCAAATCAACTCATAAACAACTTAGTTTCTTCATTATTTATGCTGATGTTCAAGATTACTTCTTGTGATTCTTAGTGTTCTTCAATATTATGAGTATGATTCTTTTTTAACCACTTAAAATAGAAGTAAACTAGCAAGATCAAGATTCTTACCACTAGCACAAGGCTAGGGATGCTCAAGTGAATAAAACAAGTGGCTAAAAGCAAATAGAGAAGGTCCTTGCACTTCCGTAAGCTCCTAGCTTCTTTGTATGATCTCTAACACCTTTGTATATACTTAGAATATATGAGAATGGATGAATGATGGTGGTTGTATGTGGTGGTGAGGTCGGCCGAGAGCACAAGATGAAGGAGGAGGAGGTGCGTGTGTTTCAAGTGTGTGTAGAATAAGCTTATGGTCTTACATGTTCTTTTATAAACCATTTTAACTTTTTAACTCTTGTATAATGTGTTATAAAAGGAGGAACAATATCTATTATTTAATTGAAACAAATCAAGAAGATGGGGCCCTTGTTGGCTGTCCATAGGTGAGGGTAGTAGATTAGGATAAAACTAATTTGGTTACTTACTAGTTGAAATCCAAGTATTAGTTAAGTGTTTTAGTTATTAGATATTTGTATGGGGTGTTATGATGTTCAGGGACCATAACTAGCTTGGTAATGTTAAAACAGTGCTTCTAGTGTAAATTTGATGTTTCGGTTAGTGTCCGGTTGTTAGGTTGGTTACTGGTTCGTTAAGGTGCTAAACTTGCAGTTTAGTGTGCTTTATGTACCCTTTTGTGACACTTTTGATTCCCGACACTTAGGAAAGCATTCAGGACCATTTAACCATATTTCTGCATAATATTAGTGTGTTTAAATGCTGAATTTTGCTGAATTCAGCACTTTGGGTGAGTTTTAGGCATTTTCCGGCACTTAAACTATCTCTAGAAAGGCATCTTTATGATCCTTACTTTCCTACACACACTATACTAGTGTAAGACTTGGTTTCTGGCTCATTCTGTGTCTCAATGCACTGTCTTTCTATGTGCTGAGTTCTGTCAGCATTTTCCTGATTTATCAGATAACTGTGCTAACTGCGTCTAGTGCATCATTTGAGTCAATAAGCTATCATGCAATAATGATATGACATCAAGCAATATGTGATGCACATGTTTGTATATGGCATTAATTAGTAAGCAGTTAATTGTAATTCAGCACAGTCATTAAGCACTAATCATGGTTAATTAATTGTACGGATACCTAAAATTTGACAGTTGTCAAATAAACTACCTTAACGAGTCATAACGGGTCAACAACACTTAGGACCGCTTTCAAATCAGAATGTAGGATTTGTTAAACCATTTCCTATGAGTTCTAACACTTATTTGGTTTACAAGACCTCATTCTATCTGATTCCCTGATTTAGGTCCCAATTATTAACATAGGGATTCCATACTAGGTGCCACTTGATTCCTTGATTTTCTGAGCTTTGCTAGTCACTTAATATAGGATACCTTGCAATCTCAAGTGAGTACGTAGCTACCTTCTTTTATGCTTTTAATTGTTTTGGGGTGACTCGTATGTGCTAAATGCTTTTCAAGTTTTCGAAACAAAGACTATGGTTTATATAAAACACGACAATTTCAATAATGTGAACGAACTTGTTGGTACGTTAGTCGAAAGACGAATGACATTCATTAGCTTTGATCAAGCCGACCAGTAGTATGTTATGATACCATAGGATCAGACAAATCCCGTTATCGGGCTATCCCCATGGATTTGGTGGGTAGTTTGGGATAACGACATAATCTGTTATTTTAACAAACCCTTTGGTGGTTTGTTAGTCGATCTTAAAGAGGCCTTTCAGGGTCTATTAAAGATACCCCATGGGTGGTATAGTCGAGTCACACAGGTTTGAATGTATTCATTAAAGAATGACCAAAGGTTGTATTTCACAATTAAAACACGGACGATTGAACGATGGTTTATAACACGGATTATTGAACGATGGTTTACAACACGGACGATTGGCTACAATGGTTTTGTTTTACTTATATCAACTTGTAAAGTTGATAAAATTTATTGCAATATCAAACACCTTTTTTATTTCAAGGATTACACTCATCGACTCTCTAGGTTGGACGAGGTATTGCAATATGAATTCAAAGCCATGAATTTGACATACAAAACCTATGTACTCGCCGACATTTTTATGCTGACTGTTTTTCACATATGTTTCAGGTTCTATTATGTGACGATTGTTGATTGCTTGCTTCACATAGGATGGACGCGGACCTTAGTGACTTTAAAACTTGAATGACAATTGTTTGTATTTATTTGGTTTATATCAAAACAACAAGTCTATTAACGAAATAAAACGAAACTTCATATACCATGTGTTATGAAACAATGATTCTGTGACATGACTCCCCGACGTTTCCGCCGCGGTTTGTTGTATTACATGGTCGGGGTGTTACACTACTGGTCCTATTCTTTTGATAATCTCAAAGGTCCAGCATACCTTGGGCTTAGCTTTCCTCTTTTAATGAATCTAACAACTCCCTTCCATGGAGAAACTTTTAACAATACCTTGTCTCCAACTTGAAATTCCAATGGTTTTCGTCTGTTATCTGCATAACTCTTTTGACGATCTCGTGCTGCTTTTAGTCTTTCCTTGACTTGAATATTTTTGTCAGTTGATTCTTGCACAATCTCAGGACCTGACAGTTGTTTTTCTCCGACCTCTGCCCAACAGACTAGTGTTCTGCATTTTCGTCTATAGAGTGCTTCAAATGGTGCATCATTGATGCTAGTATGATAGCTGTTGTTGTAGGAAAATTCTACTAAAGGTAAGTGATCATCCCAATTTCCTCCAAAATCAATTACACAAGCTCTAAGCATGTCTTACATTGTTTGGATTGTCCTTTCACTTTGTCCATCCATTTGAGGATGATAACCTGTGCTTAGATTTAATCTAGTTCCCATTGCTTTCTGGAAACTTGTCCAAAAATGAGAAGTAAAACGGCTGTCTCTGTCAGATACAATAGATAAAGGAATTCCATGTAATGAAACTATTTCATTCACATATAGCTTGGCTAACTGTTCCATACTGAAAGTTTCTTTCATTAGTAAGAAATGAGCAGATTTGGTTAATCTGTCTACAATCACCCAGATTGTATCATTACCTTTTCGAGCTTTGGGTAATTTGGTAACAAAGTCCATTGTTATTAATTCCCATTTCCAAATTGGCATTTCCAATTGCTGCAATAACCCTGAAGGTTTCTGGTGTTAGGCTTTCACTCGTGAACAAGTTAAACACTTAGCAATATAATTTGCTATATTTCTTTTCATTCATATCCACCAAAAATTCTGTTTAGGTCTTGACACATCTTGTCACTTCTAAGATGCATCGTATACTTATTTTTATGGGCTTCTTCTAGAATTTCGTTCCTTAGGTTTCCTTGGATATGTATCCAGATTCTTTTCTTATGGAATCTCCAAATTCCATCTGCTCCTTTTTCTAATTCCTTAATCATTCCTTTTAAACCTTCAGCATCGTCCTTGATTGCTGTTTCTTGTATTTCTCTAATTTGCTCATTTAAATCTATCTGCAGATTTATTCTAGGGGAGCATGCCCTTTTTGTCTTTTCATGATACTTTTGACTTAAAGCATCAGGTACTACATTAGCCTTCCCTGCATGATACTGGATATCACAATCATAAGCACTAAGAATTTCCATCCAACGTCTTTGCCTCATGTTTAATTCCCTTTGTCCGAGGACATATCTTAAACTCTTATGATCTGTGAAAATATCTGTCACACCCCGACCACGTAAAACAACAAATCGTGGCGGAAATATCGGGGAGTGTTGTAACAGAATCATTGTTTCACAACCATGGATTAAATAGTTTCGTTTTATTGAATTAAATGTATTACATTATATTGGAATTAGAAACAAAACATGAACAAATAGTCTTTCATTGTTATTAAGTCACTAAGGCCTCGTCCATTCCTATGTGAGGGTACACAAATATCATCATCAAACATCATCAACTATGGTACCTGAAACACATGTGAAAATACGTCAGCATAAAAATGCCGGCGAGTACATAGGTTTTATGTGACTGTCAGATTCATGGCTCGTTTTACATGTTGCAATACTCATTTAAAAACCTTATTTTGAAAAGTATAGTATTGCAACATAATTAACCAACTCAAATCAAGTTGGATATGATTTATAAAATCTCGTAGCCATGATTCTTAACTCCAAAACGTTTGTTTAAGAAAATCAAATCGTAAAACATCTCGTAGAAACTAGTTAATAAGACTCGTACGGTTTATATTATTCAGAAAACATAATTGTGTGACATTGTTTCAAAATCGTTTACCCAAGTGATCTAGATAACGCAACGATATATAATGTGTTAAAAGCACTAATATATAGGAAGTACCAGCGGCGTATCCACCATGCTTTTAACACATTACACCCACCCCGTTACCTAATCACTTCCCTAATCCAATGGCTCAAACAGTTACAAATGGTTCACATAAATCAAATGGTTACAAACGGTTCACATAAATCCAACGATTTCAAATGGTTCACATACATCAAATGGTTACAAATGGTTCACATGCATCCAATGATTTCAAATGGTTCACATACATCCAATGATTTCAAATAGTTCAAAACGTAAAACAATTATGCTAGCGTGTTAAGTGAACATACATAGCAAGACATAATGAAATCATGTACTTATAGTGTACTAATGAACATAGCAAGTATATGATATGAAAACATGGAAAGCATGAAAATAACAAGTAGGCACATGTGTTTCACCGCAAAACGTTTGGAAAACAGTAAAAGAGGGGTCTATGTACTCACCTGAGGATGCTTAGAAGTCTTGAATAACAACCAAGCAAAGCTAGAGGGATCACGGAATCAAACGGCACCTAATGTAGGTAACTTTGTAAATAAACGGACCTAAATCGGAGGATCGGATAAAATGAGGTTTCATAAACCAAATGAGTGTAGGGACTCATGTAATATGGTTTAACAAAGCCTACATTCTAAAACTAAACCTAACCTAAGTGCTTACGACCCATTATGACTCGTTAGGGTAGCTTACGCCACTTTAACGCGTTGTTCGCGTAAAACACGTCCGGACCACCTAACTAGTCCTATGATAAGTAAAATATGCCTTAACATGTCTAATATTGTTGCCAAATCAGTTTAGATATAAAAAATTATGTTACATATGCTTAAAATGAATTTTGGCGTAAAAAGGGCATTTTGGTCATTTACCTAAGGCATATAAATTACCTATCATACAACTACTTAAACGACGTGACCATAAGGTATAACCTCGGAAGGTTATTCCCTATGCAACTATGGTCACCTAATGTGTTTGGTCGAATCCTAAAGATCGACCAAACGGGTCGGGTTCGAAAGTATAAGCGGTTGTTTAGACCGCTTACCTTACGACCCTACATAAGCACTAAACCTAAAGTGATGAGCTAAACATGTTAAAACATGCTTAACGAGGTTTGAAAACAGGTTTGGTATCAAAACAAACGGTTTTGATACCTAAAAGTAGTTTGGTTACAAAATACGCAAGAATACGCATTTTGGCCCAAACTACGACTCGCCACTATGCCAAGATAACGTGGTAATCAGTAGGTATAGTCACAAGAGACTAAAACCATCGTGATTATGCTCACGTTATGAAGTTCAAACAAACTTCATGTTGACCTTAAACTGGTCAAAGCAGAAAGTCAAACACAGTTTGACTTTCACGCGAAAAAGAACGAAAGAGGACTTACAAAAGGTCCAGGAACGGAAGTTTGACCCGATTATTCTCAGGTATGAAGTTAAAGCACCTCAACTTAGAGAAATATCAGATCAAATGTGAGTTGCAACAATGAGATGGATGAGATATTTATAGTTTTTGCACAACCGTTAAGATCGTTCATCGTAAAACGAGCTTCGATCTCATCCGTACACATGTGCCCATGGTTTTGTGAAACCATGGGAGCCCCTAGTTTCATTAAAACCATGTGAAAATGAGGGGAACAGCTGGAATTTAGATTTTTCATTTTGGTCCCTTCCTAAGATAACTATGGCAGATTGTCAATTTTGGTCCCTGAATGTGCAAAACATAGTTTTTGATGCATTTTTGACACGTTTAAGCCCCGCTAATCCCATTTCAAGGCTCTAAAATGAAGTTAAAGTATAGGGAACATGAAACATGCTCAAAAATATCTCGTATGTCGGTTCGTTTGGTCGTACGGTTGCGTTGTTCGGTTAATTACGACGTAACACGAACGAATGAGAAAAACGATCCAAATTACGCGACGAATGGAATTTTATCATGCCAATCACTAAAATAAAATATTTTAATGATTACATAAAGTTTTGGATGTCCGGATGTTTTCAGAACGTAAGGTATGCGCGAAAATGCAAACTTATGCACTTTTTGACGCTTTTAGTCCCTGAATGACCAAAAAGTTTATTTTAGCACACCGAACCCCTCAAAGCCTATTTCTAAGCTATGTAAAGGATATTTAGGGTATTTTTAACTTATGGTCATGTTCCGGAATGTTCGTTACAGTACAAATCGGCATACTTTCGCAGTTTGTCGAAATTAGTCCCTGCAAGCGAATAAACTTGATTTCGCCACACCAAACCCTCCAAAACTTATTTCTAAGTTATGTAAAGGTTATTTAAGGTATGTTAAGCCTATTTCACTATTCCGGAGTGTTCGTTGCATTAAACTGGTTATATTTACGCATCAGTGCGCGTATAACCTTCCAGAAAGCGATTTAAAGCTTGAAATCGAACAAGAATTGATATGTGCAAAAGATAAACATATTTACACAAATACCAAGTATGAAATACAATATTTCATTGGTTTGGTATTTGTTTGATGGTCGCAGAGGCACAGGTGTCATAGTCTCCCCTACTTTAGGAAATTTCGTCCCGAAATTTATTCGTAGGAGTCTGTCTGTGACGCTGTGTTAAATAATTGCCTTGCATGGAATCTAGGGTGTTTATCTATTTGCATATAATAACCCATCAAAGATTATGCAAGGCATAATCCTGTCATTTCTCTCAATGGACAATCTTTAAAAATGAAAATGAAGGAAAAATCAAGGATATTCATTTTTCTCGATGGATATTCTTCAGAAACGAAAATGAACGGAATGAGTCATTTTCCTCAATGGGTATTTTTCAGAAACGAGAATGAACGAATAATCAAGAATATTCATTTCCCTCGATGGATATTCTTCAGAAACAAAAATGAACGAATAATCAAGAATATTCATTTCCCTCGATGGATATTCTTCAGAAACGAAAATGAACGGAATGAGTCATTTTCCTCAATGGGTATTCTTCAGAAACGGAAATGAAGGAAAAATCAAGAATATTCATTTCCCTCGATGGATATTCTTAAGAAACGAAAATGAACGGAATGAGTCATTTTCCTCAATGGGTATTCTTCAGAAACGGAAATGAAGGAAAAAGAAAAATCAGGGATATTCATTTCCCTCGATGGATATTCTTCAGAAACGAAAATGAACGGAATGAGTCATTTTCCTCAATGGGTATTCTTCAGAAACGGAAATGAACTGAGTCAACTCCAGACACATGACAAAACTTGTTGTGGTTTCTGTGCACTGAATTCCATAATTATGTATGCATCCATAATTACGTAATTCCTTGCACAGTCCGCACAGTTTGTTTTGTAATGTGAAGGGGAAGAAAATCATACCTGTGATGAGTGTGACTAGACTATCATAGGGTCCTTTTAATTAGATCGACAAATGATCTCTTTAATTAGACCACCAAGGAGTCTTTTCAGCTATATCATCACATGATATTCCTAACCAGATTTTTGGATCAATCTGTTTAACTAGACCACTCAAGGGGTCTAATTATGGAATAGTACATTATAATCCAAGGGTCTTTACTATTACGTAGAAGCCCATTAAGGATTTAAGGTAGTACCTTTGGATATCCTACTATGAATCCCTTATACGAAGATATGAAAGATTCTATGAGGATTTGGATAACAAAAACTTGGATCACACAAAAACATAAAAGGGAACACATAAGCACATAATCACATATTTGTTTAATTTGACCTTTAATTTGTTATCTTTGGACACGGATATTTAAAGCACACCAGGAATCCAATCCGTGGATTTCATTTGGCACTTTAATCATTTTCAAGAATCTATCTATGAAGATAGGATGATCTTCCAAAAATTCGATTTTGTTTTCAAAGAAACGTAATATTCGAATTAAGGCACACAACAATTTTAGGATTTACGGAAATACCCTTAGGTACCCTATTAAGGATTTATAGTGGTACTTTGGGTATTCGTCAAGAGTTGTAACTTGCGCCTTGTACTTCGTTTCTTTGGAAGAAATGGGTACTTAGGATTTTCGTGGAAAACGCAAGAGATCATAAAATGGAAGAATTTTGGGGGTAGTCTATTCTTCAAGGAATACGATTCCATGATTGTCGGTATTGTAGGGGATATGTTGTTTATACATGCAACCACATAAATATATTGCAATGTAAATAAAAGATTTATTTATAAACAACGATAACAACTGTTTCGTGGACCTTAACAACAAAAGAAAATAATACATAAGACGTGATTATTTCTAAACGGTGTTGTCTTCTAGTCGGTCAGATGCTCATCCCTGTGCTGGATTTGCATTAGCAAGCTTTGGGCAATTTCTTCGGAAATGACCCATCTCGCCACAGTTGTAGCAAGAACCTGGTGGAAAACGAGCTTGAGCAGGATTGTTGTCAGCTTGATTTGGTGCAACTTCAGCTTGGCAAACTCTTGTTGTGTGACCTATAAGTCCACAAATTTGGCATTTGCGGTACTTCACACTAGCATGATGATGAAGGTTACATTGGTTGCACAAGGGTGCAGTTCCGTTGTATGGCTTCCTAGCAGGGGGTTGAGCTGGTTGGTTGGGGGAAACTTGATCATTGTGAGCAACCACGATGAAGTTCTGGGAAGCTTTTCACTTCCTTGACTTCTTGGAGGATTCAGTCTGCTCATCTTTGGGTTTCGATTCCTCGATTGGTTTCTTATAACCTTTTCGGAAAAGTTTACCTTTCCTGATTTGAGATTCAGTCAAGGTAGCAGATAGCTCAATGGCCTGCCTAACCGTAGTGGGGTTACTACCAGTCACAATGTCTTGTACTGGGTCAGGGAGGCCATCAATGTACTTTTCGATTGCCTTATCCAAAGGCGTAACCATATTCGGGCATAACAGACTTAACTCCTCATAACGATCCGTGTAGGCTCGATGCTCACCGCTATCTTGCTTAAGATCGTCGAATTCCCTTTCCAAGGCCCTGATCTCGTGACGAGGACAGAATTCCTTCATCATCAGAGCTCGAAGCTCTTCCCACGTTTGAGCCAGTGCCACATCGGCACCCCTATCTCTCATCACACCATTCCACCATGTCAAAGTTCATTTCTCAAAGACACTAGATGCGAATTCTACCTTTCGCTCATTTGGGCATTGAACATGTCTGAAGGTGCTCTCTAGACTCTCGAACCATTGCAGAAGTGCATTCGCTCCTTGAGACCCAGAAAACTTTGATGGCTTAGCCGAGTTGAACGTCTTGAAGTTGCAGGGGGCATTATTGTTGTAGAGAGCTTGGTTACATTGAGCAACGATGTTCGGGATTGCAGCAGTCATTTGCTACGTAATGGCAGCTGCCAGTTCTTCAATAGGTACCTGATTTTCGCATCGTGGAGGCATTCTAAAAAGGGGAAACAAGAGAGAAAACAAATGAAATGGCATTGGGTAAGAATAGGATGTTACAATTACCGACCAAAATCATGGGTGATGGTCATTTGTTTGAACCACGAAGCAAACAAACGACACACAAAGGCTGAATCAAAGCAAATAGGTACTCATAATGTATCGCGAAGACATGCTCGCCTATAAGTGGGCACTCACCCCAAGAGTTCCCAGGTAAGAGTGACTGGTCTGATATTGTGGATTTGTACGAACACTCTAGCCTTAGACAGAAAACTCAGGATACAGGCACCCACCCTTCCGGATTGCATGTGTTCACATTAATAAGGACGAAACTTTGGCGAGATTTTAAAAACTTTGAAGGTTCAAAACCTTATAATAAATCATCCTAGAACAGATGATTGGTTTTCAAAGCAGATTCGAAATTTGTGTTCTTGTTGTGGTTATCGCCTAAAGATAGTCAACGATATTGTTTTAAGACTAAACGCAAGTAAACTCGCGTTAGGGTCCTAGGAAGGTTATAGACTAGGTCAAAGCATTACTAATAACCTAATTCCCTATAACCATTGGCTCTGATACCAACTTTTTGTCACACCCCGACCACGTAAAACAAAAAATCGTGGCGGAAACATCGGGGAGTGTTGTAACAGAATCATTGTTTCACAACCATGGATTAAACAATTTCGTTTTATTGAATTAAATGTATTACATTATATTGGAATTAGAAACAAAACATGAACAAATAGTCTTTCATTGTTATTAAGTCACTAAGGCCTCGTCCATTCCTATGTGAGCGTACACAAATATCATCATCAAAATCATCAACTATGGTACCTGAAACACATGTGAAAATACGTCAGCATAAAAATGCCGGCGAGTACATAGGTTTTATGTGAGTGTCAGATTCATGGCTCATTTTACATGTTGCAATACTCATTTAAAAACCTTATTTTGAAAAGTATAGTATTGCGACATAATTAACCAACTCAAATCAAGTTGGATATGATTTATAAAATCTCGTAGCCATGATTCTTAACTCCAAAACGTTTGGTTAAGAAAATCAAATCGTAAAAGATCTCGTAGAAACTCATTAATAAGACTCGTATGGTTTATATTATTCAGAAAACATAATTGTGTGTCATTGTTTCAAAATCGTTTACCCAAGTGATCTAGATAACGCAACGATATATAATGTGTTAAAAGCACTTATATATAGGAAGTACCAGCGGCGTACCCACCATGCTTTTAACACATTACACCCGCCTCGTTACCTAATCACTTCCCTAATCCAATGGCTCAAACAGTTACAAATGGTTCACATAAATCAAATGGTTACAAACGGTTCACATAAATCCAACGATTTCAAATGGTTAACATACATCAAATGGTTACAAATGGTTCACATACATCCAATGATTTCAAATGGTTCACATACATCCAATGATTTCAAATGGTTCAAAACGTAAAACAATTGTGCTAGCGTGTTAAGTGAACATACATAGCAAGACATAATGAAATCATGTACTAATAGTGTACTAATAAACATAGCAAGTATATGATATGAAAACATGGAAAGCATGAAAATAACAAGTAGGCACATGTGTTTCACCCCAAAAGGTTTGAAAAACAGTAAAAGAGGGGTCTATGTACTCACCTGAGGATGCTTAGAAGTCTTGAATAACAACCAAGCAAAGCTAGAGGGATCACGGAACCAAACGGCACCTAATATAGGTAACTATGTAAATAAACGGACCTAAATCTGTTGGTGCATACATCTGTCGTCTTCGTCTTATATCGAGTCTTGGTTGCGTTGTGGATTTAATCAAGCATGATGTCATCATCTTTGATGATGACATCATAGAGATGACATCACTATATGACATCTTCACATGAAAATCGATGCACACATGAGACAGAAGGATAATTTCATGTTAAACAGAATGTTATTTCGCTTGAATGGTCATTGGAACTTGTAATTCGCTTGAAAGTCAAATAGGTGAGTCCGCTTGAATGGTCCGCTTGAAGCGGACATGTATGTTTCAAGCGAGATAGTGTGTCCTATAAATAGGCTTGTGATCATTTCATTTGTAACAGAATTCAGATTTGATACCGAGGTGCTATCGGTATTCCTTGTGACTGTAATCGTTGTTAATTCAATATACAAGAGGTTTAAAGTGATATTCAAGTTGTTTCGAGTCTATACGTCTGTTTCCGCCTTTCGTATAGTCTAAGAATTCTTCCGAACGACTCTTTCAGGTCGCGATTCGATCCTACAAGTGGTATCAGGGCTCAGGAGGAGGAGCTCTTAGATTTTCAGCTTTGATTTCATAAAATTTCTGCTTCTACACCTTTCTGTCACGTATTTTCAATATTAACCAAAATTTTCTGGATAATATGACTTGACTTTGAAGTATTTTGTGCGAAACAGTGGTTTAGATAATCCATGATAGTGCTAGACTTTAAAACAGATTAAAACTCAATCAATTTGGTAAAAAATCGACCAAGTTCGTTTGAAGCTTGATACATTTCACACGAACAGAACTTCAAACTCAGATTTACAACGAATCAGTCGACAATTTTGAACGGAAATCACATAAGTGTGATCGGATTTTGTTATAGAACAATCCTTGAACATATCAGATTCTAATTCAATCGAAAACGTGATCATATTTGGCAAAATAACATCAGATCGTTTGAACAATGAACTAGTTCGTTTGAACCAGTCCGTTTGAAAGCCTCACAGTTCGTTTGAAAAGGTTAATTCGTTTGAAGATCATGGTTGATTCCGTTTGAATACGGAATTCCGTTTGAGAAATTGAGTAATTCCGTTTGAAGACTATATTCCGTTTGAAAGTGATTTATGTGAAACATTAAAAAAACATGGTTGTCAGCAAGTTCGGAAAAGAGATCATGTGATTTGTGTCATGTTGCTTTGGTTTTGGTCAGTCATTGAGTCAACTTTATCTGAAGTATTAATTAGGTCTTTAATGCATGTGAAACAGGTTGCTTGAATACATGTGAAACTGAATTGTGACTTAGAGAGTGTCGGCCATATATCATGTGAAGTTTGGACTTGTGTGAAGCCCAATACTCATCGGTCCAACCAGTGTTTGAACAATTAAAAGTAATAAACTGTTGTCGTATAAGTGGAAATTGTGGTCCACTAAAATCAAAGAAAATACATAATATCGGCCCAATAAAAAAAAGTTTGTGATTCTAAATTGTCAGCCATTTCAATCAAGTTTGCATGTGAATTTAAAGTTGTCAGTCAGATGTAATCACGTGAATTGCTGAATCCATATATTGCATTGATTTGGTTCGGCCCAATCATAATACAACAACATTTGAGTTGTAGGCTTAGTGAGTTTTTGATTTAATCGAGTCTTGTGATAAAGATAATCGGTCCAATCCGAAATTGTTCAATATAAAAAAAAGACCCAATTGAATCCATTTCGTTCCAATCAAGTCCATTCATTCAGTTATTTCACTCGAACAACATTGGAACGAGTCCGCAAATCTTCGACACGAGTCCTAGATTGATTTCATCAACACACACTTTTACGTATTCAGTTCGTTTAAACTGATCGTTTGTTTGTTTGTTTGCAGGTATTTTTCGAGGTGTTTCCCGAAGTATATTAGATTACAGAAGTATGGAAGAGGAATTCTACAATGCGTTTGCTACACCAGTCGCACCAGTTACATCTGCTGAAACTGTGTACAATGAGAATGAGACAGGAACTTATCAGAAACCGCCAAAGCTCATGTACATTGAAGATTTTCAAGGATGGAAAAATCGATTCGAGAACTGGGTGCAAGCTTAAAATTTGATGCTTGGTGTTCATTGTTGAAAGATTATGAAAAACCAAAGAATGAACGTGGGATTGAAAAAGCTATTTTTGATTATTCAGAGGGTGACAAATTGAAATTTACAAGTGAGAAAATGATGATCAGTATTCTTCAACAAGCGATTAAAGAAGATATATTTGTCTTGCTTCAACTTGATAATACAGCTAAGTCAATTTTGGAAGCATTAATTCAGAAATTCAAAAGAAGTGCAGATATGATTAAAAACAAAAAGGCGTTATTGAAGAAATCGTTTGATATGTTTTCAGCTTTCGACCATGAAACAACAAAGCAGACCATTGATAGATATTGTCATCTAGTTTTGGAAATGAAAAGATTTAACATAGAGAAAGAGGATGATGAGTGGGTCGATAAACTAGCTGAAGCATTACCACAACATAAGTGGGGTACTTATTTGATGATTTTAAAACACACAAGAAAGTTTGAGAGTATGAATCTGGCACAGTTTATTCAAAAGATTGAAGAGCAGGAGCTGGATATTCAGAAAACTGCTATAATGACGAATCCAAATGCCAAACAAGATGTCAGTTTGTATTATCGAGGGAACAAGTTTGAGGCTACCTCCAGTCCTAGCCCAAAGATCCAAACTGGGTTTAGTGTTGATAGTTCATCAGGAACAAAAGGTAGTAATGTGACACAGAATGGTGGATCTTCGTCTTCATTTTCAAGCTTTGATCCGAATCATACAACATCAAGTCCTTAACAACAGAATTCAACAAATCTTCAATGCAACGTCACTTTGAATATTAAAAATGGTCAGAATTTGTCTCCAGAAATAGCCAAGCAACACATGGCATCACTCGTTGCTATGTTGGAATCTTATGAGAGTTTGATTGCTAGCAAGATTGGAAATCCGATGTATACAAAAGAAGATTATGACCAAATTGATGCCGAGGAACTTGAGTTGATGGATGTGAAGTGGTGTTTGGCTTGTGCTTGTAGGAGAGCAGAAAAGTTTCAACAAATAACTGGTAGAGATGAGTTTCGAGGGATGGCTACTTCTCCTTTGGGTTTTGACAAATCAAAGGTTACTTGTTTCCGTTGCAAAGGAAAAGGTCATTTTAAACGAGAATGCAAAAACCAAGAAGCAACTGGGAATCAAGAAAAGAACAATTATTATCAGAAATCAATTTTTCATCAGATTACTCAATAAAAGGAACCACAAACTGCACATGCTCGTCCAATTGTGGATGACAAAAGGAAAATGATTGAAGATGCAAATAGAAAAGCTTATTTTGGTATCATTGATCAAGATGATGAATTTGTTGCAGAAGGATTTAGCTGGGATAAATACATTCCATCTGGTTCAGGTCTTGTTGCTAGAATTCTGGGTGAAGATGAGACTAGTGAGAAAAGAATCCCAATTTTTCCAGATCTTGGAAGTGATGTGGATACCGATGATGAAGAAGAACATCTCAACAAAGCTAGAAAAGGCATAGATCCTACTAGTTTTAATTTGTTTTTTGCAGATAAAGTTGAGTTGTTGTATCAGAAGAAGATTGCGAGATTGAGGAAAGAACTGGAAGCAGTAAGATTTCTTGCTGGTGAAAAAGAAAAGACAGAAGCTGGAGAAGCTAGTAGTGATCAAGTGAATGAGAAAGTAATAGAGAAAATCGTTGAAGTGGAGAAAGTGATGGAGAAGATTGTTGAAGTTGAAAAATTAGTCGAAGTTGAAAAACTGGTCGAAGTAGAGAAACTCGTCGAGGTAGAAAAAGTCGTTGAAGTAGAGAAATTCATCGAGGTTGAAAAGATAGTTGAAAAATTGGTTGAAGTTGAAAAACCGTGTTCGAAGTGTTCAGAATCTTGCAAAGTTTGTGAAGAGAAAGATAAGAAGATTGCTGAATTAGAGAAGATTAAAGAAGATTTACTGTCTGATGTAAAGTATGTAAAGGAGTCGTATGATGTGCTCAACAACACAGTTGATCGTCTGAAAAAGATGAATACAGAAATTGAAAAAGCAATGGAAAAAATGAGCGCAACATTAATGACAAAGCAGAGCGTCATAAATGATTACATCGAAGACTGTGCTAAGCTGAAGAAAGAATTGGAATTAGAAAAAATTGAGAGTGAAAGGATTAAACGATTATTGTTGAGTTACACTACTTGTGATTATTTGATTGATCGTGTTTATCCTACTGTTGCAGGTCTGGAAGCGTTCATGGATAAAAAGACTGAAGATACTGATACTGGTAAGAAACCAAGTGTCAAGTATAACAGATGTCCGCCCCCTATCCATGAAAGTTATTCTCCCAGGAATCCTAACGAGGAGCGTCTAAAAAAGGCAGTCAACATCAAGTTAATGTCTGAAATCATTGATGAATTACCAGACAATATTGATGTTACATTCACAGCGTCTGACACTGATCATGAGTCTGAGTTAGTAAAGAAAGTTGTCGATCAGGTGTTAGATACGGATGAAGAGTCAAAGTCGGAGTCTAAGTCTGAAAGTTCGAGTTCGTCAGAAAAGAGTCCGAGTTCACCGGTTAAAAGGGTTTACAATAAAGAATTCCTGTTATCAAAATCTAATTTGAATGACGGACCAATCAAAGTGGCTTATACTTTGAATGATTCAGACAAATTATATTCTGATGAGGAATTTCCAATAAGAAGTGTCAAAACTGAAATGATCAAACAGGTTTTCAAATTAACAGAAATTAATATTTCTGAAATAAAAGATTTAAATCTTGCTGAAAAACCTAAAAAGTACACTTCAAGAGTTCAACAGAGATAGAACAAGAAAAAGGGTTACAGTTCTGGTTATGGTTTTCAAAAGAAACCAAACCATAACAGTAACTTCAAAAAGAAAGGTTTAGGTTTTAATTTTTCAGAAAATTATAAAAATGAGAAAAATTATAAACCAAAAACAACATTTGTTTCAGGAGGAAGTTCTGAAGATGAGCAGAAGAAACTATTCTGGAAACAATCAAATCAAGAGTTTCTTGCTCAAGTGAAGAGGAATGTGAAGAAGTTTGCTCAAAGAGTTGACAGAAGAACCTGTTTCAAGTGTCAAAAAGCTGGACACATTGCTTAGAACTGCAAAGAGTCCACGTATTCAAAACAGGAAGTATCTTCTAACTCTGAAATGAGAAGGAAAGGTGTTGATAAATCGACTATGGAAGTTGGTGAAACTTCAAAATGGTTTTACAAAAGACAAGTCGATTTAAACAAACAAAAATGGGTTATAAAATCTGAAAGAAGTTCTGACAATGAATCTGGTTCCATAAAATCAGAGGAGTCATGTGTTGAAAAAAAGGTTGATAATTCCGTTCCTGAGTTGAACGAGGAAAATTTTCCGCCATTGTCGAAAGATAATCTAAAATCAAAAGGTAGATTTGAGATATCAGGTCAATTCTTTGCTGATAAGAAAGATTTTGATGCTGAAAAGGTGTTTAATGGAAATGTTAAACATATTTTTGGGAAGATGGTTGACAGGAAAGTGAAGGGTGCTCAAGAATTTTACAAATCAAAATGTTGGTGGGATAGATGTTTGCCACCAAAATCACCCAAGGCTGGTCAGGCTTGGGTGACAGCGTTTTCACCATAAATTCCTGACTTGCCGGAGCTCCCAGATTGGTAAGAGTGGAGCAGGAATCGGCATCATTCTTGAAATGTTTGGTTGGTAAATCTACAGGTGATATCTTTATATTGTTATATTTTGATTTACAAGTGATTATGGTTGGTGAGTGAACCTGTAAGTGGTTGAAAGAGGTTTTCATTGACAAGTGGTTAATCAAGGTCATTAAGTTGAACTTGATTGGACCATACTTACAAGTGGAATTTTGGAGAACAAAATGATGAGTTTATCCCCTAACCTACAAGTGGTTTGAAAATCAACAAAACTAATTTTTCGGAAAAACCATTTGATTAAAACAAACTTAAGTGTTTTGAAATCACAATGGGAAAATAGTTTGTTGTGAGGGGGAGTTGTGATTGTTTATACCAAGTGGATGGCGAATTGAAGCGATTTGATATCGGTTGTCACTTTTTTGTACAGTTTGTTTTCAAATTTCCTAAAATGTGTTTGCATTTTAGGGGAGGGGGGGTAAAAATTTCAGAAAATCCAAAAACATTTGAAAATTTGAAAAAGACAAAAACATGATAATATCAAATATGAGTTTTGTTGTATAAAAGAGGAAATGATAGTACATCAGTGGACTATCACAACAGGCAAAAGAAATGGAAAGTTAAATAGTGATAAACGGTCTCACTGATGATTTGCCAGTAGGTTTTTGCACATTTAGTAGATTGTGACGAGATATAAACCTAAATTCAAACTTGCTTAATTCGTGGGTAACATCTCTCGGATATATGGGTAACCCCCGAAATCTTGTTTGAAGGACCCCTCTTTCTGAGATACTAGGTCTTTATGCTTAGTGATATCTGGGGTATTATCCCGGGACTTCTGATTTTGCGGAAGCAATAGTTGTTGGGTTTTTCACATGTTTATCAAAGTAATTTCATCCTTATGAAATAAAAACGCAGTGGAAATATTTATTTAAAACATGTTACTTACAAAATATAAAACCCATTTTATATGTAAAACCCAATCCCGGATCCATATACGAACATGCATGCTATCAAAATAAAACACAACCATAGAGTGTTTAGAATACTACCTTCCAAGGAGTAACGGATATGAAGAAGATGATGATGCTTCTTGAACGGTTGCCTTCAAGTGTAGAAGACCTCAAGCTTGCATACCCCAAGCCTTCCAACAAACACCTTATGTTTAGCTAGGATTTCTACACTTATGAACTCACTATTGAAACCCTCTTCAAACCATCATGTGGCCGAAAATATGAGAGGATGTAGTAGAGTTCTTGCACTTGATTTATGAACTTGAAAAAGACTACTAGATCAACCATACATGAACCGATTTTTAGAGAGTCTTACACTTGATTTTTCCAAATGAAAAAAAAACCCTCTTGGATGATCATGTTATGGCCGAAATTTTCAGCCATTTTTCTCTAGTATTCTTAAGTTCATCCATCTCTATTTTGTCATCCAAAATGTTTATAAATGTAGAGAGAATCTTGCCACCCATCTTGCCCAATGAATGAGTCTCTAACACATGCAGTTGCATGCATTGCTGTTGGACCAAAAGATTTAGGGAAGACCACCCAATCAAATGGTCTCTAGCATGTAAGATGTGCATGTAACTTGATTGGTGGAAAATCTTTAGGGAAGAACAAGGGGGGGGGGGGGGCACTCTTTACTTTATAAAAAAAATAATAATTTCTTTTATAAAATTTATATGTCTTATGTATATTTTATAACTTTTATAAAAATATAACAACATATGTTATAAGACTTATACAACTTTTATTATGTTATTTAACCCATTAAATAACAAAATAAAATATTCTCTCAAAATAAATTATCCATATAATTTATTAGTTTGTCAAGTGCAATTATTTAGAAAACCAATTTCTAAATACTCTAAGTGTTTAATATTTATTTGTTTGATCATATCACAAATAAATAATATAAGTGTTTGTCTAGCTTGTATTTGGGTATGACTCGACTTGGAACATAACGTACTAGCCACATCAATTTAATATGTGTCTTGGGCATACAGAGTCCAACAATCTCCCACTTGCACAAGATACATAGAAGATTGATGCAAGCAGTAAATGACGCCTAACTACGGTTTACTACCCCTAATACGTATGACTATATGTGCCATTCAATAACATCATCCCCTTCAAGTCCCTTACTTGAACATGATTTAGGTGAATCTATCATTTATCCTTTCGTTATAGATGTCCTGTCAAATCCAGAGACATAGAGTGATCACTCTCTGTTGATTTAACTTTAGCAGGTCTTAGACATCTTACTCTCAATGAATAAGAGGAACAAATCCCATCTTGACTACATACGTCTGTCACAATCACCTTGTACCACACCTGAGCTTAGCCTTATGTACTGTCATATTACTGACAGCGAAGAAATAAGTCAAGGTACAATATTTGGTGAATATCAAGACCCAATATGTATCTCAGGTCTGAGGATACTATGATATTCTCCTTTACTCAAATTTACTTATGATCAATCACAGATGATTCCATGCAGTAATATTTGAGAGCGAGTCAGTCCAATATTTGTATCCCACAAATATCTATGAACCTTGGTAGCAACACTTTGCTCTATATCCATATCTAATGAATATCCACCAATCCAAATTCATAATAGTCTTACATTCATATTTGTTCCCACAAGTATGATCGACTACGGACATTTAGAATAAGTAACTTATTCACGGATTTAAACATGCTAAAATGGAACATAACTCAACATACCATAAAGAGTTATAATAACAGTTGTTCCAATATCCAAATACAAAATAGATCAAATCCAATCACTAGAATATCGATGTCCTTAGGTACAAGTATGACCCTTCATGCTTTGCCCGTTCAAGGAGCTTCGTGAGTGGATCCGGAACATTTTGATCAGTGTGAACTTTGCGAATACATATCTTTCCCTTTTCAACTTTATCCCTTATGTAGTTGAAAATCCGCTCAATGTGCCTAGTCTTTTGATGTACACGAGGTACCTTGATTTGAGCAATCGTACCATCGTAATCACAAAGATCTCTAGGGTCCTGAATGGTAGGGACCCCTAGATTGGCAATAATTCAAGTGGAAGATCCATATGTGTGACACCTGTGTCACTTCAACCATCAAACAAATGCCAAACCAATGAAATATTGTATTTCATACTTTGGACTTGTATAAATATGTGTATCGTTTACACATATCAATTCTTGTTCGATTTCAAGCTCTAAATCGTTTTCTGGAAGGTTATACGCGCACTAATGCGTAGATATAACCAGTTTAATGCAACGAACACTCCGGAATAGTGAAATAGGCTTAACATACCTTAAATAACCTTTACATAACTTATATATAAGTTTTGGAAGGTTTGGTGTGGTGAAATCAAGTTTAATCGCTTACAGGGACTAAAGTTGACAAACTGCGAAAGTATGCCAATTTGAACTGTAACAGACCTTCCGGAACATGACCATAAGTTAAACATACCATAAATATCCTTTACATAGCTTAGAAATAGGCTTTGAGGGGTTCGGTGTGCTAAAATAAACTTTTGGGTCATTCAGGGACTAAAAGTGTCAAAAAGTGCACAAGTTTGCATTTTCGCGCATAACTTACGTTCTGAATACATCCGGACATCCAAAAATTTATGTGAGCATGACTATATTATATTTTAGTGTTCGCCATAAGAAAAATCCATTCGTCGCGTCATTTGGTTCGTTTTTCGCGCTTATGCGCATTCCGTCGTAATTAAGCGAACATCGCGTTTGTACGACCAAACGAACCAATCATCCGGCATATTTTTGAGCATGTTTTGAGTTCCCTATACTTTAACTTCATTTTAGAGCCTTGAAATGAGGTTAACGGGGTTCAAACGCATCGAAAAAGGCCTTAAAACACCACAGGGACCAAAACTGCCAATTTTGAAACTTTTCTGAAACTGGGGGTCAGTGGCGTAGCGCGACTGCCTAGGCCCTCACCGTCGCGCTACGCGACTGCCTATTCTGGGCAGAAACATGCAGAAAACTCATTTTTCGCATTTTCGGGACCAGATTCGATGTATCGACAGCTGTTTACAGCTGTTTTCCACTCCCAATTCCCTTGCCATGTGTCTAACTCTTATGGTGAGTAGCCAATTAACCTACCATAAGCTTCCGACACTTGTACGGGTGAGATCAAGGCACGTTTCCCGATAAACGATCCTAACGGTGGTGCATTTACTATAAATACCCATCCATACTCAACACAAAAACCCACTAGAATCTGATTGAGGAGCTCTAAGTTGAAGCCTTCGCTTCATACCTGAGCTATTCGATCACGATTAGCATTCGGGGACCCTTCGTAAGTATTCTTTCGTTCTTTTCTTTATTTTACTGCTTTTCGAGTCCGAAAGTCAAACTTTGTTTGACTTTCAGCGTTGACCAGTAATGGTCAATGCGAAGTTCGTTAGAACTTCGCAACGTGATTGTAATCACGATGGTCATAGTCCCTTGGGACTATGCCTACTGATTACCACGTTGTCTAGGGTCGTAGGGTAAGCGATCTAATAAATCGCTTATACCTCGAACCCGACCCAGTTTGGTCGATCATTAGGATCCGACCAAACACATTAGGTGACCATAGTAGGTAGGGAATAACCTTCCGAGGTTATACCCTATGGTCACATCGTTTAAGTAGTTGTATGATAGGTAGTTTATATGCCTTAGGTAAATTACCAGAATACCCTTTTCATGTATAATTGGTAATTAAGCATATGTAACCTAAACTTTTGTCACATAACTGATTATGTAACATGTTTAGGCATATAACACTTGTCATAGGGCTAGTTAGGCGGTCCGAACGCGTTTCACACGAACGACGCGTTAAAGTAGCATAAGCTTCCTAAACGGGTCGTAATGGGTCGAAAACACTTAGGATAAGTTTCATTTAGTATGTAGGCTTTGTTAAACCAAATGACACGAGTCTCTACACTCGTTTGGTTTACAAACCCTAATGCTACCCAATCTTCCGATCTAGGTCCGGTTAATTTACATAGTTACCTATATTAGGTGCCGTTTGATATCCGCGATCTCTAGCATTGTTTGGTTGTTACTCAAGGACTACTGAGCAATCTCAGGTGAGTACATAGACCCCTCTTTTACTGTTTTCCAAACTGTTTTGGGGTGGAACACATGTGCCTACTTGTTACTTTCATGCTTTCCTGTTTTAACATCATATACTGCTATGTTCGTTAGTACATTATAGTACATGATTTTATGACATTTCATGCTAGGTGTGCTCAATTGTGTGCATTACTTAGTACATCATTTTACGTGACATTTTGACATAGACATTTGACATAGACATTTCGGCATAGACATTTTAACATGATTGACATTTGATCATGCATTTCCCACAAAACATAACTTTGATTTAAAACCAAGTTTTACTTCAATACTTTGTTTTTGTGCATATGGTTTAGTTGAGACATTTCACTTGCCATACATGACATCTTGACATAGACATTTGACATGGATATTTGACATAGACATTTGACACGGATATTTGACATAGACATTTTGATATGATTTACATCTTGACATGAATACTTTGACATATTACCCAATACATTTGACAATTGATTTAAACATAGACTTCTTACATTGGTGGGTTTGGTTTGATTAAGTGATTAAGTAACGATGCGTGTGTAATATGATACAAGCATGGTGGATACGCCGCTGGTACTTCCTATATATAAGTGTTTGTATGGTATTACATATCATAGCGTTATTTGAATCATTTCAGTTTGAGACATAGAACATTTTATACAAATAACATACTTTTCACAAGACATTGATTTATAAACATCTTATCTTATGCAAACATATTTTACTTGGTTATTCATTTAACCTTACATTTATTTATACTTATCATCTGATCTTATCGATTTTCAAATGATTTACAAAGCAAAGCAAATAACAAGGTTCATGACTAAACATTTTCTCAAACATAAGTCATGAAACCTATTTTCACAAAACCTATGTATCTCACAGGCATTTTTATGCTGACGTACCTATTTTCACATGTGTTTTTCAGGAACTGTTGCATAAGATGATCAAGATACACATAGGCAGACTTGGGCTTTAGTGACAATAAAAGATGCAAGACTAGTTAATTATGTTGTATTTCTTGTTTGTTAAGACATTGTAACACTTTTAATCAATAAAACGAAACTTCAATTGCCATGGATTTGAAACAATTAATTCTGTTACAACACTTCCCGACATTTCCGCCACGTTTTGTATGTTCTACGTGGTCGGGGTGTGACAATATGAATTATCTCAATCAAAGAAGCGGCGATGTATTCTGATTCTGTAGTGGACAATGCTACCCTGATTGTGATCGAGAACCATCTCGATTAGTTTGGAAACTCCTATCCATGTAACCATTTACAACGAATTCCGAAACTCGCATCCCTGTAACCTTTTACAACGAGTTCTTCTTCACCAGATCCATATATTAGAAATATATCCTTAGTCTTTCTGAGGTATTTCAATATATTTATAACAGTCACCCAATGACCGTTACTCACTGGTATCTTCTCGTTATGCTTAAAGCGCATAACTTGTCCAGTCTAGTGCATATCATTACGTACATAATTAATCCTATAGCAGACGCATATGGTATTCCTTTCATTCTTTCTTGCTCATCCTTTGAGCTTGGACATTGAGACACACTCAATATTGTCCCCTCTTGAGTAGGTACCAAACCTTTCATAGAGTTCTTTATCTTGAACCTTTTCAAGACTTTGTCAATGTATGCACTTTTGTTTAAACCTATCTAGCGCCTTGACCTATCCTTATAGATCTTTATTCCTAAATATAGGCGACTTCACCAAAATCCTAAATGGAAAAACAACTTCCAAGCCAGGCTTTTACACCTTCCATGGCTGAAATGTCATTTCCAAATAGTAGAATGTCATCGACATACTATACTAAGAAAGTAAAAATGCTCCCACTAGCCTTCTTATACACACAAGCTTCATCGACGTTCTTGATGAATCCATATTCCCTAATCTCTTCATCAAAACGATGATTCCAACTTCTAGATGCTAGTTTCAATCTATAGATTGATTTCTTTAACTTGCATACTTTATCAGGATGTTTTGGATCGACAAAACCTCCAGGCTTAACTATATAGACATCTTCCTCAAGATATCTATTAAGGAAAGTCGTTTTGAGATCCATTTGCCAAATCTCATAATTATATTATGCAGGTATGGCAAATAATATTCTTATTGACTTTAGCATCGCCACAGGCGAAAAAGTCTCATCATAATCAACCCCTTCAGTTTGAGTGAAACCTTTTGCTATAAGTCTCGCTTTATAAGTATCCAAGTTACCATGCATATCTGTTTTCTTCCTGAAAACCCACTTACTTCCAATTACTTTGGAGTTAAGAGGTGACACAACCAATTCCCAAACTTGGTTGTCATACATGGATTGCATCTCTATGTTCATAGCCTCAAGCCATTTGTTGCAATCGGATTTTGACATTGCATCATGGTATGTGGTAGGTTCACCCGAATCTACCACGTAGCATCCATCCATGAAAAAATCCATATCTTTCAGGTGGACTACTTATTCTACCAGATCTGCGAACGTTTTGTGTGTAATGATCAACCACTTGATCGTTTTCAACAACCTCTTGTTGAGCGCTAGTATCAACCAAACGTGTATCGGCTTGTGGTTCTTGATCCTCATCAAGTTCCACAGTTTTACTAACTCCTTCCATAAGGAACTTAGCTTCCAAGAACTTAGCCTTTCGAGCAATAAATATCTTTTGCTCTGTTGGATCGTAGAAATAATATCCTATATCATCTTTAGGATATCCTACAAAATACACTTAGTGGATCGGACTTTCAATTTATTTGAGGTGTATAGCTTAACATAAGCTTTACAACCCCTTACCTTTAAATATGATAATGATGGAACCCTTCCATGCCATATTTCAAAAGGTGTCTTATCCACTTTCTTGGTTGGGTCCATACGGGCCGTGGAGAGCAAAGCGTAACCCTAAAATGATAGAGATAATGCGCTCCTAGCCATCATAGATCGAACCATATCCAATAGAGTTCGACTCCTCCTCTATCGAAACGAAGAACTTTAAAAGAGTTGATTTTGTACTTCACCTTTTTGAAGATTCTGAACGTTTCAAAACTTCTTCTTTGTGTCAAGTATACATAACCATAACTACTATAGTTGTCGGTAAAAGTAATGAAGTATCTTTCACCATTCCTAGTCATTGTCTTAAAAGGATCACATACATCCGAATGTATGATATCTAATAAATCTTTTGCCCTTTCCCACTAAGGGATTACTTCGTCACTTTACCTTGTAAATAAGATTCGTATGTATCGAATGAACCAATTTCATTTGTTTCCAAAAGACAATTCTTTCGAAGTGTTTACATGCGACATCTGTTTATATGACCAAGGCGATAATGCCAAGGATAGGTCTTACTCAAATCCATTTTGAGTTTCTTGGTGAATGATTGGTACATTAAACTATCAAATGGTATATTATCATGAACCAATTCATAAATACCATTTGAAGGCATAGGTTTAAAGTAAAACATGTCATTCATCGATATAAATGTCAATATTTGCAAATTTTAAGTCAAAACCATATTGTCTTATAAGGGAAACTTGAATAATGTTCCTAGTCAAACTAGGAGCATTCAAGACATTTTAAAACAATTTCCAAACCATTTGGAAGTTTCAAAACATAGTCTCCTTTCTTGTAATGTTTATTTCTTTTGAGCCTTTTGCAACGAATTGCAAACATGAGTTCCACATCCGGTATCTAATACCCATGTGTTAGAAGAAATAACATTAAGGTCAATATGTATCATTAAGATTGTACCTGAGGTTTGCCTAGCATCCCTCTTGTTTTTCAACTCTTTGAGATAGGTTGGACAATTCCTATTTAAATGCCATATCTCACCACACTCAAAGCATGGATCGTTCATGGCAACCTTTGCCTTTTTCTCTTTTGGTTTCGGTGGTTTCGCTTTAGTCTTTCTAATTTTTTCTTCTTTGAATTTCCCGTTTCCATTTGCAACATTTGTTTTGGTATCGGGGTGATGCCCTTTCTTGTTGCCATCCTTATTGATTGTTAGAATGGATAAAACCCTTTTATCCATATTGAGCCTTTCGAGGCGATCAATGTGGCTTTTCATCTTAAAGATATAAGATGAGACCGATTGGGTTTCTTCCATTCGACATGCATGAAGCGCTCGAACCGTTTCGAAGCGTTCTACCCTTAGGAACATTTCCTACAATTGGGTAATCATGTCGTATGCTCATGATGTTCAAAACCTTTTGAATCTCGGGAATCATAATTCCTAACATGAGGCAAGAGGTTTGCGTAGTATCCTCGATATACTTAATCCAATCATTATAGGCATCCTTATCTTCCATAAGATGTTCATCGGGATTAGGATCGTTCAACACATAGAATATCTTTTACTTGAGAACGATTCTTAAGTTTCGATATTAATCCATGAAGTGTTATGATTGAGACGATCCTTGTCAAGGATTGTTTTTAGTGATAGGTTACGGACGGTTTGGGTAATATTGTTAGCGGCCATCTACAAAATTTAACAAGGTTCAATTTTAGTATTTTAGATATTATTATATTTTAATCATTAATATCCTTTTGTGTCTCATAGACAATTAATAATTAAAATCTAGAATCCAACGTTATATTTAAATATTGGTTAGGTGACCTTTATCCCTCTATTTAAATTAACAAGGTAGTCAACGTTTGACAATTGCAACTCTTTGCAACTTCTAGCCATATGGGATCGGTTAAACATCTTTATGTTTAGTTGGCATGTTTAATCCCATCAATACCTTTTGTTCGCCATGCTTCGGTGACCCTAAGTTCATGGTTTCCAAATCAAGTCGTCCAACTTACACACACGTGTGAGTTTATTCACATAAGTGGTTAGGTGACCTTTATCCCACAAACATGGTAAACCCACCTCGAATATACAAGTTCCCTCAAATGTGGTTAGGTGACCTTTATCCCACAAAAGAGTTCCCAAGTGATTCGAGTGTTGTATAAAAGGATGGTGTTTGACTTGTTTTTATAAAAGGGATTTTGAGTTTTCAAAAATTCTAGTTTAGAAAACATTATGTACCATACATTTGCATGCATTCAAATTCTTGGTACTTTTGTGAAAATAAATTTTCAAGGTTCTTTTTAATAAAACCCATTTTATTATAAAAATCATTAATTTGTTAATAACCTTTTATTAACCAATTTTAATGATCTTTAAAGAACCAATTTTAAGCTTGTTGTTGATTATTAGTTTGTTTAGCATGCATATCCAAATATCATCAAACAACAAAATAAACAACCACACAAGCACAACACACATATCAATAGGTGCATAACCATAACCAACTATTTTGACAACACTTGTTAGCCGAAACAAGTGTGCCAAAAGGTCATTCCTAAGGGGTGAATATTGACACAAATAATGTGTCGTTGAACTCCCACTTGATCCCGCATCCAAATGCTTCAAGTCTCCTTTTTGTGTTGTGATTTCTCCACTTTCTTTGAGCTTCCAAAATGTACTTTTATTCAGCTCCAAACTCCTTTGGCTCCAAAAATGTGTTTTGGTTATCGGGCTAAAATCTCGTTAAGAACTATGAAGTCCTTTAGGCCCGAAGTTAGCCAAAACCAAAACCGCATTTTTGTGTGCATCTTCTTTTACAAAATATATCCTAATACATTTTTTTCCTAGTAAAATAAAATGCACCTAATCTATTTATTTTACATACCAAATGAAAATAAATAAATTACATAACTTACAAATGGAAGAACAAAATAATATTTATTACAACCCATTGAATAATTAATAAAATGAATCACAACACAATCATTCAACACAAGGTCATGGCTAGGTTATATGCACCAAAATATATATCCAAATATATATATATTAATTTCAAGAAGCATAAAAAAAATGGTTCCCTTTTAATAACCATTTTCGGCTATGTCCAAAAAACCGAAAAGGTAAGTTTTGTCCAAACAAACAAATCATCCATATGAAATAATTTTTCAAGATACTTTTATGCATGTATTAAAATAATCTTGAAAAACAAAAGGATAACCATATATAAAATTTCAGCCATAGGGTTTAACCAAACCCGAAACCCGAAAATTTCATATCCTATGAAGCATGCACTTATATAAGCGGCTCTGATACCACTGTTGGGTTTTTCACATGTTTATCAAAGTAATTTCATCCTTATGAAATAAAAACGCAGCGGAAATATTTATTTAAAACATGTTACTTACAAAATATAAAACCCATTTTATATGTAAAACCCAATCCCGGATCCATATACGAACATGCATGCTATCAAAATAAAACACAACCATAGAGTGTTTAGAATACTACCTTCCAAGGAGTAACGGATATGAAGAAGATGATGATGCTTCTTGAACGGTTGCCTTCAAGTGTAGAAGACCTCAAGCTTGCATACCCCAAGCCTTCCAACAAACACCTTATGTTTAGCTAGGATTTCTACACTTATGAACTCACTATTGAAACCCTCTTTAAACCATCATGTGGCCGAAAATATGAGAGGATGTAGTAGAGTTCTTGCACTTGATTTATGAACTTGAAAAAGCCTACTAGATCAACCGTACATGACCCGATTTTTAGAGAGTCTTACACTTGATTTTTCCAAATGAAAAAAAACCCCTCTTGGATGAGCATGTTATGGCCGAAATTTTCAGCCATTTTTCTCTAGTATTCTTAAGTTCATCCATCTCTATTTTGTCATCCAAAATGTTTATAAATGTAGAGAGAATCTTGCCTCCCATCTTGCCCAATGAATGAGTCTCTAACACATGCATTTGCATGCATTGTTATTGGACCAAAAGATTTAGGGAAGACCACCCAATCAAATGGTCTCTAGCATGTAAGATGTGCATGTAACTTGATTGGTGGAAAATCTTTAGGGAAGAACAAAGGAGGGGGGGCGGCCCACTCTTTACTTTATAAAAAAAAATAATAATTTCTTTTATAAAATTTATATGTCTTATGTATACTTTATAACTTTTATAAAAATATAACAACATATGTTATAAGACTTATACAACTTTTATTATGTTATTTAACCCATTAAATAACAAAATAAAATATTCTCTCAAAATAAATTATCCATATAATTTATTAGTTTGTCAAGTGCAATTATTTAGAAAACCAATTTCTAAATACTCTAAGTGTTTAATATTTATTTGTTTGATCATATCACAAATAAATAATATAAGTGTTTGTCTAGCTTGTATTTGGGTATGACTTGACTTGGATCATAACGTACTAGCCACATCAATTTAATATGTGTCTTGGGCATACAGAGTCCAACACTAGTCCCCGGAGAATACTTTACGCTTGCTTGAAAAATAGCTCCGCCCTCAGCATAAATGATGAGACAATAAAATTGCTAATCAATGCTGTTGTAAAAAAGATCCTCTAAAGGGGACCCACCAAAAGTCGAGCCGTCATCTGTCTGCTGAACGGAAGTTCTGACCTGAGCTCTCACGCTCTCGCAATCAACCCCTTACAGATATCATCTAGGTATACTCACCTGTAAGACAGAATATTGGGATCTGGATACGGGAGTATATTCTGAGGTGGGACACGCGAATAAGTTTAAGTCTCTAAAACATTAATCTCGTATCTCGAAACATTTGAACTTTGTGTGAAAATTTAAGTGGATCGGTATACTGACAATCTAAGTGAATCGTTTAGAACTTAAAATGATTAAAGCTTAACGGTGTTGGTGATTTGTCTCAAAAACTGATATGATCCTCTTACGCAAACTCACAAAAATATTGTATGTAAATAGTTTTTTTACTGCATTTCATATCTGTTATATCAAAAATCCAAAAAGATTTTCGGTGTGTTTTAGCATAAATTTTGAAAAATTCAAAAAGATTTTAGACGACTGATATTGAAGAGCTGATTTTCAAAATTCCGAGTGCTGAACATGACGAACAGGTTTGGGAAAGTTTGTTTGAAGATGTTTGAAATGAAAATGATATTCATTCAAGTGGTTCATCAGTGACTTACATGATAAATCTTTTTGTTCGATACTTGAAAATGATGTATTCAGGGTTGTGTCTTCAAGTGGTTATCAAAGTTTCTAAATTTGTTATATCTTATATTTTATGAAACTTACGTTTAGGATAGAGAATATGTAGGTGAGCCAGGTTACGATACCTGAACCTGTGAAAACCAGACTTCGATCCCAGCACATCTTGAGGGGGAGTCTGTTAGAGAATGAGAGTCTGAAGATGCAAGAGCTAGGAGTTTGATCGTGAAAGATTAGTTAAAGAAAGTTAGAGTGAAGGAAGCCCAAAGACTGATAAAGACTGAAGATTGAGAAGACTCGACACTTAAGACTCGTCAACATCTGAGGGGGAGTCTATTGGTGCATACATCTGTCGTCTTCGTCTTATATCGAGTCTTGGTTGCGTTGTGGATTTAATCAAGCATGATGTCATCATCTTTGATGATGACATCATAGAGATGTCATCACTATATGACATCTTCACATGAAAATCGATGCACACATGAGACAAAAGGATAATTTCATGTTAAACAGAATGTTATTTCGCTTGAATGGTCATTGGAACTTGTAATTCGCTTGAAAGTCAAATAGGTGAGTCCGCTTGAATGGTCCGCTTGAAGCGGACATGTATGTTTCAAGCGAGATAGTGTGTCCTATAAATAGGCTTGTGATCATTTCATTTGTAACAGAATTTAGATTTGATACCGAGGTGCTGCCGGTATTCCTTGTGACTGTAATCGTTGTTAATTCAATATACAAGAGGTTTAAAGTGATATTCAAGCTGTTTCGAGTCTATACGTCTGTTTCCGCCTTTCGTATAGTCTAAGAATTCTTCCGAACGACTCTTTCAGGTTGAGATTCGATCCTACAAAATCGAAGGATCGGATAAAATGAGGTTTCGTAAACCAAATGAGTGTAGGGACTCATGTAATATGGTTTAACAAAGCCTACATTCTAAAACGAAACCTAACCTAAGTGCTTACGACCCATTATGACTCGTTAAGGTAGCTTACGCCACTTTAACGCGTCGTTCGCGTAAAACGTGTCCGGACCGCCTAACTAGTCCTATGATAAGTAAAATATGCCTTAACATGTCTAATATTGTTTCCAAATCAGTTTAGATATCAAAAATTATGTTACATATGCTTAAAATGAATTTTGGCGTAAAAAGGGCATTTTGGTCATTTACCTAAGGCATATAAACTACCTATCATACAACTACTTTAACGACGTGACCATAAGGTATAACCTCGGAAGGTTATTCCCTATGCAACTATGGTCACCTAATGTGTTTGGTCGGATCCTAAAGATCGACCAAACGGGTCGGGTTCGAAAGTATAAGCGGTTGTTTAGACCGCTTACCTTATGACCCTACATAAGCACTAAACCTAAAGTGACGAGCTAAACATGTTAAAACATGCTTAACGAGGTTTGAAAACAGGTTTGGTATAAAAAAACGGTTTTGATACCTAAAAGTAGTTTGGTTACAAAATACGCAAGAATACGCATTTTGGCCGAAACTACGACTCGCCACTATGCCTAGATAACGTGGTAATCATTAGGTATAGTCACAAGAGACTAAAACCATCATGATTACGCTCACGTTATGAAGTTCAAACGAACTTCATGTTGACCATAAACTGGTCAAAGTAGAAAGTCAAACACAGTTTGACTTTCACGCGAAAAAGAACGAAAGAGGACTTACAAAAGGTCCAAGAACGGAAGTTTGACCTGATTATTCTCAGGTATGAAGTGAAAGCACCTCAACTTAGAGAAATATCAGATCAAATGTGAGTTGCAACAATGAGATGGATGGGGTATTTATAGTTTTTGCACAATCGTTAAGATCGTTCATCGTAAAACGAGCTTCGATCTCATCCGTACACATGTGCCCATGGTTTTGTGAAACCATGGGAGCCCCTAGTTTCATTAAAACCATGTGCAAATGAGGGGAACAGCTGGAACAAGCTGGAATTTAGATTTTTTATTTTGGTCCCTTCCTAAGATAACTATGGCAGATTGTCAATTTTGGTCCCTGAATGTTCAAAACATGGTTTTTGATGCATTTTTGACACGTTTAAGCCCCGCTAATCCCATTTCAAGGCTCTAAAATGAAGTTAAAGTATAGGGAACATGAAAAATGCTCAAAAATATCTTGTATGTCGGTTCGTTTGGTCGTACGGTTGCGTTGTTCGGTTAATTACGACGAAACACGAACGAATGCGAAAAACGATCCAAATTACGCGACGAATGGAATTTTATCATGCCAATCACTAAAATAAAATATTTTAATGATTACATAAAGTTTTGGATGTCCGCATGTATTTAGAATGTAAGGTATGCGCGAAAATGCAAACTTACGCACTTTTTGACGCTTTTAGTCCCTGAATGACCAAAAAGTTTATTTTAGCACACCGAACCCCTCAAAGCCTATTTCTAAGATATGTAAAGGATATTTAGGGTATGTTTAACTTATGGTCATGTTCCGGAATGTTCGTTACAGTACAAATCAGCATACTTTCGCAGTTTGTCAAAATTAGTCCCTGTAAGCGAATAAACTTGATTTCGCCACACCAAACCCTCCAAAACTTATTTCTAAGTTATGTAAAGGTTATTTAAGGTATGTTAAGCCTATTTCACTATTCTGGAGTGTTCGTTGCATTAAAATGGTTATATTTACGCATCAGTGCGCGTATAACCTTCCAGAAAGCGATTTAAAGCTTGAAATCGAACAAGAATTGATATGTGCAAAAGATACACATATTTATACAAATCCCAAGTATGAAATACAATATTTCATTGGTTTGGTATTTGTTTGATGGTCGCAGAGGCACAGGTGTCACAATAACAAACTTACTACCGTAAAGATAGTGTCTCGAAACCTTAAGGGCAAAAAGTATCACTCCTAATTCTAGATCATGAGTTGTATAATTCTTCATGTTTCTTAAGCTGTCTAGAGGAATAAGCAATTAATTTTTGACGTTGTATTAACACACATCCAAATCCTAATTTGGAGGCGTCACAATAGACTACGAAATCTTCACTTCCTTCAGGTAATGCGAGTATTGGTGTATTGGTTAACTTCTGCTTTAAAATACTGAATGCTTCCTCTTGTTTTAGTCCCCTTTCAAACTTAACTGATTCGCAAGTCAGTTTGGTTAATGGAATGGCTATTCTAGAAAAATCTTGAATAAAACGTCTATAATATCCTGCCAATCCAAGAAAACTTCTCACTTCTGTTGGTGACTCAGGGACTTTCTATTTGGTAATCGCCTCGATTTTTGTGGGATCCACATGAATTCCTTCATGATTAACCAAGTGTCCAAGAAATTGCACTTTTTGTAACCATAATTCATATTTTGAGAATTTAGCAGAAAGCTTTTCCTTTCTCAATATTGTCAGAAGTAAATACAAATGCTCTGCATGTTCCTCCTTACTCTTAGAGTAAATTAGAATATCATCTATAAAGACAATTATGAATTTATCCAGGTATGGTTTACATATCCTGTTCATCATGTCCATAAATGCAGCTGGGGCATTGGTTAAACTAAATGGCATGACTGTAAATTCATAATGACCGTACCTTGTTCTGAAAGCCGTTTTAGGAATGTCCTCTTCCTGTACTTTCAATTGATAATATCCTGAGTGTAAATCGATCTTAGAAAATAATCGAGCTCCTTGAAGTTGATCGAATAAATCATCGATTCTCACTACTTTCAATGGGTAATGGGTACCGATTTATAATCGTGACCTTGTTCAATTCTCGATAATCAATGCACATACTCATCGATCCATCTTTTTCTTGATAAATAACACCGGTGCTCCCCATGGCGATGAACTAGGTTGTATAAAACCTTTCTTTAGTAATTCATCAAGCTGTTTCTTCAGTTCCTACATCTCCGTTGGTGCTAGTCGATAAGGTGCTTTGGCAATCGGTGTCGTTCCTGGTATTAGGTGAGTTCTAAATTCAACCTCTCGATCTGGCGGTAATCCAGGTAACCCTTTTGGTAAAACGTCTAAGAATTTAGATACTACGGGAATATCTTTTAATTCTTTTCCTTTAGTGTTAATGATTATTGAAATCATATACACCATTCCTCCCTTCCGTGCATAACTTGCAGCTTTCATCACAGAGATGAATTTCGCTGACCTTGTTGGCTTATCTCCTTTAATTGTGATCTTTTCACTATTTGGAGTACATACTTATACTGACTTTTGATCACATAAATACTGGCATGATTGGCTACCAACCAATCCATTCCTAATACAACATCAAATCCGGCTAAATCCATTGGTAAAAGATTAGCAATAAGTCTATGATTTAAAATTTCTATCCTTGCTTCCTGCAGGATTTCACTTATCTTGATAGAACTTCCGTTTGCTGTCTCCACCAGACAGTCTTGGTGAAGTTTAGTTAATGGTTGATTGAGAAGTTTACAAATAGAAGTATTGATAAAAATTTGGTTTGCACCAGAGCCGAATAATACTTTAGCATAAACATCATTAGTAAAAACGTACCGGGAATCACATCCGGAATCATCTTGGCTTCTTCAGCTGTCAGAACGAATGATCTGGTATTCTTCTTGGGTCCTTCTGTTGTCTTTGCCTTGTTGTTTGTTGCTAGAGCTAGTTTCGGACAGTTCGATTTGATGTGACCAGCTTCTCCGCAATTGTAGCATATCCTGGCGCTAGCTTTCTTCCTACAATTTTCTTCCTTATATCCTGGAAACTTGCAAAAGTCGCAGGACACCGCACACTTTCCTAAGTGCTTCTTTTACAAAACTTGCAGTAGAGAGAAGAGGAAGATCATGTCCCTTTTCCACGATAAGAATTACCATAACGTAGTTCCTGGGTAATCTTTTGAGCTAAGTTCTTTTTCTGATTTTCCTCTTACGTAGGTACCAATTCATCTGTCAGAGTGTTAGCAAGTTCTACTGCTTCTTCTATGGTTTGTAGTCTAGCTGCCTTGACTACATGTCTGATCTCACTGGTTAATTCCCAGATGTAACGGGAGATTAACACTAGTTCTGGTGAGGCTAGGGTTGGTACTATCCTTGCATATTCGAAGAATATGGTTACATATTCCCTGCAATCCACCCAGTCATTATATGATTCAGAAACTTATTGGCAATCTGTTCTTTTTCATGAGGAGGACAAAATTTCCTTTCAACTAAATATTAGGATAAAGGGGTTAAAATTGACAAAAATGAGACAATACAAGTCCAAGGGCCAAATCTGCCAAAAACCAAAAAATTGGTCTTCATAAGGCTTACGAACCGTAAGCACTTATGCCATATGGTCCGTATGGACCTCCCAGTTCAGCAAAAATGGAAAATGTGTATATTTTCATTTCTTGGCCCCCAAGTTGCGAATCTGCCACCATTTCACCTCCTTTGGGCATGTGTGATGACACCAAGCATGTCAAAACACCTGGAGGGACACTTGGCTTGATCTTGTGAGTTCAAGTTCACCATAAAAAGCCATGTTCATCCACCATTTCAACTTGCTCATTTCACATTTTCTTCTCCCATCTCTTTGGAGCTTGTTTCCCGCTTTTGGAAGCCTCCTACTGAGCTCTTAAAGTGTTCTTCAACACAAGTAAATGCTCTATCATAGTCTTTTTCATTATTTTAGCTATTTATGAGCCAAAAGTCAAACAGTTTGACTTTCAATTTTGAACATTTTGGTCAAGTTAAAGTTCAAAATGAACTTTGCAACATGATCGTAATCACAAAGGTTTTAATGCCTTGCGATTGCACCTTCTGATTACCACGTTTAGTAGGCGAAATGACGAGTCAAAATTTTACGAATTTAAAAGTAAAAAATGCACAAAAGTTCAATTTGAAAACATAATGTTTTGAGTTTTATAACATTATTAGACATGTTCCCAACATGTCTAACTCGTCATTTCTAGTTTAGCGCTTATTTCTTAGTCGTAAGTCTAGCGGTTTGACTACCGCTTTGACTTTCAAATCTGACCCTTTTGCTCAATCTTAGGATTCGACAAAGCACATTTTTATGACCGTAGTAATATAGGGAATAACCCTCTCAGGTTATACCTTATGGTCATGTCGTTTGGTTAGTCATTTGACAAGTCATTTTTATGTACTTTTAAATTGCCGAAAATGCCCTTTTGGCGCATAAAATGGTTTTGAACATATAAGAACATTGTTTGTCATCTAAATTGATGTTGCAACATAATTGAACTTGCTTTGACATATTAGACTCATCATAGGACTTATTTAACCATCCGAACCCATAGTTATGCTTACGACCCGTTAAAGTGGCGTAAACCACTTTAACAAGTCGTAACGGGTCAAAATACTTAGGAATCCTTTCTAATTAGAGTACATAATCCCCTCTTTTATGTTTTTCAAATGTTTTGGGGTGATTCATATGTGTCTATCAGTACTTTCTTATTTTAAAGACACTATACATGGTTTAATTATCTAGTATACATAGTACATGGTTTCAAAACATTATACATGGTATATTTACCTAATATACCTAGTACATGGTTTCCAAACATTTCCCGACATGCTTACATTGTGCTAGACATATTGGTGCGTTGAACTCGACAATGATAAATTCATTAACACTGATCATGCCGACCGATAGTATGTTATGGTACCATAGGATTGACAACCCCATTCCCGCTTCCTAGGTTTGTTTGGAAGTTACCCCTAGGAATGATAAAAACCGAGTGACATTTTTGATAAACCATTGTCTTTATAAAGGTTTGTCTGACACTCGACAAGGCTTGAATGTATTCGCCAACAATCCATACTTGTTTTATACAATAAAGCAATTGTTTTATACAAGACAAAACTTTTTTATTAAACAATACATTTTGTTTATTCAAAACACTTGGTTTATACAAGACATTTTGATTATACAAGACAAGACAATACATTTGGTTATTTATACAAGACATTACCTTACGGTTAAACAAGACATTTTGTTTACCAAATACAATTGTTGGTTTAACAAGACAAGACATTTTATTTGGTTATTTCAAAGACATATTTGGTTATTAAGTTAACAATGCATTACTTCTTTTAAATCAAATGATTTTTCATATGATTTCATAAAGAAACACTTTTGTTTAAGGTTCATGGCTCCTTTTGAAATAGTTTAAACATTTTGTTTTAACATTCAAAGCCATGAGTCTTAATCACAAAACCTATGTTACTCACAAGCATTTTTATGCTGACGTTTATTTTCACATATGTTTCAGGTGCTAATGTGTGATGATTGTTAAAGCATGCTACACATAGGACGGACTTGGGCATTAGTTATCTTAAAACATAAAGACAATTGTTGTGTTTAGTTTGTTTTTATTCAAAGACAATGTAATTTAACAATTTAATAATACAAAACCTTTTGTACCATGTGTTGTGAAACAATTTATTGTAACATGACTCCCAGGCGTTTCCGTCGCAGTTTGTTTTTTTTTTTTTACATCGGAGTAAACTTCTAATTATCTTTAAAACTTTTTACTTTTCGGATCATCAAAAAATAGACAAACAAAACCACCTAATTCCTTTGAGACTCGAATCCCATCAATCCAGTTTGGTTTCTTACTTTAACCCCTTGAACATCACGTACCATCACTTAATAACCATGAGTTTTTGGTTACGAATTCTCAGGGAATCCACCATCATAGAAGGTATTTAATGCTTGTGTCGCAACCCCGACCCCTACCCCGGTAACGGGAGCCGCGGGAAACAGCTCGTGGTATCGGTGTTTATTAATTTGGCAGCAGAAATGAGACATCAGGATCGTAGTTAGGAAATAATTTTTAGAGTTTCAAAACAATAAACTTTTTATAATAAATAAATGTGATAAAACCCATGTTTCATTCATAACATCTTTATGTAAACCCTAATTATTGAAAACATACACTTCTTTTATTTAGGTAACTTTTATAGCACTTTCTTTAAGCCTTCAGTACTCCATAGCTGGATTCTAATAGCTCTCATATCAAGTTACCTGAAAGGCGTTCTAAAATATTTTATCAGCAAGAAATACTGGCGAGTGCATCCCAGTTTAATCAAAATAAGCTTTTATAACTTTATAGTATTAAGAGCGATTACAATGTTTATATCTATCCAATTACTCGTTCAGTACTTTTCACCCGATAGATCTGTGACTATGGTCATATCACACATTGGATACACGTACCCAATTGTGAAGGTTATCAAGTACTGTATACAAACCCCATAATACTGGCATCAATTGTAAAATACAAAGACTTAATCATTGTAATTATAACAGATAAACATTTGTAAAATATTTGAAATAAAGGCTCACAAATTGTGAGAAAAGAGAATGAACTCACATTGTAGACTAAGATATTTCTTCGGGCTTCCTGGTAATATTTCTTGATTATTTCCTTGAGTTTCTAAAATAAACATACAATGCACACGTGTTAGTAAAATAACCCAAGTCACTTTAGCCATACAACATGAGACAGAACCCCAACGAACTTAGTCAGACAGAGGATCGACATGCGTTGGTAGGTCCTAAATCAATCGGGTACGGTAATGAATTAGTGATCGGGGGTTAAAATACTTACAACGAGGTAGAGCTTCGTGTTTTAGGGGTATAATACCGAGCTATTTTTGGCTATAATATAGGCTGAGAGAGAAAGAAAGATGAACGAATTTGAAATGCAGAAGTCTGCTCAATTTATAGGTGAATCTGGGCTCTCTCACGCCCTGCGACCCATCCCCCTATCCCTATCGCGCCCCGCGATGGCACCCTATCTACAGCTAGGGTTGCCTGATCACAACCTTATTTTATTTGTTTTTAATAAAAACTAAGGTTATACGGGTCTGGTTTCGGTCAAATGGGTTAAATTAGGGCGTTTTCGAGGGTTGTTATATCCTCCCCACCTTGTTTTAAATCTCGTCGTCGAGATTTATTGGAATAGGTATGGATATTTCCTTTGCATTTCTGACTCGAGTTCCCAAGTGTATTTTGGCCCTCTTTTTGAATCACATTTCACTTTGACCAGAACTAATCTTTTGTGTTTGAGATTTTTGATCTTTCTATCTTCAATCTGAATTGGTTTCTCTACAAAGTTAAGCTTTTTGTTTACCTCTATGTCCTGAAGAGGTATTACCAATGATTCATCTTCTAAGCATTTCATGAGATTGCATACATGAAATACATCATGTATTCCTGCCATTTCCTCTGGCAATTGTAGCTGATAAGCTAGTTGTGACATTTTTGCCTTTACGACCATCATACAATTATGAATCCAATAAAATCTTGTGTTTCATTTTCGGTATTTGTATAATTACATGTGACAATTCCACATATCAAATTTTGTATGATTTCGAACTCTAGAGAAGCTTTTCTGGAAGTTTTACGTAAACTATTATGCAAACGTAATCAATTTAACACAACGTACACTCTGGAATAGTGACATAAGTTAAACATACCTTAAATATCTTTTACATAACTTAGAAATAAGTTTTGAAGGGTTTGGTATGTCAAAAACAAGTTTATTCGATCACAGGGACTATTTACGACAAACTATGAAAGTCTACCGGTTCTCGTAGTGACGTACACTTCGAAACAAGGTCATAAGCTAAACATACCCTAAATACCCTTAACATAGCTTAGAATTATGTTTTGGAGGGTTCGGTGTGTGAAAATATGCTTATTTGATCATAGGGACTAACTACGAAAGTATGCATTTTCGTGCATATTCCGCGTTCTGACCATATCCAAACATCCAAAAAATTTTGTAATCATTAAAAATTTGTATTTTAGTGACAGGAATGCAAAAATACAATTTGTCGCGTAATTTGGATCGTTTTCGCGTCCGTTCGAGTTTTGTCGTAATTAACCGAAAAACGCTACCGTACGACCTAACGAACCGACATCCATGATATTTCCAAGCATATTTCAAGTCCCCTATGCTTTAACATCCTCATAATGTGACATCTGTGCCTCTATGACCATCATACAAATACAAATCCAATGAAATCTTGTGTTACATTCTCGGGATTTGTACAAATACATGTGACATTTGCACATGTCAATTCTAGTTCGATTTCAAGCTTTAAATCGCTTTCTGGAAAGTTATACGCAAACTGATGTGTAAATGTAATCAGTTTAACGCAAAAAAACTTCGGAACAGTGACTTAGTCTTAACATACCTTAAATAACCTTTACATAACTTAGAAATAAGTTTTGAAGGGTTTGGTGTGTCAAAAACAAGGTTATTCGATCACAGGGACTATTTGCGACAAACTGCGAAAGTATGCTGATTCGTATAGCAACGGACATTCCGGAATAAGATTATAAGCTAAACATACCCTAAATATTCTTTACATAGCTTAGAAATAGGCTTTGAGGGGTTCGGTATGCAAAAATGCGCTTATTTGATCAATAGGGACTAAAAGCGTCAAAAAGTGCATAAGTTTGCATTTACGCGCATATCTTACGTTCTGAACATATCCGGACATCCAAAAATTTTTGTAATCATTAAAATATTTTATTTTAGTGATTGGAATGCAAAAATGCCATTCGTCGCGTAATTTGAATCGTTTTTCGCGTTCGTTTGAGTTTCGTCGTAATTAACCGAATAACGCGATTGTACGACCAAACGAAATGACATCCGAGATGTTTTCAAGCATAATTCATGTTCCCTATGCTTTAACATCATTGTAGAGCCTTGAAATGGGGTTAACGGGGGTTAAATACGTCGAAAACCAAGTTTTTAGCATGCAGGGGCCTGTTTTGCCAAAATGCGAAACTTCTGATCAGACTCCATGGCGGCCAGTGAAGACTCTTGATGTTTCCTTCGTGGCCCGCGAGAGCTGGAGCTGGCAGATTCAATGAATTAAGCCAAACAGCCTGTTCCCATTGGTTTTTACAATAGATTTGCATACTATGGGCTTGCTTAAGTGTTCCCCAAGTTGCCTAATCAATGTAATACAAGTGTAAGGCCAAGATCATATTTCAAAACACGTGGAATGATCCTATTGATTCAAGAAATCTATAAATAGCCATGGGTTTTCAACCATGTTCCTTGCTCATTTCAAATTCTTCACAAATCTGCTCTAAGTTGAAGCTCTCACACTTGTTGAAGGCTTCATACCTGAGTTTTCTTTGTTCTATTTCCAAGCTTGGACCCTTTGTAAGTGATCTTTCATGCTTGGCTATATATTCAAGCAAGAAAGTCAAACAGTGTTTGATTTTCTGTTTTGACCATGAATTGGTCAAGACAAAGTTCGTTTGAACTTTGCAACGTGAGCGTAATCACGATGGTTATAGTCCCTTGTGACTATACCTACTGATTACCACATTGATTAGTCGAAGTGACGAGTCAAAGTTTCGGTCAAAATGACGATTATGCGCGTTTTGTGACGAAACTATTTTCGGGTATCAAAACACTTTGTTTTGATATCAAATCAGTTTTCTAACCTAGTTAAATATGTTTTAACAAGTTTAACTCGTCACTTTTAGTATAGTGCTTGTATAGGGTCGTAAGTCAAGCGGTCTTGACAACTGCTTAGACTTTCGAACCCGACCCGTTTGGTCGATCGTTAGGATCCGACCAAGCATATTTTGTGACCATAGTTATATAGGGAATAACCTTCCAAGGTTATACCTTATGGTCACTTAGTTTAATTAGTTGTATGATAAGTATTTTATATGCCTTAGGTAAATGACCAAAATGCCCTTTTTATGCATAATTTGAATTTAAGCATATCTAACTTAATTTTTGACACTTAAACTGATTATGCAACATATTTAAACATATTAGGGCATATAATACTTGTCATAGGACAAGTTAGGCGTCTCGAACGCGCATTCGCGCAAATGACACGTTAAAGTAGCATAGACTGCCTTAACGGGTCATAAGCACTTAGGATAGGTTCCGAATCAGAATGTAGGCTTTGTTAAACCATATCACATGAGTACCAATACTCATTTGGTTTACGAGACCTCATTCTACCCAATCTCCCGATTTAGGTGTTGATTTATTTAACATAGTGATCCGATACTAGGTGCCACTTGATTCCTTGATTGCCGAGCTTTGTTAGTTCACTTAAATCGAGGCTACCTTGCAATCTCAAGTGAGTACATAGTTCCCCTCTTTTACAGCTTTCAATTGTGTTGGGGTGATTCATATGTACTAAACGATTTTGAGTTTCCAAAATAAATGCTATGGTTTATATTAAACACAACGATTTCTATAATGTGAACGAACTTGTTGGGGCGTTGGTCGAAAGACAATTGAATGACATTCATTAACTAGGATTAAGCCAACTAGTAGTATGTTATGGTACCATAGGCTGTTATGGTACCATAGGATCTGACAAATCCCGTTATCGGACTATCACCATGGTTATGGGGGGGGGGGGGGTAATGTGGGTAACGACAGAACCTGATGATTGTTAACTTACCCTTTCGTGGTTTGTTAATACGAGTTGAACGAATTGGACAAGTCACACAGGTTTGAATGTATTCAACGAGACGACCAAAAGTTAGTTTTCACAATTAAAAACACGAACCATTGGAACAATTCGAACTATGTGAACGATTTGAACTATTTGAACCATTGGAACTATTTGAACCATGTGAAACGATTTGAACTATTTAAACCATTGGAACTATTTGAACTATGTGAACGATTGGAACTATTTGAACCATTGGAACTATTTGAACTATGTGAATGATTGGAACTATTTGAACTATGTGAATGATTTGAACTATTTGAACCATTGGAACTATTTGAACTATGTGAACGATTGGAACTATTTGAACTATGTGAACGATTGGAACTATTTGAACTATGTGAACGATTTGAACTATTTGAACCATTGGAACTATTTGAACTATGTGAATGATTGGAACTATTTGAACCATTGGAACTATTTGAACTATGTGAACGATTGGAACTATTTGAACAATGTGAACGATTTGAACTATTTGAACCATTGAAACTATTTGAACTATGTGAACGATTTGAACTATTTGAACTATGTGAACGATTTGAACTATTTGTACAATTGGTTTATGGTAAGTGATTAGGTAACACGGCGGGTGTAATGTGATAAAAGCATGGTGGATACGCCGCTGGTACTTCCTATATATAAGTGCTTTTAACACATTACATGTCGTTGCGTTATCTAGATCACTTGGACAAATGTTTTCAAAATGAAGTTACACTACAAGGTTTACTTAAAGATATAAACCATACAATGTTTACTTTCAACGACGATTTACTACTTGGTTTACAAAGACAAACGTTTTCAGTTAAGATTCATGGCTACAATGGTTTTGGTTTACACATATATCAACTTGTACAGTTGATAAAACATACTGCAATATTAAACTCTTTTGATTTCAATGTATACACTCGACAACTCTCGTAGTTAGACGAGGTATTCCAATATGGACTCACAACCATGAATCTTGCACACTCACAAAACCTATGTACTCGCCGGCATTTTTATGCTAACTTATTTTCACATATGTTTCAGGTGCTATTGTATGATGATGTTTGATGATGATTATGATGCATGCTCACTTAGGAATGGACGAGGGCTTAGTGACTTAATAACAATGAAAGTCAATCTGTTCATGTTTTGCTTCTGATTTCAATACAATGTAATAAAGTTAATTCAATAAAACGAAACTTCAATCCATGTGTTGTGAAACTGTCACACCCTGAAATTATCAGAGCTGGCCTGACTGGACTGGTATCTTCATTGCACAGCGAAAGCAAATAAGCTAAGACTTCTAGAAATTGAACGCCTGCTAAGTACTCGTATCTCCAATGGTTCTCCTATTCCAAGCGTGCCATAAATTGAGAAAGTAACCTGAGAAAGAAATATGCGAAAAATCAACATAAAGTTGAGCGAGGTCATAGTTTGTTTGTGAAAGATTTGAAATAAATCCCTTGAATAACCGGTTTATAAAAGTCGTTGTGAAGATACAGAAAAATCATTTTTCTCAGCCTGTTATATGAAAACTGTGAGCTCCAAATAAACTTGTAAACATTCGTATTCATTGTAAGTATGTATGTATGTTTGTAATTCCTGGTATGAAAGAAAATATGAACAGATCAATTAATATGTAGCTAATACATTAATATGTGTGCAATGGCATAGGAAGGCTTAATCCTTTGCGTATTTCGTACCGGGCCTCCCGGCTGGAACGACATAGTCACCACATACGGTCAACTCGCGGACCCATGGGTAGGGCTTGCAACACCCAAATAGATCTATCACTCATGCCCCTCGGTCCTTATAAAGGATTAATGGTCTCAAGTTAATGCCTACCCATTCACCTGATCTAACAGTTCATTTCTTAGTTAATCATTTGTAATCGTAATCATTTGTAGCATGTACTTCACCCCCGAAGTTATAAAACGAAAGTAGTTAAAAAAAGGGGGACATGAACTCACTGGGTGTCCCGTTCTTCAAACGCAGACCAACCCAGTCCCAATATTATAACTAGACGATCTCATCCCTAGTCATGAAAATTATTCACATTTTGATAATACGCATTTGTTTTGTAAAAACCGGTATATTTAGTATGATCCATTCGTAAACCATCTGAGTTCCTCGAAATCCATTCGTAACATGATTTAGAAATATGAGTTTTCGTTCATTAAAAAACCTTGTATGTTCTTGCAAAACATGCTTTGTCTAAAATATGCAGTCTTTGTTCATTGAAAACTTTGTGTGTTTCTGCAAAACGTGCATGTCTTTCTACCCCGAAAACATTCATAAAAATGTAAAACCGTAAAAGGGTGGGGTTATGAACTCACCTGGATTTCCATGTGCAAAGATAGCTAAATACGACTTCGTGATGTCGTTTCCAAGACGTGACTTGCTAGCGTGCATTCTACAATATTCCTAACACGGAATATCATATAAGTTTCTAAATAAACGCGGTAACTAAACTACGTGTCACCGAGCTCTACCGAATCATTAACCGAACGATTCAACGGTAAGTTGCTAACTTAAATGAAACGAAGAAGTTATACTCGTTAGCTCGTTTGACGTCGTTAAGGACTAACAATTTAATAAGTCTTTGAAAGACTTGGTTTTTGAGAAATTTCAAATATATAAATATTTATACAAAAATATAAATATCTCGTTAGAATAGTGTTAGTCGTTCCGAGAAATCGTATGTGTATGTACACAAGTTTATATGAAAATAACATATAACAAATTCGTATCATATATTGCATCTTGTATATATTCGTCGAGGTATATGTAGATGCCGTTTAGGCGTTTAGAATAAATATAAAAAAAAGTTATATTTATTTAGTAAAAGAATCGTCGAGTTATTTGAAGTCTGAAATAAATAGATAAACTATATCTATTTTATAAAAGAACTCGTGATGTACGATATTTAAAATAAATGTATAAGCCATATTTATTTTAATAAAACGAATTCGTGTCGTTTAATATTTCAAATAAATATATAAACAATATTTATTTTTTAACACAATCGTCGTGTCGTTTGATATTCGAAATAAATATATAAACTATATTTATTTTTATAAAAGAATCGTCGAATTTTCGAAATTTAAAATAACTATGTTTATTGTTGTAAATAGTTTCCGAATTGTCGTTTTTTTGTAAGTTGTAAAGTGCCGTGAAACAATATGCCTTCGCGTCTTGTTTAATGAAAGTCGTTTGATTAAAACATGTTTTCATTTTACGGATTTTCTCGAAAAACGGGCAGAGTTTCCTCTGTTTTTGGACGTCCCGACAACACAATTTGTCGTTAAAATTTTTAAAACACAATAATCAATCACCGCATGTCAATTGTCCATTCATAATATATCAATTTTCGTTAAATATAGCGAAACGCTAACTATAAAGAAATACGAATCGGTTAAAGCTCGTTTATCACGTATGTAATTAAAACTATTCAAATTAATTTCGCCGTTAAAATTTACCATTCTTCGCGTCGAACCGTTGACTGAGTTGACCGAGTCGACTCACCGAGTTGACCAGGTTTGACCGAGTTGAGTCGGTCCGAAGGAGTCGACCCGAACTGCTTCATAATCTAACCCAAACCGTCTCACCCGTTGACTGAGTTAAACCAGAACACTGAGTTGACTAGCCGCCGTTGCCCGAATTGACTCGGTTGAGTTGACTGAGTCAGCTGAGTTAACTCGGTTTAACCGAGTCGACCACACCACTTCCGAATCTGACTTGAACCGAACTCCCGAACCAAAACAGAGCCTGAACCCAAAATTTTTAACCCAAAATAAAACCCGAAACCAACTCAAAACTGCAAAAGGACCGAACCGAGTGATCGTGACATGGACCTGAACCATCTCACTCGGAACCCACTGGACAAACTTGGACCACTGCACCGTCGACCACTGACCATCATCATCATCTCATCTCGTCAACAAATCAGCAACAATCATCATTCTTTAACCCCAAAATCGACAGTAGACGAAAAAGAAGAACGGCTTACCGTGAAGTCGTTGGATAAAGACATGAACCACCGGATCAAAACACCTACCGCCGGACCGAGGCACGAACCACCGGTCCGAGATGTCGACCGCCTCTGCCACCGCCGTCGCTCACCACCACCGGTTCTCTCTCTCTCCTCTCTTCTTATTCTGCCTCCACGCCGCCGCCGCGTGCGGCGGTTCCGTTTTCTTTCGCCGGAATTGCATCGATGACGAGGGGGGTATCTGAGGTGTCATGGGGTGTGTGGGTGACTGGAGATGGTCGGAGCTGTCGCCGGAGCTCCTCCAGTCAGCTGGAGATGTGAAGATGAAGAAGGTATTTGATGGTATTGTGTGTCTGGTTCTGGGTTTGTCTAATGGGAGCTCTGATCTCCATTTTGTGTGTTTTGTGTGTTGTATGAGTGTTCTAAGGGAAAGAGGGGTGTTATGTGTGTGTTTGATGTGTAGATCAAGATTGAGGGAAAGTAAAAGGGGCCAGGCATTCGACTTTCTTCTCTCTGTGTGTATGGAGGAATTCTTTTTTTTTTTTTTTGTATAAAGATAAAGATGAGATAAGTTGGGAGAGAAACAAGTGAAGAAGCTGCTAATGAAAATGATAGATTTAGAGTATGTTTAATATTTTATAGTGAGATTTTTCTCTAATGGGCTTGGGCTTGGGCCCAAGTCCCACAAGCCCAATCCTCGCGTTGTAAGAGGCCCGTTGGATCCTACGAACCCGTTTTCAAAACCCGAATTCATCATAACATCATAACTAAAATTTTAGATTTAAAAACATCTAAAATAGTGCTGGTAGATGTCGTTTGCGCGTTCGTTCGTCGATAATGGTAAAAATCGCGTAAAGTCGCGTCGTTGTCATTTTAATCCGTTTTTTCGATCCGGTTTCAACTACGGTGGTTAAAATTTAATTAAGAAACTAAATATATCGTGAAATTTAAGTTTTGAAGTTAACACGCGTGTCCGATGCTTCCGTTTCGTTACCAGTGCGTTTCCTGCAGTCGCGTTTCTCGTTCCTGTTTGCGTTTTGTGTCATTCAGAAGCACGATAAATTTGTAAAACTAAATTTTTAAAACACAAAATACTCGTATAAGACTCGTACTTGTCGGCGTTGTAAGTATTCTGTTCGTTTTCAATTAGTAGCCGTTTAACGTTTAACAGGTTTCTCTGTAAACCACCGTTCGCGCACTGTAAAGTCGGATAGACGTTCCTAGGCACTCCAAAGGTCTAATTAAGTTAATCTACGTCTTAAATACTACTCATTATTGCGTTAATCTCCTATAAATCATGTAATTCAGAGCCGTAATTCACCGGTTGTCACATTCTCCCCCTGTTAATGAAATTTCGTCCTCGAAATTTAGACTACGTTAACTCCTCAGAGTTACATTACGTTTAGGTAAATACGAATAGTATCAAAGTGGATGGCCACGAAATCGAATCAAGACCTATTCGAATTATGTGAATTCATGGACATACGTCAACAATAAGAACCCAACGGTTTAAAAGGAATGTGTTTTAGAAATCGATGTCAAAGGAAACAAGACGTATAGATATAGTCACTAGTGTGACTAAGTTAACAGGGGTCCACAAAGGACAGGAATTTCAAGCAATAGAATTCCAAACGAATGTTTACAATATGCCAATGGGTTCTAGAAGCAATAACATCCACAAGATGAACTTAGAATCAACAATCTCAAGTGTAATAGTTTGCATGAAACGCTCGATTGGGATCAGCACAAGCTGCAAGTTATACCGACGCCACAAGGTGTTGTAGAGAATGAAACAATTTCAATATAGCGGTGATCGAACAAGTATCACCTGTGTTTTGCATGAAACGCTCAATCATGATTAGCCCAAGATACAAGTTTGTACTGACACCACAAGGTGTCGTATCGATTTAAATAATTCAATAATAGCGGTGATCAAGCAATCTGACCATGTTTGGAATCAAATGAAAGTGCAATAAAGTGAATCTGAAAGTTTGTTTCAAATGACATCATAGGATTTTCAATTGAAAATGGAACATCAAAGAAATAATGTTTGCGATCGAAGACGAAGAAGCAATGATTATCGCAAAACATTTGATCGATGTTGAAAGAACCGTTAGAAGGTACACCGAAATATAAAAATGAATTTGTGTACCATTGTCTTAATACATGATTGTGTTAAGACTGCTTTAATATGATGATTCAATGCGGATTTAAAACAAATCAATAAATAAATAATTTAAATCCGTGCATGATATGTGTAAACAAGATTAGCGCAAGCTTCAATTTAGTGAAAACACCACCACAAGGTGTCAAAATCAACAAACGACTTAATGGGGTCGTAGACCAAACAAGTCTACTACGACTCGGAACAAATGAAACGCTTGTTTAAACGAACTTGAGTATGATGTTTTCAATACATCGTATGGTGTCTTGAATTGAATATGTGTAATGAACAAGTTAGGCGCAAGCCGACAATAAATACCTGTATCGACAAGAAAACTTTCGGCATGGTCACAACGAAAAAAAACCATGTATGTAACTTGAAAAGAAGAGAAATTTCAAGAAAATGTGTTGACTTGATAACAAAGGAGCCAACAATTAAAATAATGCAGGTTATTCGAATCACAAATTAATAATTAAGTTTAGCGAAATAATATTTGAACTTCGATGAAACGCTTATTCGAAACGAAACCACATGCGTAACAAACGATGCATGCGTAACATATAGAAATGAGCCAAATGAGTATTCGTTATAACGAAAGAAATGATCCCGATACAATGACCATTAAGAGGAGTAGAGGTGTGAAAATCTACTCACTAGATGTAAAAGTCGGAATTTCAATAAAAGAAATTTAAGGACTTTACCTGGAGTTGCATGTGATGACCGGTTGTTAGGTGACATTACCATGGAATGTCGAACATAGCGTACTCGTCATTAGTGAGAGAAGGGGCAATACGAAGACATGCGTCTTCTCCTTGACGTGTTTCGTGTCGTTGCAGGACCGCGTGCCAATCCGCTGCTTCCTGATCGTTAGTTTTCGTGCTGACAGGATTAGCATCATCGTTGAAATGCTCCATAGTGTCTTCTCGGTGACTTCACCTTGAAAGTCATATGTGACGTTCTTCAACCTCCGTTGATGTATAGCTTAAGTTTCACGTATACCTGTGCACTAGCATTTTGTTTCGCATAGAAGGTGATGTACTCCGACATTCGTTGACGTAAAATTTGAGTTTCATGTATTCTCGTGCACTAGCGTTTCATTATGCGTAGGCTGCCTGTTCGGGAAGTTAAAATATCATAGACAATACGGATAATAGTGTGTGCCCAAGTTAACAATCGCGGTTCCTATGTTATGACCTTTAATGACATAAGTTTCTGAAGGTCCTAAATGCATGTTTCCTAAACTCTCAAAGTTTAGTGTTCCCTGTGTAATTGTTTTGTGTACCGTGCATAAAACAAAATATTCGCGTATGTTTAAAACAAAATTTTGACTCATTGTCTTCGGCAACGGTTGGAGACCACATTCGAGTCTTAGGCATTCTGTATGTATTCAAAAGCTTAATAGTCTAAGTCCCAAAGAAAGGTGAGGTTAGAGCCTAGGTATTCCTACAGAAACCTAATTCGTTGTAACCTATAGCTCCAATGGTTCTCCTATTCCAACCGTGCCATAAATTGAGAAAGTAACCTGAGAAAGAAACATGTGAAAAATCAACATAAAGTTGAGCGAGTTCATAGTTTGTTTGTAAAAGATTTGAAATAAATCCATTGAATAACCGGTTTATAAAAGTCGTGAAAATATAGAAAAATCATTTTTCTCAGCCTGTTATTTGAAAACTGTGAGCTCTAAATAAACTTGTAAACATTCGTATTCATTGTAAGTATGTATGTATGTATGTTTGTAATTCCTGGTATGAAAGAAAATATGAACAAATCAATTAATGTGTAGCTAATACATTAATATATGTGCAATGGCATAGGAAGGCTCAATCCTTTGCGTATTTCGTACTGGGCCTCCCGGCTGGAACGACATAGTCACCACATGCGGTCAACTCGCGGACCCATGGGTGGGGCTCGCAACACCCAAATAGATCTATCACTCATGCCCCTCGGTCCTTATAAAGGATTAATGATCTCAAGTTAACGCCTACCCATTCACCTGATCTAACAGTTCATTTCTTAGTTAATCATTTGTAATCGTAATCATTTGTAACATGTACTTCACCCCCGAAGTTATAAAACGAAAGTAGTTAAACAAAAGGGGTCCATGAACTCACTGGGTGTCCCGTTCTTCAAACGCAGACCAACCCAGTCCCAATTTTATAACTAGACGATCCCATCCCTAGTGATGAAAATCATTCACATTTCGATAATAGGCATTTGTTTTGTAAAAAACCGGTATATTTAGTATGATCCATTCGTAAACCATCTGAGTTCCTCGAAATCCATTCGTAACATGATTTAGAAATATGAGTTTTCGTTCACATTTCGATAATACGCAAGAGCAAAACATGCTTTGTCTAAAATATGCAGTCTTTAAACTTTGTGTGTTTCTGCAAAACGTGCATGTCTTTCCACCCCAAAAACATTCATAAAAATCTAAAACCGTAAAAAGGTGGGGTTATGAACTCACCTGTATTTCCATGTGCAAAGCTAGCTAAATTCGACTTCGTGATGTCGTTTCAAAGACATGACTTGCTAGCGTGCATTCTACAATATTCCTAACACGGAATATCTTATAAGTTTCTAAATGAACGCGGTAACTAAACTACGTGTCACCGAGCTCTACCGAATCGTTAACCGAACGATTCAACGGTAAGTTGTTAACTTAAATGAAACGAAGAAGTCGTTAGCTCGTTTGACGTCGTTAAGGACTAAAAATTTAATAAGTCTTTGAAAGACTTGGTTTTTGAGAAATTTCAAATATATAAATATTTATACAAAAATATAAATATCTCGTTAGAATAGTGTTAGTCTTTCCGAGAAATCGTATGTGTATGTACACAAGTTTATATGAAAATAACATATAACAAATTCGTATCATAGATTGCGTATTTTATATATTCGTCGATGTATATGTAGATGCCGTTTAGGCGTTTAGAATAAACATAAAAAAAAGTTATATTAATTTAGTAAAAGAATTGTCGAGTTATTTGAAGTCTGAAATAAATAGATAAACTATATCTATTTTATAAAAGAACTCGTGATGTACGATATTTAAAATAAATATATAAGCCATATTTATTTTTATAAAACGAATTCGTGTCGTTTAATATTTCAAATAAATATATAAAATATATTTCTTTTATTAACACCATCGTCGTGTCGTTTGATATTCGAAATAAATATATAAACTATATTTATTTTTATAAAAGAATCGTCGAATTTTCGTAGTTTAAAATAACTATGTTTATTGTTGTAAATAGTTTCCGAATAGTCGTTTTTTTTTTGTAAGTTGTAAAGTGTCGTGAAACAATATGCCTTCGCGTCTTGTTTAATGAAAGTCGTTTGATTAAAACATGTTTTCGGTTTACGGATTTTCTCCAAAAACGGGCAGAGTTTCCTCTATTTTTGGACGCCTCGACAACACAAGTTGTCGTTAAAATTTTTAAAACACAATAATCAATCACCGCATGTCAATTTTCCATTCATAATATATCAATTTTCGTTAAATATAGCGAAACGCTAACTATAAATCAATACGAATCGGTTAACGCTCGTTTATCACGTATGTAATTAAAACTATTCAAATTAATTTCGCCATTAAAATTTACCATTCTTCGCGTCAAACCGTTGACTGAGTTGACCGATTCGACTCACCGAGTTGACCAGGTTTGACCGAGTTGACTCGGTCCGATCGAGTCGACCCGAACCAGTTCATAATCTGACCCAAACCGTCTAACCCTTGACTGTGTTAAACCCGAACACTGAGTTGACTAGCCGCCGTTGACCGAGTTGACTCGGTTGAGTTGATCGAGTCAGCTGAGTTGACTCGGTTTGACCGAGTCGACCACACCACTTCTGAATCTGACTTGAACGGAACTTCCGAACAAAAACAGAGCCTGAACCCGAAATTTTTAACCCAGAATAAACCCGAAACCAACTCAAAACTGCAACAGCACCGAACCGAGTGATCGTGACATGGACCTGAACCATCTAACTCGGAACCCACTAGACAAACTTGGACAACTGCACCGTAGACCGCTGACCATCATCATCCTCATCATCTCGTCAACAAATCAGAAACAATCATCATTCTTTAACCCCAAAATCGACAGGAGACGAAAAAGAAGAACGGCTTACCATGAACTCGTTGGATAAAGACACGAACCACCGGATCAAAACACCTACCGCCGGACCGAGGCACGAACCACCGGTCCGAGACACATACCACCGGTCCAAGACGTCGACCGCATCTGCCGTCGCCGTCGCTCACCACCACCACCGGTTCTCTCTCTCTCCTTTCTTCTTATTCTGCTGCCACGCCGCCGCCGCGTGCGGCGGTTCCGTTTTCTTTCGCCGGGATTGCATCGGTGACGAGGGGGGATATCTGAGGTGTCGTGGGGTGTGTGGGTGACCGGAGATGGTTGGAGCTGTCGCCGGAGCTCCTCCAGTCAGCTAGAGATGTGAAGATGAAGAAGGTATTTGATGGTATTGTGTGTCTGGTTCTGGGTTTGTCTAATGGGTGCTCTGATCTCCATTTTGTGTGTTTTGTGTGTTGTATGAGTGTTCTAAGGGAAAGAGGGGTGTTATGTGTGTGTTTGATGTGTAGATCGAGAGTGAGGGAGAGTAAAAGGGGCCAGGCATTCGACTGTCTTCTCTGTGTGTGTATGGAGGAATTCTTTTTTTTTTTTTTTTGTATAAAGATAAAGATGAAATAAGTTGGGAGATAAACAAGTGTAGAAGCTGCTAATGAAAATGATAGATTTAGGGTATGTTTAGTATTTTATAGTGAGATTTTTCTCTAATGGGCTTGGGCTTGGGCCCAAGGCCCACAAGCCCAATCCTCGCGTTGTAAGAGGCCCGTTGGTTCCTACGAACCCGTTTTCAAAACCTGAATTCACCGTAACATTGTAACTAAAATTTTAGATTTAAAAACATCTAAAATAGTGCTGGTAGATGTCGTTTCCGCGTTCGTTCGTCAATAATGGTAAAAATCGCGTAAAGTCGCGTCGTTGCCGTTTCAATCCGTTTTTCGATCCGGTTTAGACTACGGTGTTTAAAATTTAATTACGAAACTAAATATATAGTGAAATTTAAGGTTTGAAGTTAACACGTGTGTCCGATGCTTCCGTTTCGTTACCGGTGCGTTTCCTGCTGTCGCGTTTCTCGTTCCTGTTTGCGTTTTGTGTCGTTCGGAAGCATGATAAATTTGTAAAACTAAATTTTTAAAACACAAAATACTCGTATAGGACTCGTACTTGTCAGCGTTGTCAGTATTCTATTCGGTTTCAATTAGTAGTCGTTTAACGTTTAACAGGTTTCTTTGTAGACCACCATTCGCGCACTTTAAAGTCGGATAGACGTTCCTAGGCACTCCAAAGGCCTAATTAAGTTAATCTACGTCTTAAATACTATTCATTATCGCGTTAATCTCCTGTAAATCACGTAATTAAGAGCCGTAATTCACCTGTTATCACAGAAACAATGATTCTGTTATGACACTCCCCGACGTTTCCGCCGCAGTTTCGTTGTTTTAACGCGTTCGGGGTGTGACTGAAAAGTTGGTATCAGAGCTCATGGTTATAGGGAATTAGCTTATTAGTAATGCTTTGACCTAGTCTATAACCTTCCTAGGACCCTAACTTGAGTTTACTTTCATTTAGATTCTAAAATAATACCGTTGGCTATCTTTAGGTGACAACCACAACAAGAATACAAATTACAGATCCGTTTTGAAAACCAATCGTTTATTCCTAGATGAATTACTATAAGGTTTTGAACCTTCAAAGTTTTCAAAATCTCGTCAAAGTTTGGGTCTTATTAATGTGAACACGTGCAATCTGGAAGGGTGGGTGCCTGTATCCCGAGTTTTTTGTCTAAGGCTAGAGTCTTCGTACAAATCCACATAATCGGACCAGTCACTTTTACCTGGGAACTCTTGGAATGAGTGTCCACTTATATGCTAAAGCATGTCTTCACGATACATTATAAAGACCTATTTACTTTGATTAGCCACTGGGTGTCGTTTGTTTGTTCGAGATAACGAACAAATGATCGCCTTCCTTATGTTTCGTCGACATCTTCAATACCTCTTTTGTCTATTCAAATGTCAATCTCACTCGTTTCTCATGTTTCCTTGTTCTTTTTCGAAAATGCCTCCTAGACGCGATCAAACTGAGGATGCTGCCGTTGCAGCCCTAGTTGCTCAACAAATTGTTGTTGTGATTCCGAACCTCATTACCCAGATAAACCAAGAGAATAACAATAACAACAATAACAATGCTCAGTGTAACTTCAAAACATTCAATTCAGCTAAACCACTGAAATTTTCTGGGTCTTAAGGAGCAATTGCGCTCCTACAATGGTTCGAGAGTCTAGAAAGCACATTTAGACATGTTCAGTGTTCAAATGAGCGAAAGGTTGAATTCGCATCTAGTGTTTTTGAGAAACGAGCATTAACATGGTGGAACGGTGTGATGAGAGATAGGGGTGCCGATGTGGCATTAGCTCAAACCTGGGAAGAGCTTCGAGCTCTAATGATGAAGGAATTCTGTCCTTGTCATGAAATCAGGGCACTGGAAAGGGAATTTGATGATCTTAAACAAGATAGTGGTGAGCATCGAGCCTACACGGACCGATATGAGGAACTAAGTCTGTTATGTCCGACCATGGTTACGCCTTTGGATAAGGCCATTGAGCAGTACATTGATGGCCTCCCTGACTCAGTTCAAGACATTGTTACTGGTAGCAACCCTACCAAAGTTAGACAGGCCATTGAGCTATCCGCTACCATGGCTGAATCTCAGATCAGGAAGGGTAAACTTTTCCAAAAAGGCGACAAGAAACCAACCAATGAGACAAAACCAAAGGAAAAGCAGACTGAGTCCTCCAAGAAGTCAAAGAAGCATAAGGCTTCCCAGTACTTCGCCGTGGTTGCTCAAAACAATCAAGCTATCCCTAACCAACCAGCTCAACCCCCTGCTAAGAAGCCATACCACGGAACTGCACCTCTGTGCAACCAATGTAACCTTCATCATCATGCTAATGTACAATGCCGCAAATGCTTAAATTGTGGACTTGCTGGTCATACAGCTAGGGTTTGCCGAGCTGCGGCTACACAAAATCAAGTTGATAACAACCCTGCTCAAGCTCGTTTTCCACCAGGTTCTTGCTACAACTGTGGCGAGATGGGCCAATTCAGAAACAATTGCCCAAGGCTTAATAATGCGAATCCAGCCCGTGGATGAGCATTTGGATAATTGGAAGACGATGCTGCCTAGAAACAATTGAACTTTATGTATTATTTTCTTTTATTATCCAAGACTATGAAACAAATATTTCGGTTTATAAATAAATATCTAGTTGCATTATGATGTACGAAAACAAATGTGGTCACATGTAAGAATGACATATCCCTACGATACCGACACCAAGGAACCGTGTTCTTTACAAGACAAACTACTCTTGTAGTTCTTCCATTTTTGTGATCGCTCGCTCCATGAAAATCCTAAGTACTCGTTTCTTCTAAGAAACAAAGTACAAGGTGCAAGTAACAACTCTGGACAAATACCCTACAGTACCGCTTTAAATCCTTAATTGGACACCTAAGGGTACTTCCGTAAGCCCTTAATTGGTCTTACGCAATATACATATCATATCTTCTTGGTTTCACGATATTTTACACACCATATGATTCCAAAGGATTATATATGTTTTCAAAAACCTCATACATGATTTCAAAATCATCTCACATGGTTTTAAAACATTTTATAAACATGTTTACCTAATATACCTAGTACCTGATTTCAAAAAAAAACATTACATAAGGTTTCAAAAACATATTTTCAAAGATCCCATGCATAATTTTTAAAGACAATCTGCTCGTATGTTGCCTTAGCATACGTAGTACGCGATTTTCAAGAATACTCTGCTTCGTATGCTGACTTAGCGTGCTTAGCACGATGATTTCAAGGATCCATTTGCTTCATATGTTGATTTAGCATATCTAGAACCTTGGTTTCATAAACACTATACTTCGTATGTTGACTTAGCATACCTAGTACAAAGTTCCTAAACAATTTCTCGCTACACGAATTCCAAAATCCTTATAGGATCTTCCTATCTTCATGTTTAGGTCCTTGTGAATGTTTAAAGCGCAAAATCAAAGCCCTTAATTGGACTCTTTGTGTGCTTTAATACGAATGTTACGATTCAAGGAGAACAAAATCGAATCCTTATAAGATCATCCTATCTTTATGGATAGATTCTTGAGGATGTTTAAAATACTAATTGAAGTCCATTGATTAGATTCCTGGTGTACTTTAAATGCATGTGTACAAATCGACGACAAGTTAATAATAAACTAATAACAAGTTGGTAACCAAGTTGACAATTATGTGATTAAGTGAAGATATGATTAGGTGTTTATGTGTTTATGTGTTGACCAAATTAAAGTGACCCTATGGTGATCTAGTAAAAATTATTACAAGACTATTCGTTTGATTCTATCTCCTACACAGTATAAAATAAACTGTGAGGACTGTTCAAGGAATTACGTAATTATGGATGCATACATAATTATGGAATTCAGTGCACAGAAACCACAACAAGTTTTGTCATGTGTCAACAATAAACAAGAAACAAAAGTTAAACATATTCATTTCCGTTTCTGATGAAGTACCCACTGAGGAAAAATGAACTAGCTACTCATTTTTCGCTTCTGAAAGAGATATCCACTGGGAAATGAATAATCTGTTCAAGAACCATATTCATTTTCGTTTCCGATGAAGTATCCATTGAGGAAAATGAACTATCCGTTCATTTTTTGCTTCTGAAGAAATATCCACTGAGTAAAATGAATAAATTCATTTCGTTTCTGGTGAAGTATCCATTGAGGAAAATGAATTGTTCATTCGTTTTCGGTTCTAAAGAAATATCCACTGAGGGATTGAATAATCCTGCATTAATCTTGTCATTTTAGTTTCTGATGAAGTATCCACTGAGGAAAATAAACTATCCGTTCATTTTTGCTTCTGAAGAAATATCCACTGAGGAAAATGAATAGATCCATTCCGCTTCTGATGAAGTATCCACTGAGGAAAATGAGTTACCAATTCATTTTCGCTTCTAAAGAAATATCCATTGGGGAATGAATAATCTTGTATCGATTCTTTCATTTCCACTTTTGACGAAGTATCCACTGAGGAAAATGAATCATCCATTCATTTTCGCTTCTGAAGAAATATCCATCGGGAAAATGAATAACTTATTCAACAATTTTTCATTTCTACATCTGACGGAGTACCCACTGAGGAAAATGAATCATCCATTCATTTTCGCTTCTGAAGAATATCCACTGGAGAAATGAAATACAAGTCCTTGTGGAATCTTCCTTAATAGTTGGATTCTTAAAGGGGCACTTAAAGTACTTCTTTTAAATCCATAATAGGATTTCTAAGAATGCCTTACAAAACGCTGAAACAAAGAGCCAAATCCTTACAAGATCTTTCTATCCAAATAGTTAGACTCTTAAAGGATACTCACAGAACTATTGGTTGATTTGGTTTTATCATTGATCAAATCCTTTAGGGGCTGAGCATCATAGGTATAACAGCCCGTTCCCACTTCCTGCATTATCTAAGGAAGCATCCACTGGGGAAATGATAAAGTTATGCCTTACATGGAGATCCTTGATGGGTTACTCTATGCAAATAGATAACACCCTAGATTCCATGCAAGACAATTGTCTGACACAACTATACAGACAGACTCCTACGAATAAATTTCGGGACAAACTTTCCAAAAGTAGGGGAGACTGTGACATCTGTGCCTCTACGACCATCATACAAATACAAATCCAATGAAATATTGTGTTTCATTCTCGGGATTTGTACAAATACATGTGACATTTGCACATGTCAATTCTAGTTCGATTTTAAGCTTTAAATCGCTTTCTGGAAAGTTATACGCAAACTGATGCGTAAACTTAATCAGTTTAACGCAAAAAACACGTTGGAACAGTGACTTAGGCTTAACATACCTTAAATAACCTTTACATAACTTAGAAATAAGTTTTGAAGGGTTTGGTGTGTCAAAAACAAGTTTATTCGATCAGAGGGACTATTTGTGACAAACTGTGAAAGTATGCCGATTCGTATAGCAACGAACATTCCGAAACAAGATCATAAGCTAAACATAGCCTAAATATCCATTACATAGCTTAGAAATAGGCTTTGAGGGGTTCAGTATGCAAAAATGCGCTTATTTGATCAATAGGGACTAAAAGCATCAAAAAGTGCATAAGTTTGCATTTTCGCGCATATCTTACGTTCTGAACATATCCGGACATCCAAAAATTTTTGTAATCATTAAAATATTTTATTTTAGTGACTGGAATGCAAAAATACCATTCATCGCGTAATTTGAATCGTTTTTCGCGTCCGTTCGAGTTTTGTCGTAATTAACTGAATAACGCGACCTTACGACCAAACGAAACGACATCCGAGATGTTTTCAAGCATATTTCATGTTCCCTATTCTTTAACATCATTGTAGAGCCTTGAAATGGGGTTAACGGGGGTTAAATAAATCGAAAACCAAGTTTTTAGCATGCAGGGGCCTATTTTACCAAAATGTGAAACTTCTGATCAGACTCCCTTGTGGCTAGCGAAGACTCTTGCTGTTTCCTTCATGGCCCGCGAGAGCTGGAGCTGGCAGATTCAATGAATTAAGCCAAACAGCTTGTTTCCATTGGTTTTAACCATAGATTTTGCATACTTTGGGCTTGTTTAAGTGTTCCCCAAGTTGCCTAATCAATGTACTACAAGTGTAAGGCCAAGATCTTGTTTCAAAACACATGGAATGATCATATTGATTCAAGAAATCTATAAATAGCCATGGGTTTTCAACCATGTTCCTTGCTCATTTGAAATTCTCACAAATCTGCTCTAAGTTGAAGCTCTCACACTTGTTGAACGCTTCATACCTGAGTTTTCTTTGTTCTATTTCCAAGCTTAGACCCTTTGTAAGTGATCTTTCATGCTTGGTTATGTATTCAAGCAAGAAAGTCAAATAGTGTTTGACTTTCTGCTTTGACCATCAATTGGTCAAGACAAAGTTCGTTTGAACTTTGCAACGTGACCGTAATCACGATGGTTATAGTCCCTTGTGACTATACCTACTGATTATCACATTGATTAGTCGAAGTGACGAGTTAAAGTTTCGGTCAAAATGTTGATTATGCCCATTTTGAGACGAAACTATTTTCGGGTATCAAAACACTTTGTTTTGATATCAAATCAGTTTTCTAACCTAGTTAAACATGTTTTAACATGTTCAACTCGTCACTTTTAGTATAGTGCTTGTAAAGGGTCGTAAGTCAAGCGGTCTTGACAACCGCTTAGGCTTTCGAACCCGACCCGTTTGGTCGATCGTTAGGATCCGACCAAGCATATTTTGTGACCATAGTTGTATAGGGAATAACCTTCCAAGGTTATACCTTATGGTCACTTAGTTTAATTAGTTGTATGATAGGTAGTTTATATGCCTTAGGTAAATGACCAAAATGCCCTTTTTTTGCATAATTTGAATTTAAGCATATGTAACTTAATTTTTGACACATAAACTGATTATGCAACATATTTAAACATGTTAGGGCATATAATACTTGTCATAGGACAAGTTAGGCGTCTCGAACGCGCATTCGCGCAAATGACGCGTTAAAATAGCGTAGACTACCTTAACGGGTCGTAAGCACTTAGGATAGGTTCCGAATCAGAATGTAGGCTTTGTTAAACCATATCACATGAGTACCAATACTCATTTGGTTTACGAGACCTCATTTTACCCGATCTCCCGATTTAGGTGTCGATTTATTTAACATAGTGATCTGATACTAGGTGCCACTTGATTCCTTGATTGCCGAGCTTCGTTAGTTCACTTAAATCGAGGATACCTTGCAATCTCAAGTGAGTACATAGTTCCCCTCTTTTAAAGCTTTCAATTGTTTTGGGGTGATTCATATGTGCTAAACGATTTCGAGTTTCCAAAACAAATGCTATGGTTTATATTAAACACAACGATTTCTATAATGTGAACGAACTTGTTGGGGCGTTGGTCGAAAGACAATTGAATGGCATTCATTAACTATGATTAAGCTGACCAGTAGTTTGTTATGGTACCATAGGCTGTTATGGTATCATAGGATCTGGCAAATCCCGTTATCGGACTATCACCATGGTTATGGGGGGAGGGTAATGTGGGTAACGACAGAACCTGATGATTGTTAACTTACCCTTTGGTGGTTTGTTAATACGAGTTGAACGAATTAGACGAGTCACACAGGTTTAAATGTATTCAACGAGACCACCAAAAGTTAGTTTTCACAATTAAAAACACGAACCATTGGAACTATTCGAACTATGTGAATGATTTGAACTATTTGAACCATTGGAACTATTTGAACTATGTGAACGATTTGAACTATTTGAACCATTGGAACTATTTGAACTATGTGAACGATTGGAACTATTTGAACCATTGGAACTATTTGAACTGTGTGAACGATTGGAACTATTTGAACTATGTGAACGATTTGAACTATTTGAACCATTGGAACTATTTGAACTATGTGAACTGTCACACCCCGACCGCGTAAAACAACAAACCGCGGCGGAAACGTCGGGGAGTGCTGTGGCAGAATTATTGTTTCAAAAACACATGATATTTAAAGTTAAGTCTTATAAGCTTAAATTATTACATTGTGTTGGTTCAAACGAAACACATAACATAAAACATGATAACTTTCTTGATTTTAGATTTGCTAAGGCCCAAGTCGCCCTAAGTGTAGCTTGCTCACATCAAACAATCACTCCTGAAACATATGTGAAAGTAAATACGTTAGCATAAAAATGCCTGTGAGTAACATAGGTTTAGTGTTGAAGATTCATGACTTTAAAGGTTAATAGAAATGTTTAACGAAAAGTAGTCATGAACCTTGTAAAAATGTCTTCTTTTGTGAAATCATATGAAAATCAAATGATATAAAAGAATGATGTATGGTTAAGTAAATAACCAAATGAAAATAATATGTATAAAATATGTCATGTCTTGTCTTTGTTGAAGTGGTTTAGATGACGCCACGATAAGCAATACAATAAAAGCACTTATATATAGGAAGTACCTTCGGCGTATCCACCATGCTTTTATCATATTACACACGTCTCGTTACTTAAATCACAAGTTAATAACCATGAAATAATGTCTTGTATAAATGTCAATGTCCAATGTCAAATGTCAAATGTCAAATGTCAAATGTACAAAACAAAGTCTTTGAATAAACCAAAGTTTAAAACAAAAGTTATGTTTTGAAAACCAATGCTTTTATTGATATGAACATTTATGTGGTTTGTTTATCGTATACACTCAAGCCTTGAGACTGTCGGATAAACCCTTATCAGTGTAACACCTCGTAAAATCACGTCCAATGGTGTATTGACACGTGTAATAAACCCTAATGAAGTCAAATGTTGAATTTAAAGGACTAATTTTTCGAAAAATAAAAAAAAAAAACCTTGATTATGAAAGGACTAGAAGTGTTATCATACAAAAAAAAATAAGTTTCTAAATAACCTCTCACGATGATTATATTCACAAATGAGCCACTTGTCGATCGAGTGTAGCCGTTTGCGTAATTAATTAAAAGTTTGCGCAGTGAAGGGTTAAAAGCATCAACATGTTAATTCTTACATCTGAGTGACCTTTTAACAAATCGGGAGCTTCATGATATTTTATTATACTCTCGGGAATGCCAACTATTGGCCGTCTAAGGTTTTTATGCCTATAAGTAAAGTTACGCGCAACTTTGCAAGTTAGAAGGACTAAAAGTGTCAATATGTTTAATTATACCTCTGGATGACCTTTTAGCAAACCCAAAGCATCGTGATGTTTAATAATACTATCAAGGATGCCTAATATGGATTAGATGAGGCTTCAATGCTATTAAATGAGGAGATGCTCAAGTTTGTGCAATAGAGGGACCTAAAGCGTCAACTTTTGAATCTACGCCTTTCGGTGACCATTTAAGCGAGCGGGAGCGTAGTAATATTTAATTATATGCTTAGGAATGATCATTATGGTCCAAGGAGGGCTTGGATATCATTAAATGACATTTCGCGCTACTTTGCGCAATTAAAGGACTAATTGCGTCAAACTGCAAAAGTATACCTATTCGTAGGATATCGGACCTTCCGGAATATGATCCTAAGTTAAACATGCCCTAATTATCCTTTATATAGCTTAGTTATAGGCTTAGAGGTGTTTGGTGCGCAAACATAAACTTTTAAGTCATGCAGGGACTAAAAGTGTCAAAAAGTGCACAAGTTTGCATTTTCGCGCATATCTCACATTCTGAATATACCCGGGCACCTAAAAATTTATATAAGCATTAAAATATTTTATTTTAGTGTATGTCTTGTTAAAATTCCATTCGTCGCGTAGTTTGGACCGTTTTTCGCGTCCGTTCGTGTTTCGTCGTAATTAGACGAACAACGTGACCGTACGGCCAAACGAACCGACATCCGACATGTTTTTGAACATGTTTCATGTCCCCCATGTTTAAACATCATGGTGGAGCCTTGAAATGATGTTAACGAGCCTTATACGCATCAGAAATGACCTTTAAGCAAGTACAGGGACTGAAACTGCAATTCTGAAACTTAGTTGCTGATCAGAGCCAACATTGAGTGAATTAAACACTAGCCTTTATGTGTTTAATCTCAATGACACAATAGCACATTCCTTGACCTGCTGAGTCTAGACTTAATGTGACACCTGGGTCACTGCGACCATCAAACAAATACCAAATCAATGAGATATTGTGTTTCATACTTGGGGTTTGTAAAAAAAATATGTGTATCGTTTGCACATATCATTCTTGTTCGATTTCGGGCTTTAAAATCGCTTTCTGGAAGGTTATACGCGATCTGATGCGTAAATATAACCAGTTTAATGCAACAAACACTCCGGAATAGTGAAATAGGCTTAACATACCTTAAATAAACTTTACATAACTTAGAAATAAGTTTTGGATGGTTTGGTATGCCGAAATCAAGTTAAATCGCTTACACGGACTAAAGTTGACAAACTGCGAAAGTATGCCAATTTGAACTGTAACAGACATTCCGGAACATGACCATAAGTTAAACATACCATAAATATCCCTTACATAGGTTAGAAATAGGCTTTGAGGGGTTCGGTGTGCTAAAATAAACTTTTGGGTCATTCAGGGACTAAAAGCGTCAAAAAGTGCACAAGTTTGCATTTTCGCGCATAACTTATGTTCTGAATACATCCGGACATCCAAAAATTTATGTAAGCACTAAAATATTTTATTTTAGTGTTTGGCATGAGAAAAATCCATTCGTCGCACAATTTGGATCGTTTTTCGCGCTTATGCGTATTCCGTCGTAATTAAGCGAACATCGCGATCGTACGGCCAAACGAACCAACATCCGGAATATTTTTGAGCATGTTTCATGTCCACAATGTTTAGGCATCATTTTAGGGCCTTAAAGTTGGCTTAACGGGCCTAAAACATGTCGGAAATGGCCTTAAACACCATCAGGGACTAAAACTGTCAATATGGCAAAGTTGGTTCTGATCAGACAAGGCCAGGCGGCCCGCGTAAGTCTTGTGTGTATCCTTACGCGGCCCGCGTCAGTCTCCCAGACCAGATTAACTGAATTTAACAGCTGTTTAGCACTCCCAACTCACCCACACTTGCCCTTTCCTGCTCATGAGGGGCCATTTTGAGTTACCACAAGGTTTCAACAAGTGTATGGATGAGATCATAGCACGTTATTCGATAAACGATCCTAACGGTTCCAAGAATCCTATAAATACCCATCCATCCCAACTCCAAAAACCCACAAATCTGATCTAAAAGCTCTAAGTTGAAGCCATTGCTTCATACCTGAGCTATTTGATCAAGATTAGCTTGCGGGGACCCTTTGTAAGTGTTCTTTCGTTCTTTTACTCTTTTAGCGTTAAAAAGTCAAACTTTGTTTGACTTTCTGCGTTGACCAATTTATGGTCAATGCGAAGTTCGTTTGAACTTCATAACGTGATCGTAATCACGATGGTTATAGTCCCTAGTGACTATACCTACTGATTACCACGTTATCTAGGCTCAGTGACGAGTCGTAGTTTCGGCTAAAATGCGCATTCTTGCGTATTTTGTAACCAAACTACTCTTAGGTATCAAAACCGTTTGTTTTGATACCAAACCTGTTATCTAAACTTAGGTAAGCATGTTTTAACATGCTTAGCTCGTCACTTTTAGTTTAGTGCTTATATAGGGTCGTAAGGTAAGCGATCTAAACAATCGCTTATACTTTCGAACCCGACCCGTTTGGTCGATCATTAGGATCCGACCAAACACATTAGGTGACCATAGTTGTATAGGGAATAACCTTCCGAGGTTATACCTTATGGTCACATCGTTTAGTTAGTTGTATGATAGGTAGTTTATATGCCTTAGGTAAATTACCAAAATACCCCTTTGACGCCAAAATTCATTTTGAACATATGTAACATAACTTTTGACATCTAAACTGATTTGGCAACAATATTAGACAAGCTAAGGCATATTTTACTTATCATAGGGCTAGTTATGCATTCCGAACGCATTTCATGCGAACGACGCGTTAAAGTAGTATAAGCTACCTAAACGGGTCGTATTGGGTCGTGAGCACTTAGGTTAGGTTTCATTTTAGTATGTGGGCTTTGTTAAACCATATTACACGAGTCTCCATACTCGTTTGGTTTACGAACCCTCATTCTATCAAATCCTCCGATTTAGGTCTGGTATATTAACATAGATACCTATATTAGGTGCCGTTTGATATCCGTGATCCCTAGCATTGTTTGGTTGTTACTCAAGGACTACTAAGCAATCTCAAGTGAGTACATAGACCCCTCTTTTACTGTTTTCAAACTGTTTTGGGGTGAAACACATGTGCCTACTTGTTACTTTCATGCTTTTCATGTTTTCACATCATATACTTGTTTTGTTCATTAGTACACTATTAGTACATGATTTACATTACATTGTTTCGCTATGTATGTTTACTTAGCATACTTAGTACATTGTTTTACATTACATTTCATGCTATGTATGTCCATTGTGTGCATACTTAGTACATTGTTTTACATTACATTTCATGCTATGTATGTCTATTGTGTGCATACTTAGTACATTGTTTTACATTACAATTTGTTGCATATGCTCATCCAGCATATGAACACATTATATTACATTTTGAACCGTTGTAACCATTTGACTACGTGAACCGTCGCAACCATTCGATTATATGAACTGTTTGTAACTGTTGAACCGTGTGAACCTTTTGTATCTGTTGACATGATTTACATTTAACAATAGACATTAGACTATATATAAACATTTCTACAATTGTTAAACATTACATCTTGGTGGTTTGGTTTGAATAAGTGACTTAGGTAACGAGGCGTGTGTAATATGATACAAGCATGGTGGATACGCCGCTGGTACTTCCTATATATAAGTGCTTGTATGGTATTACATATCGTAGCGTTATTTGAATCATTTCAATTTAAGACATATAACATTTTATACAAATAACATACTTTTCACAAGACATTGTTTTACAAACAAACTCATCTTACATGGTTATTCATTTAACCTTACATTTATCTATACATATCATCTGATCTTATTGTTTTTCAAATGATTTACAAAACAAATCAATTTACAAGGTTCATGACTAAACTTTATTAAACATTTTCTTAAACTTACAAGTCATGAATCCTAGTTTTCACAAAACCTATGTATCTCACAGGCATTTTTATGCTGACGTACCTATTTTCACATGTGTTTCAGGATATGATGCATAGGATTTGTCAAGATACACTTAGGCGGACTTGGGCCTTAGTGACAATAAAAGATGCAAGACTAGTTATTTATGTTATATTTCTTTGATTGTCAAGACATTGTAACTCTTTTAATCAATAAAACAATATTTCAATTTCCATGTGTTATGAAACAATGATTCTGTTACAACACTCCTCGACGTTTCCGCCACGTTTTATTGTTCTACGTGGTCAGGGTGTGACAGAAAAGTTGGTATCAGAGCTCGTGGTTATAGGGAATTAGGTTATTAGTAATGCTTTGACCTAGTCTATAACCTTCTTAGGACCCTAACGCGAGTTTACTTGCGTTTAGTCATAAAACGATACCTTCACCTATCCTTAGGTGATAACCACAACGAGAACATCAATTCCGAATCCGCTTTGAAAATTAATCATCTGTTTTTGGATGATTGATTACTAGGTTTTGAACCCTCTATTGTAAGGTTTTGAACCCTCTGTTATATGGTTTTGAACCCCTTTGAGTTTTCAAAATCTCGTCAAAGTTTTGGGTCCTAAATAATGTGAACACGTGCAAACTGGAAGAGTGAATGCCTGTACCCTGAGTTTTCTGTCTAAGGCTAGAGTGTTCGTACAAATCCACATAATCGGACCAGTCACTCTTACCTGGGAACTCTTGGGGTGAGTGTCCACTTATAGGCGAGCATGTCTTCGTGATACATTCTGAGGATCTATTTGCTTTGATTCTGCCTTTGTGTGTCGTTTGTTTGCTTCGTGGTTCAAACAAATGACCATCACCCATGATTTTGGTCGGTAATTGTAACATCCTATTCTTACCCAATGCCATTTCATTTGTTTTCTCTCTTGTTTCCCTTTTAGAATGCCTCCACGACGCGAAAATCCAGTATCTATTGAAGAGCTGGCAGCTGTCATTACACAGCAAATGACTGCTGCATTCCCGAACATCGTTGCTCAATGTAACCAAGCTCTCAACAACAATAATGCCCCCTGCAACTTCAAGACGTTCAACTCGGCTAAGCCATCAAAGTTTTCTGGGTCTCAAGGAGCGACTGCATTCTGCAATGGTTCGAGAGTTTAGAGAGCACCTTCAGACATGTTCAATGTCCAAACGACCGAAAGGTAGAATTCGCATCTAGCGTCTTTGAGAAACGAGCTTTGACATGGTGGAATGGTGTGATGAGAGATAGGGGTGCCGATGTGGCACTGGCTCAAACGTGGCAAGAGCTTCGAGCTCTGATGATGAAGGAATTCTGTCCTCGTCACGAGATCATGGCCTTGGAAAGGGAATTCGACGATCTTAAGCAAGAAAGCGGTGAACATCGAGCATACACTGATCGATATGAGGAGCTGAGCCTGTTGTGTCCTACCATGGTTACGCCTTTGGATAAGGCGATCGAAAAATACATTGATGGTCTCCCTGACTCAGTTCAGGACATTGTTACTGGTAGTAAACCCACTACAGTTAGACAGGCCATTAAGCTATCTGCAACCTTGACGGAATCTCAAATCAGGAAAGGTAAACTTTTTCGAAAAAGTGACAAGAAACCAATTGAGGAATCAAAGACCATGGATGAACAGACTGGATCCCCTAAGAAGTCAAAGAAGCGAAAGGCTTCTCAGAACTTCGCCATGGTTACTCACAATGATCAAGCCCTCCCCAACCAACCAGCTCAACCCCCTGCTAGGAAGCCATACAATGGAACTGCACCCTTGTGCAACCAATGTAGCCTCCATCATCATGCCAATGTAAAGTGCCGCAAATGCCAAACTTGTGGACTTATAGGCCACACAGCAAGAGTCTGCCCAGCTGCAGCTGCACCAAACCAAGCTGGAAACAATCCCGCTCAAGGTTGTTTTCTACCAGGTTCTTGTTTCAACTGTGGCGAGATGGGTCATTTCCGAAGAAATTGCCCAAAGCTTGCTAATGCAAATCCAGCACAGGGATGAGCATCTGACCAACCAGAAGACAACATCGTTTAGAAATAATCACGCCTTATGTATTATTTTCTTTTGTTGTCAAGGTCCATGAAACAGTTGTTATCATTGTTTATAAATAAATCTTTATTTACCTTGCAATGTATTTATGTGGTTATATGTATAAACAACATATCCCCTACAATACCGACAATCAAGGAATCGTATTCCTTGAAAAGCAAACTACCCCCAAAAATTTTCCATCTTATGATATCTTGTGTTTTCCACAAAATTCCTAAGTACCCGTTTATTCTAAGGAAACAAAGTACAAAGCGCAAGTTACAACACTGGACAAATACCCAAAGTACCATTATAAATCCTTAATAAGGGTACCTAAGGATATTTCCGTAAATCCTAAAATTGTTGTGTTCCTTAATTCGAATATTACGTTTCTTTGAAAACAAAATCGAATTTTTGGGAGATCATCCTATCTTTTTAGATAGATCCTAGAGAAGTCCAGCGACTGGTTTCCTGGTGTACCTTGAATATCCATATTCAATCACTAACAAGTTAATAACAAATTAATAACCAAGAAAACAATTATGTGATTATGTGCTTATGTGTTCCCTTTTATGTTTTTTGTGTGATCCAAATTATGTTATCCAAATCCTCGTAGAATCTTCCATATCTTCGTATAAGGGATTCATAGTAGGCTACCCAAAGGTACTATCTAAAATCCTTGATGGACTTCTACGTTGTAGTGAAGTCCCTTGGATTATAAAGTACTACTCCATAATTAGACCCCTTGAGTGGTCTAGTTAAACAGATTGATCCAAAAATCTGGTTAGGAACATTATGTGATGATATAGCTGAAAGGACTCCTTGGTGGCCTAATTAAAAAGATCATCTGTCGATCTAATTAAAAGGACCCTATGGTAGTCTAGTCACCCTCATCACAGGTTTGATTTTCTTCCCCTAAACATTACAAGATAAACTGTGCGGACTGTGCAAGGAATTACGTAATTATGGATGCATACATAATTATGGAATTTAGTGCACAGAAACCACAACAAGTTTTGTCATGTGCCTAGAGTTAAATCTATTCATTTCTGTTTCTGATGAAGCACCCGTTGAAAATGACTCCGTTTGTTCATTTTCATTTCTGAAGATTGTCTGTTGAGGAAATGAATATCCGTTTGATTATCCTTTTTCATTTCCATTTCTGATGAAGCAACCGTTGAAAATGACTCCGTCAGTTCATTTTTCGTTTCTGAAGATTGTCCGTTGAGGAAATGAATATCCGTTTGTTTATCCTTCTCATTTCCATTTCTAATGAAGAACCCGTTGAAAATGACTCCGTTTGTTCATTTTCGTTTCTAAAGATTGTCCGTTGAGGAAATGAATAACCGTTTGACTATCCTTTTTCATTTCCGTTTCTGAGGAAGCACCCGTTAAAAATGACTCCGTTTGTTCATTTTCGTTTCTGAAGATTGTCCGTTGAGGAAATGAATATCCGTTTGATTATCCTTGTTCATTTCCAATTCTAATGAAGCAACCGTTGAAAATGACTCCGTTTGTTCATTTTCTTTTCTGAAGATTGTCCATTGAGTAAATGAATCCCCGTTTGTTTATTCCTTCATTTCCGCCTCTGAAGAATACTCATTGAGGAAAATGACTCCGTCTGTTCATTTTTCGTTTCTGAAGAGTGTCCGTTAAGGAAATGACAGGATATTACCTTGCATATCTTTGGTGATTATTTGACACAAAGTCACAGATAGACTCCTACGAATAAATTTCGGGACGAAATTTCCAAAAGTAGGGGAGACTGTGACACCTGGGTCACTGCGACCATCAAACAAATACCAAATCAATGAGATATTGTGTTTCATACTTGGGGTTTGTAAAAAAAATATGTGTATCGTTTGCACATATCATTCTTGTTCGATTTCGGGCCTTAAAATCGCTTTCTGGAAGGTTATACGCGATCTGATGTGTAAATATAACCAGTTTAATGCAACAAACACTCCGGAATAGTGAAATAGGCTTAACATACCTTAAATAACCTTTACATAACTTAGAAATAAGTTTTGGATGGTTTGGTATGCCGAAATCAAGTTAAATCGCTTAAAGGGACTAAAGTTGACAAACTGCGAAAGTATGCCAATTTGAACTGTAACAGACATTCCGGAACATGACCATAAGTTAAACATACCATAAATATCCCTTACATAGCTTAGAAATAGGCTTTGAGGGGTTCGGTGTGCTAAAATAAACTTCTGGGTCATTCAGGGACTAAAAGCGTCAAAAAGTGCACAAGTTTGCATTTTCGCGCATAACTTACGTTCTGAATACATCCGGACATCCAAAAATTTATGTAAGCACTAAAATATTTTATTTTAGTGTTTGGCATGAGAAAAATCCATTCGTCGCGCAATTTGGATCGTTTTTCGCGCTTATGCGCATTCCGTCGTAATTAAGCGAACATCGCGATCGTACGGCCAAACGAACCAACATCTGGAATATTTTTGAGCATGTTTCATGTCCACAATGTTTAGGCATCATTTTAGGGCCTTAAAGTTGGCTTAACGGGCCTTAAACATGTCGGAAATGGCCTTAAACACCATCAGGGACTGAAACTGTCAATATGGCAATGTTGGTTCTGATCAGAGAAGGCCAGGCGGCCCGCGTAAGTCTTGTGTGTATGCTTACGCGGCCCGCGTCAGTCTCCCAGACCAGATTAACTGAATTTAACAGCTATTAACAGCTGTTTAGCACTCCCAACTCACCCACACTTGCCCTTTCCTGCTCATGAGCGGCCATTTGGGGTTACCACAAGGTTTCAACAAGTGTATGGATGAGATCATAGCACGTTATTCGATAAACGATCCTAACGGTTCCAAGAATCCTATAAATACCCATCCATCCCAACTCCAAAAACCCACAAATCTGATCTAAAAGCTCTAAGTTGAAGCCATTGCTTCATACCTGAGCTATTTGATCAATATTAGCTTGCGGGGACCCTTTGTAAGTGTTCTTTCGTTCTTTTACTCTTTTAGCGTTAAAAAGTCAAACTTTGTTTGACTTTCTGCATTGACCAGTTTATGGTCAATGCGAAGTTCGTTTGAACTTCATAACGTGATCGTAATCACGATGGTTATAGTCCCTAGTGACTATACCTACTGATTACCACGTTATCTAGGCTCAGTGACGAGTCGTAGTTTCGGCCAAAATGCGCATTCTTGCGTATTTTGTAACCAAACTACTCTTAGGTATCAAAATCGTTTGTTTTGATACCAAAACTATTTTCTAAATTTAGTTAAGCATGTTTTAACATGCTTAGCTCGTCACTTTTAGTTTAGTGCTTATATAGGGTCGTAAGGTAAGCGATCTAAACAATCGCTTATACTTTCGAACCCGACCCGTTTGGTCGATCATTAGGATCCGACCAAACACATTATGTGACCATAGTTGTATAGGGAATAACCTTCCGAGGTTATACCTTATGGTCACATCGTTTAGTTAGTTGTATGATAGGTAGTTTATATGCCTTAGGTAAATTACCAAAATACCCCTTTGACGCCAAAATTCATTTTGAACATATGTAACATAACTTTTGACATCTAAACTGATTTGGCAACAATATTAGACAAGTTAAGGCATATTTTACTTATCATAGGGCTAGTTAAGCATTCCGAACGCATTTCACGCGAACGACGCGTTAAAGTAGTATAAGCTACCTAAACGGGTCGTAATGGGTTGTAAGAACTTAGGTTAGGTTTCATTTTAGTATGTGGGCTTTGTTAAACCGTATTACACGAGTCTCCATACTCGTTTGGTTTACGAACCCTCATTCTATCAAATCCTCCGATTTAGGTCCGGTATATTAACATAGTTACGTATATTAGGTGCCGTTTGATATCCGTGATCCCTAGCATTGTTTGGTTGTTACTAAAGGACTACTAAGCAATCTCAAGTGAGTACATAGACCCCTCTTTTACTGTTTTCAAACCGTTTTGGGGTGAAACACATGTGCCTACTTGTTACTTTCATGCTTTTCATGTTTTCACATCATATACTTGTTATGTTCATTAGTACACTATTAGTACATGATTTACATTACATTGTTTCGCTATGTATGTTTACTTAGCATACTTAGTACATTGTTTTACATTACATTTCATGCTATGTATGTCCATTGTGTGCATACTTAGTACATTGTTTTACATTACATTTCATGCTATGTATGTCCATTGTGTGCATACTTAGTACATTGTTTTACATTACAATTTGTTGCATATGCTCATCCAGCATATGAACACATTATATTACATTTTGAACCGTTGTAACCATTTGACTACGTGAACCGTCGTAACCATTCAATTTTATGAACTGTTTGTAACTGTTGAACCGTGTGAACCTTTTGTATCTGTTGACATGATTTACATTTAACAATAGACATTAGACTATACATAAACATTTCTACAATTGTTAAACATTACATCTTGGTGGTTTGGTTTGAGTAAGTGACTTAGGTAACGAGGCGTGTGTAATATGATACAAGCATGGTGGATACGCCGCTGGTACTTCCTATATATAAGTGCTTGTATGGTATTACATATCGTAGCGTTATTTGAATCATTTCAATTTAAGACATATAACATTTTATACAAATAATATACTTTTCACAAGACATTGTTTTACAAACAAACTCATCTTACATGGTTATTTATTTAACCTTACATTTATCTATACATATCATCTGATCTTATTGTTTTTCAAACGATTTACAAAACAAATCAATTTACAAGGTTCATGACTAAACTTTATTAAACATTTTCTTAAACTTACAAGTCATGAATCCTAGTTTTCACAAAACCTATGTATCTCACAGGCATTTTTATGCTGACGTACCTATTTTCACATGTGTTTCAAGATATGATGCATAGGATTTATCAAGATACACTTAGGCGGACTTGGGCCTTAGTGACAATAAAAGATGCAAGACTAGTTATTTATGTTATATTTCTTTGATATTCAAGACATTGTAACTCTTTTAATCAATAAAACAATATTTCAATTTCCATGTGTTATGAAACAATGATTCCGTTACAACACTCCCCGACGTTTCCGCCATGTTTTATTGTTTTACGTGGTCAGGGTGTGACACTTAACATAGGAATACTCTCATCTCTATTCGGAGAATTATTGCTTTTAATTCTATATTTTAATATATCGCCAAGCAAAGAAGCCGTAATGGAAATTCTCCCCATTTGAAGCCTAGGAAAGGCCGAGCTTAGTACTGTGACTAGGATTAACGTGCAACCAAGGAGAAAGCATTCAGAAATAAAATGAAGAAGAAACTCATTTTGCTGAAGATCATTTCCTTAGTAAGTCCTTATAAGGACATATTTATCTTTCAGTCCCTTCGAGGACAACATTATTCCTTCCAAGTCCCTTTCAGGGCAATTCTATACCTCCTTGGGAATCATTGGAATGTTTTATCTAAATTTTATTTATATCATTATATATGAACATAATAATAACATTCCTTTTATGAGATCTACCATTATAATAAAACGGTGAAATCTAAAAAGGGCAAGACCTAGCCCATGTGTCATTATAAGACAGGGCCAAGATGGTAGTTCCTCAATTAGATTCAGATCCCTATTAACATCTTAATTTAGGATTGTTCTGCGTTAAATATTAAAAGAATCTTAAAGGTAAACCTAGCCTATATGTCATTTCAGACAAGGCCAAGATGGTAGAACCTATTCAAAAGATTCAAATCCCTGTTAACATCTATAAACATGTTAACATTTCTGGCAGATGTGATTCGACAGAATCGCATAAATCATCCTTATACTGGTTTCTCCCGAAATTCCTTCTTATTTTGTGAATTAAGCATCCATCAGGGATATAATGCTTACGGGCCATATTCATTGTCATATAAGACAAAAGGCAGTCGTAGCCTACAACTCCCTATCAAGAAAAGGCATGAACAACGTTCAAGCCTAAATACCTTGATTCTACAAAAATTATGGTTTATAATTTAAAGTTGCCCTTGTGACTTGGCCTTTTTTTGCCATAGTTATATTTTAATTAAATCTAGGATAATTATAATGGAAATCCTGAATAAAATAAATATCATTCCTTTCCTGCCAGTTTACATATTAAAAAGAATCTTAAAAGGTATAACCTAGCTTGAATGTCATTAAAGACCTGGCCACGATGGTAAAACCTGTTTAAAAGAGATTCGGATCCTTGTTAACATCTGAAAATATGTTAACACTCCTGACAATAGTGATGCGATAAAATCACACTTGTCATCTTTATATTAGGAACTTCCAAACCCCTTATTTAGCGTCAATGATCAAGAGGAATCATGGCTAACAAACGTCGAACATGATGAACACATCAAAACATCCTTTGGGATGAATACCTTCGGGCAAAGATGTATACATGAAAAAGATAGTTTTATTTCATAACTTCTTGTCAAGACAATGAACTATGAAATTTTCCGATCCAAAGGAATCATCGATTATGTTTTAAAATTTCCCTAGTGACAAGGCATCTATGCCATCAAAAAGTCCTTTGGAACAAGCCCTTGTGCTATATATAAAATGTCAGTACGACATTGACAGTCGTGACTTATGTCCCCTGTCTAATAAATATGAAGGATTATATTCCGTTTAAATGCCAAAGATGGATTATTTAAAAACCTAGGCAAAACATAATCAAATAAATTAATACTATCTATTGGCCTATATGGTTTGTTTGCACCATGGCTATTTAATCATCAAATTCGACAATATTAGATGGATGTTCATACCCATTAGGAATCATTCTTCTCCGCTGTCCTTGTTTTCGTTAAAAGTAAAGGGACTCGATATAGCGATAGGAATGGATTGGTCATCTTAAAACCAAGCCCATATTATGTGTGATAAGAAGCAAGTAGTTATCTTATGGTGAGCCTTTGACAATTCAAGGAGACACATGGTAAGGATTGCCTAAGCACTTGATTGAATTTGGTATTTAATACCAAAGCTTCGAGTATGGAAAACTCGGAAAGGACAAACACCAGTCGCAGTGCTAGAGAGGCGACAAACGTTAATGGTGCATCAAATGTGAACCCCAATGTTAATGGAGTTAATCTCCAAAACTGTAATTAACGCAGCAGTCAGAAAGGCTATGAGAAAAGTCATAAAAAGGTTCCAGAAGCTGAATGTTGCTTGCTCTAAAACACATGTCACTGCTCATGAGAAGAGCTTTATTCATACTTCAAATGCGAAGAATAACCCAAACAAAATCATACATGGCAAGGAGCTCCATTCTTTTAGGATGTACTTAAAAGTACTTCGTCTCTTGGAAGTCAAGAGACTTCAATAGTAAAAAGGGGGCCATCGATTGCAGGGAATTGTTGAATGAAGTAGAAACCATTAGGTGTATCAGCGGTTATGCTGGAAAGGACGCGGTGAGGTATGCATCACAGTCATTCAATGGCAATATCCTTAATTAGTGAGGACATTAATGAAGTCCACAAGAAAGATCCTCTTATACATTATGGGATGGTCCAAGTTTTAAGGACCTTATTAGAAAAACCTATTATCCGCTTCACGAGATGGAAAAAGATGGAATAAGAATTTTCTGACTCTCGCTACAAAAGTTCTAGATTGTCTACAGTATGTTGCAAATTTTGATTCATTGGCTGAGATAATGCCATATTTAGTTTAGCCAAAAATCTAAGCTTACTAATTATTGGTGGTTAGCATCGGAAATAAGAGGGCACATTAAGGTTTCAAAGTCTGCTTATTATAAATCCATTATGGTTCTACCTCAGCTACTCATGTTATATAGATTAAGAAACAACCAGTCAAAGCTGAGACTGCCCTAAAGTTGTCAAAGATTTTGCAGCTAAGTTTAAAAGGATTAAGAATGGAGGCGTTTAACCCTCCTGATGTATGGTTAGAGGCAGTTCACATTAATAATGACACCAGATAAATCCCTTATTGTGATTTTATTGCTAAGAGTTACGTTTGGTTTCAGATGCTGCTAAGTCACTCATAAGACCATAAGCTTAGCAAACTTTTAGAAATTCTCCCTTAAGAGCCCCAGAAATTAAGAGTAAGGTAAAACTTACAGGCGAAATCATAAGAACCATTTTTCTGTTCCTGTCAGAAGCCTTCAGGTGTAAAATTTTAGAAGTATCCTCTCTCTAGAGGAAGTGCGTCAGCATACATAGTTGATATCTCTTTGATCTCTATCGATTGCGAATACCAGACGGTATAATAAGGGCACCATATGAGGATTGGTGTATCTTAATATGTTCCATAGATTGCTTCCATGCCTGATCAGTATGGAGGTTTAATGCATGGAACCGTAAGGATATTCTAATGGTCATATGGTACTAAAGTCAGCTAATGGTATTCAAAGAAGATATCCAGAATGGAATAGTCCAAGTAAATGTCTCCGATTAAGGAATTCGTGGACTCGTAACATAAATGTGTCACTTATCTGACACAGAATAAGATAGAAGAATTGGAGCCTGAGATTTGGAAAATCTCTGTAATCTCCTTATACCTTGGTTATCTTCTGCAAAGATTACCCTGTTTACCTACTGGAAGGCTAGTAGAGTTAAGATTTATATCCCATTTAGGGCTGTATTATTATGAAATCTCCTAAACGGCTAGTACCATCGTTTGAAGAATCGAAACCCTTAATAGGTAGGTTTTAAAATAGAGGATTCATATAGCCTAACTCAATATTCTAAGAATTCGGTATAGTTAATTAAGAAAGACGGTTCATTTTGCTTATGCATTGATTACCGCAACCCTAATTAGGCAACAATTAAGAATTGCCATCAGCTACCCAGGATCGTCGATTTGTTCGACTAACGACGAGGATTAGTTATTCCTTAAGATTAGTTTTAAGCAATGGTTGGAATAACCATCTCACCTTAAAATAAGCTTTCCTATAATAGTTGTTATATAAGTATCAAGGTTGCTTCTTTGGAGACCTTGTATAGGTGGAATGTTAAACATTTATTGTTGGACAAAAGATTGGTAAGCCCAATTATCAGGATCTGAAAGATGCCTTGGAAACAACGAATAAGATCATACCAATCCATAATCATCTGTAAGTTGCCAGTATTCGGCAGAGAATCAAGGATTAATGAAAGTAGAAACCCTCCTAAGTTCTTGTTAAGGAATAAGGTTCAACAAAAGATATCACCCAGGAAGGGTGTGCCAAGTTATTAATTATCAGGCTAGTTAAGCTCTGAATATATAGGATCATTCGAAGGAATCGAATGTATCAAAATCAAATAGCTTATAAACTGAAACCTATTTAAGGAGCTTGGCGGAGCTCGCAATGCATTACACACTAATGATTTAAGGATGTGTTTCACCAATAAGTCGAGGAGCATTATCACATAATGATATGCATATTTATGCTATGATGAGAACCCTGTATCGATTAAGGATCGATAGGTTAAGAAGTTCCAAAAAGGATACATGTACCTATTATAGAGGTCAACTTGGGAACTTGGAGAGGCTCCAGATATACTATACAAGTTAAGTCCATTATGCGACAAAAAGAACTTCCAGTGTTTTAGCAAATCTCGGGGTCGAGATTTCTTTTAAGGGGGTGAGGATGTAACACCTCGTAAAATCACGTCCAATGGTGTATTGACACGTGTAATAAACACTAATGAAGTCAAATGTTGAATTTAAAGGACTAATTTTTTGAAAAATAAAAAAAAACCTTGATTATGAAAGGACTAGAAGTGTTATCATACAAAAAAATAAGTTTCTAAATAACCTCTCACGATGATTATATTCACAAATGAGCCACTTGTCGATCGAGTGTAGCCGTTTGCGTAATTAATTAAAAGTTTGCGAAGTGAAGGGTTAAAAGTGTCAACTTGTTAATTCTTACCTCTGAGTGACCTTTTAACAAATCGGGAGCTTCATGATATTTGATTATACTCTCGGGAATGCCAACTATTGGCCGTCTAAGGTTTTTATGCCTATAAGTAAAGTTACGCGCAACTTTGCAAGTTAGAGGGACTAAAAGTGTCAATATGTTTAATTATACCTCTGGATGACCTTTTAGAAAACCCGAAGCATCGTGATGTTTAATAATACTATCAAGGATGCCTTATATGGATTAGATGAGGCTTCAATGCTATTAAATGAGGACATGCGCAAGTTTGCGCAATAGAGGGACCTAAAGCGTCAACTTTTGAATCTACGCCTTTCGGTGACCATTTAAGCAAACGGGAGCGTAGTAATATTTAAGTATATGCTTAGGAATGATCATTATGGGCCAAGGAGGGCTTGGATATCATTAAATGACATTTCGCGCTACTTTGCGCAATTAAAGGACTAATTGCGTCAAACTGCAAAAGTATACCTATTCGTAGGATATCGGACCTTCCGGAATATGATCCTAAGTTAAACATGCCCTAATTATCCTTTATATAGCTTAGTTATAGGCTTAGAGGTGTTTGGTGCGCAAACATAAACTTTTAAGTCATGCAGGGACTAAAAGTGTCAAAAAGTGCACAAGTTTGCATTTTCGCGCATATCTCACATTCTGAATATACCCGGGCACCCAAAAATTTATGTAAGCACTAAAATATTTTATTTTAGTGTATGGCTTGTTAAAATTCCATTCGTCGCGTAGTTTGGACCGTTTTTCGCGTCCCTTCGTGTTTCGTCGTAATTAGACGAACAACGTGACCGTACGGCCAAACGAACCGACATCTGACATGTTTTTGAACATGTTTCATGTCCCCCATGTTTAAACATCATGGTGGAGCCTTGAAATGAGGTTAACGAGCCTTATACGCATCAGAAATGACCTTTAAGCAAGTACAGGGACTGAAACTGCAATTCTGAAACTTAGTTGCTGATCTGAGCAGCCCCCTCCTTGGGTCTTACGCGGGGCGTGTGAACCTGCCAGACCTGCAGAATCTATTTTACAGCCAGTTACAGCCTGTTCCAGCTTGTTCCAACACTTGCAAATAGTATTTCTTCAATCCTTGGGCACCCATAGTATTAGAAATCAGGGGGTAAGATGTGTACGGTCCAGATCAAGGCTCGTTTTTCAAGAAACGATCCTAACGGTTCTCAAAAAACTATAAATACCCCTTTGATTTTGGGTATTCATTGCACCTTCATTCCTTTCTGCTTGTTCTCTGAATTCTTGGAGGATCTTGAGCTTCTTGAGAACCTCCTTCTGTCCTTTGGACCTCTTGTAAGTATCCTTTCGTGCTTAGTTTAATTGTTTAGCGATTAAAAACTGAAAAGTCAAGCGTTTGCGACAAACGCTTTGACTTTCAAACGGTTGAGCCATTGTTCGCAACGAACATGGCTATGTGATCGTAATTAGGTAGGTATTAAACCCTCAAAAGGGCACCTCCTAATTACCACGTTTACTTAGTTAAATTGTCGGGTCAAATGAAAGTCAAACGGGTTAATTTTAAATAAATGCATAACTATTAGTATAAGAAACCATAAAATCAGTTTTCTCACTTTAATAACTTGGTAAATATTAGTTGAACATGTCTAAGCATGTTCAACCCGACAATTCTAAGTATAGGCTTGGTTCGGAACCACAAGTCGCAAAAGTTGACTTTTGCTTTGACTTTCAGTTCTGACCTGATTTAGCTTAGTTTAGATATGCCTTAGGATTCCTTTAGGACCATGTTATAGGTTAGGGTAACCCTCTGAGGTTATACAACTTGGATCCTTAGTTATCCTATTCATTGCATGTTTCCGTTATATGTTTAAATGTTGACCATTATGCCCTTTTGACCCAAAAACGAGAATTTTGAAAATGTGAGATGACAATAATCTTTATTACTGATTTATAAACTTGTCCCTAAAATTTGACATCAATTTGAGGTCTAGATTAGGAGTTATGCTCATTAGCGTAAATGAAAAGCTTTTTATGAATTAAACGGCATAATTAGCATATAGCCTATCTAAACCCAAATTTTAATACCAAACTTTTTACCCACTGATGTAAAATAATATTTTGGGATTTTGAAGATTTTTATTTATTTTTAGGCTGAGCATAACATAGAGTTCTAGCTTTGAATCGGTAATTGTCGATTTTGCCCTTTTGGCCTATAAAATGAGTTTTACGTAATATTTTGATACCAAACTTTTTGCTACTGATTTTATATCATAAATAAAATGTTTTTAAACTTTATAAACTGACCGAAAACTCAGATTTCCTATTTAAACCCGAAAATCGCTTAAAATCGACTTTTACGCGTTTTAAGCGCATAGTATGTATTAAAACTATTTTAAATATATAAGGTTTAATACATACTGATGTTTTAAGTAAATTTTCATAATTAAACAGTAGGCAAAAGTTTTAAACTCAGAATTCTAATTTTGACCTTTAAAGCTTAAGTGAAATTACCAAAATGCCCCTTCGGTGCATAGTTTGGTTATAATTAATAAATTTCACATATATGTAATACTCTACTGATATAACTTATTAAATTAAGTATTTTTATTGATTATATTAGACCTAAACCTTAGATTAATATTTAACCTCTCTTATAACCTTTAAAATGACCTAAATACCCCTACAGGGCATAAATTGGTTTTAAATTCGTTTTGGGCATAATGGAAGATATCCTACTGATATCACAACATATTTAAGGCATATTAACTTAGGAAACCTGTTCATGACTCATGTGGTTACCCGTTACGCACTTTCTCGTTCGGATCGGCTTATGTAACTAATTTGCATATATTAGCCGAAACGGGTCAAACCATATCATTTTCATCTCAAAATCCAGAATCTGTTTAGTTTACCCTTGTTACACAAGTATACAAGCTTGTCGGGTCTAAACCACATTCTAATCCGGTTCTCGCTTAATCATGCGTTTTGAACCGTATCCTCTTTTAAAAACTAACCGGTCTAAGCATAGGCTTAATTAAGACCCGTTAGGATTCTAATAGGTTAATAAAAACCTTCGTTCCAGATTAGGAGCCCAGTAAAAGCTATCTGTTGCTTGGTGGTATACGGCTGGGATAAATTGTATAAATTTGCTCAGGTAAATACTCTTAACTTATTTTCCCTATACGGGCTTGGGATACAATATTATAATAATACCGCTTGGTCGGGTATGTAGTCATTTAAATCGGATTGTGATTAATGTATTTACATAACTCGTTTTATTGTGTATTATTTGGTGTATGGCCTTTGGGGGTTAAATGACCATGTCCTGGATATCCTTGGCATCATTCAAAGAAATGGCCACGACCTAAGCACGGGGTGTAGGCGTACACCTGACAGTTGCATTATGTAAAAACTGGTAATCCACTTAAAGGAATCAACCTTGTGGGCATTATACCTGTGGCGTGTCAGTAAATCTTGTCCGGCCCTACAAACCGGCCCTGACGGACGACAAATAAGTAAAAACTGTATACATGATTATATATAAATAATTATCCCAAGTTATAAAAAGTTTTGTGCCATGTGCATTCAAATCAATTTTTAAAACATTTTCAAAATGAGTCAGTTAATTGTATTTACAAGTGTAAACTGACGTATTTTCCAAAAAGGCTAAGTGCAGGTACTATACGTAATAGGCTGGCTACTCCAGGCATCAATAATCAATCTCGCAAGCTCTAGATGTTAAAGTCTATTGAACAATTATCTTTTAATTGATCCGCCTGTGGATCCTTTACATTCCGTTTGTAATACTTTGATATTACTTTATATCGGTTTGTAATATATTCATCTTTTGCTTCCGCTGTGCATTTAAATTTGTGTTGTTTGACTATGATGATATCAACTACGTCACGATACTCCCCACCGGGCCCACCGGTAGGTAATACATGGAAATATCGGGGTGTGACAATCAGGATCAGGAATTTATCAAAAAAAATGTATTCGGATTCTGTCATTCCCCTAATGAAATACCTAGAAAGCGGGAACAGGATTTGTCAAGTCCTATAGCGCTATTACATACTACTGAGCGGCGTGATCAATGTTAATGAATGTACTACTTCGTCATACCAAATGTCTTTTTCAAATGTAAGCATGTCATGAAAATGTCTTTGTAAAACCATGTAATAGGCATACTAAGTCAATATGCCAATATAATGTCTTTGAAACCAAATGTTAGGTATACTAAGTCAATATACCATAAAATGTCTTTGAAATAATGTATTATATGTAATATGTAATAAAACATGTATAATGTCATGAAAACGAAAAGTAAAGTTATGCACATATGCTTCACCCCAAAACATTTGAAAACGTAAAATAGGGGAACTATGTACTCACCTTTGGGTGCGTTTTTATATGTTAACACAATCCCTCAAATTGTTTATTCGTCCTAAATTAAATAAGAACGATTTAATAATCAAAAACCCACAAAAATACCTAAGTTTCTCCGATACTTAAAATTTTCACACAAACTTCGAGATTTTCTCGAAAAGTTATTATTTTTTATTATTGGTGTATTTATATATATATAAGTTCATATATGTATATTTTAGAAACTTTGCGACCTGAACGATTTTATTGGTGACCCTTATCATGATATAAGCAATATATCTACGATTTGCGCGTCGTAATATATGTATATACTCAAATGTAACATACAAATAATAGCGTAATACACATAATCTTGTCAAGTATTAACATGTCATCATACACATATCATAAATCACATAACACATTGTAACGCATAAAATTTACCCATGAATAAACCACTCTAGTGTATGTCGAAAAACACTTATTTTAGCGATTCGGTAACATTTTTGGGCGTCGGAAGTCACGTATGACCAACCAAACACCAAGTAAACTTAATATAAGTTAAAATACTTATTTTTATATAAAAAATATCAGTTTACTTACTGATCTAAAATAGTTTTATAAAAATCCTCCGAAAAGCCGATTTTTAACCGTTTTACCGCATAGTTTTGCATCAAACGTTACCCGAACCATCCCAAATCGAAACGACTTGATATTTTAATATAACCCATGTTATTTACTGAATAAAATAGTGGTTATACTCATGATAGTTCATGTCTCACATAAAGCACATAAATCATGCAAATTTCACATATTTTACCACTTTTTAAGCCATATGTACAACATGCAAAGCTATCAAACCTATGTCAAAGTTTCATGCCATTATAATATACCAAATAATGTTATTTTTAGTGTTTATAACCTGTTCAAAAATATTTTTGTCATACAACCATTTTTTATCATTTCTTGAGCTTTAAATCAACATGTATTGTCATGTACAAGTGTCTAAAGCATACTATCATAGCATCATCATTTTACATGAACCAAATGCATCCAAAATGCAACTTATTTATGTTTATTTGCTGATGTATTTGAACATTTATCATATTGTTGATGCACGGGAATGTCTGTTGACTACGTTTGTATCAAGTCATAGGTCAAGATTGGAGCTTGAAAGTTAAAATTAGGGTTTATCTTGTAATTTCTCTTATGTGTACATAGGTTAGATAGGTAATTTCGCTTTTATGTACATGTTAGATAGGGTTTCGCTCTTAGGGTCATAGGTGGTTTCGCTTATGTGTCACTAAGGAAGGTTTCGCTTATAGTGCACATAGGAGTTTCGCTTATATGGACTGTCCATATAAGCGAAACCAGCTAGCCTATATATACCTCATGTGTGGTCTTCATTTGGGACGTTGGAGCGAAACCTGATCTTGTGCTAGGCAATGGAACTCTGTCAAAATCATTTCAGAAAGCAATAAAAGAGAAGGAATTGAAAAGGAAAAGCTGTGTAACTTCATTTACGTTGATTCCGCCTTCGTATGTGAAGATGAACGTTCTCAACTGACTGTTTAGGGTCGGAACACGGTCCAACAAGTGGTATCAGAGCTTCAGGACGAGGAGTTCAAACTACTACAGCTGATTCGACAAAATTCTCTCATTTCTACTCACTTTCTCTCATACTTTTTCGATTTGAACTGGTTCCTACGGTTGAAATGACTTGATTTTTTAGTATAACGTGTAAAATACAGTAATAACAAACCCTAGAAAGATTCAGGTTAAAATACGGCTTAAAAATGGTAAAAATCAGTTAAAAATAGGGTTTCGCTTTTACGAACAATCGAAGGATTTCGCTCAAAAAGACATTCTACTGGTTTCGCTCATAAGAACATTGCTTGATTTCGCTTATTCGGACATCTTGGTATTTCGCTTATTCGAACATCTTGGTATTTCGCTTATAGGGACATCACATAGTTTCGCTCATATGGACAAATATAGTTTCGCTTATTCGGACATATGTGATTTCGCTTATTTGTCAAGACTGATTTTGTTTATGTGTCAAGTCTGATTTCGCTTATCTGTCACAATTTCTGATTTCGCTTATTGTGACATACTACTATTTCGCTTATCAGTCACAATAACTGATTTCGTTTATAAGTCATACTATTGATTTCGCTTTTGTGTTACTGTTTTTCAAAATTTCGAAAATTTTTCTAAGTGTTTGTTGATTTTGCAGGTACATTCAAGATGGATGACATTTTCTTGAACCCGTTTAGTGACATGTACGCATTCGCTGGAAATTCCGGAAACGATGATTCTTCGTCTAGTAATACGAATGAGAATCCGCCGAATACGAAGAAAAAGTTAACGGAAGCTTGGGAATCTGAAAGTGCCTTCGGAACATTCAATAAACCTCCAAAGCTAATGGCTATCGAGGAATACAGTCGGTGGTCAAGAAAGTTTGAAGATTGGTTGATGGCATTCGCATTTCCCAGCTGGAAAAGTCTGAAAAACGGTTATGTCGATGGAAACAAAAATGGTGAAACTTTAAGATCAGGTGAGGAGATTGATTCATTTGTAGCTGAACAAAAATGTGTGGCATTGTTATTTCAGTCCGTCCGGGAAGACATTATTGCCTTGATCGATTATTCAAATGCAAAAGATCTTTGGGAAAAGCTAGAAAAGAAATGTATAGGTAGTGAAGAAATCAAGAAAAACAAAAAGAAACTACATAGGAAAGAGTTTGATATGTTTGGGTGTTTAAAGAACGAATCAGTGTAAAAAATGATTGAGAGGTTTGGACACTTGAAGTTGGAACTAGCTAGACATGGAATTAAGTATCCTGATGATGAGCAAGTAGACAAGTTGTTCGATTCGTTGCCAAACGAGATGGATTGGAGATATTATGCTCTCATGCTAAAAAACACTATCTTGCCGAAAGATCTTACTCCATATTTGCTGATTGAGAGACTCGAGAGTCACGAGTTGGAACTGAAGAAGACATATAAATTTTTTAACTCATCTTACCAGCAGAATTTGGATTTGTATTATCCAAAAAGCATGATGCCAAAAGCAACTTCTCCCAAAACTGCATTTTCTGCTGAGAATGTGTCCACAGTAAGCAAAGAAAGTCAAAGCAGTGGAAATCACAGTGGTTATCACAGTGAATCTTCATCATCTACAAGTCATTCTGATGCAAAGAATCGTTTTCAATGCAACATTGCAATAGACTTGAAGAATGCTCAGAATTTTGATGAGGAGTCGGCTAAACAGCAGATGATCTTCCTAGCATCTGTGTTGGAATCGTATGAAGGGTTAGTAGCAGGGAAGATAGGCAACACCAACCTGACGAAAGAAGATTATGATCAGATTGATCCGGAGGAAATGGAGCTGATCGACATTCGTTGGTGTATGGCCAATGCTGTTCGTCGAGAACAGCGTTTCATGGAAATAACCGGCAGGAAGACAATTGGTGGTCCATCTACCAAACTGGGGTTTGATAAGTCCAAGGTGACTTGCTTCAAGTGTAAGCAGAAAGGTCACTTCAAACGAGAATGCAGAAACGCTTATGCTGATGAGTCGGAGAACCCTTTCAGAGAGGATTACTACAAGAAGGCAATATATCATCAGAATAAATCCGAGCCGCCTAGATTGAAGCAGGTTGAAGACAATAGAGAGAAATCTAGAGCTCTTGCGGTAATTTACGATGATGAAGGGTATGATTGGAGTCAAGAGGTTCTACCGGAGGAAGATGCGGTTGGTTACGCATTCATGGCGAAAAACGACGAACCTGTTCTGTGGAAAGACAACAGAACTGAAGAGCAGAAGTATAGATACAGAAAAATGCTGGCTGAAAACAGGATAATTAGAATATCCGGTATCTATTTAGAAGCAAGGAGAGCAAATAGATGGGATCCGGACAGAGAGTGTTATCTTGATGAATATGGAAATATTGCGATCGATGACAAAACGCTTGATATCGAAGCCATAATCAAGGAGTACAAAGAAGAGGATGAGTATTGGCAGAATAAATGGTGGGGAACTTGAGAAGAGAAAAAGGAGAAAGAAGAGACAGAGAAATCAAAGAAAGTTGATACTGGAGTTATTAACACAACGCAGGAGTTGACTGCAGAGAACCTGGGAAAAATGGCTGACAAAGTGCTGGCCGCTAAGGCACTTGAGGTAGACTCTAACTTCGTGTCTGAGTCAAAAAGCCAGGTCAGTTCAAATTTGTCAACAAATGTGTCAGGTAAACAAATTGATGGAAATGCTGATTGCAAAAATTGCAACAAAGAGTGCAAATTTTGTAATACAGTCACGTATCTAAACGGTAAGAAAGTTGAAGATCTGACAGCAAAGGTCAGAAGCGTTGAGAATCAGATTCTTGATCGTGACAAAACAGTTAAAGCTTCAACTGAACGGATAAGAGAATTAACTAGCCAAATTGAAAATGATAAAATTGATCATGAAAAAGTTAAAAAGGAAAATGAAAAGTTAATTCTTGAAAACCGTCAGATTTCTGAGAAGTTTGAAAAACTCAAAAGCACAATGAAAGATAATGATGATCGAAATGGTAAAACTTATAAAGAAAACGTTCAACTAAAAGCAGTGCTTAGAGTAAAAGAAGAATCAATCAACCAACAACTGGATGAAATCGCTAAACTGAAACTTAAATTTCAAGAGGCTGAAATTGAAAACGAGCGAATCCAGTTGAAGCTTAATAGTTACAGCTCCGCAAGCTTTGTTTTGCAACTCATTATTCCCAAACCCATCGGGAAAGACAAAGCAGGAGAAGATGTGTATTCTGATGGAACCGGGGTGGGTTTTCATCAAGTTCCACCACCTGTTCTTGATAACTACACGAAAAAGCAATCAGGGTTGGTTGAAATTGAAGAAGAAAATGAAATGAATCTTCCGGATTCAATTGATGTCACGTTCACATCTTCCATTGACGATAGTGTCCAAAATGATATTGTAAAAGGTGTTGTTGAAAATGTGCTAAAAACGGATAGTGACACTACTGAGGAAGATAGGTGTTTCTTGGACAAATACATTCTGAAACAAAAGTCCAAGAACAACTTAAATGAAGAATCAAATCCTGTCATGTACAAGATGTTGGGTTCAGATAAGTTGTTTTCGGATTCTGAGTTTCCGATTGAGAATGTAAATGTGAACAAATTGACAAATGTTTTCAAGTTGGTCGAAGTTGAGTTGTCAAAAGTGAACAATCTGAGTCAAACAAAGAGAAAAATGAGTTTTGAGAAAGATAAAGCTTACTACAAGAAATCTGTAGTTCCACCGTGTTTTTATAATAACAATCGAAATAACTGGTCGGGTGGTTATCAGGGTGGTAGGAATTATCAGAAAAGAAATGTTCCAAACAAGAGGTTTGCTGAAAAGAAAAAGTTTGTGAACAGTTCGAGTTCACTTGCTGATGAAGAGAAAGAGATTTTTTCAAAATCAAATGAAGAGTTCTTTAAGAAAAGAGCTTCACAGTCTCAGTCTGAAGGCACAAGTCGAGTTGTTGATACTCGAACATGTTTCAGATGTAATCAAGTTGGTCACATTGCACGAAAGTGTACCAATGTGAAGCCTAAGACTGAAACTGTGAAGATTCAAAAGAAGAAAGTTGAGGTGAAGGGTAAAGCACCAATCGTTGTTGAGAAAAAGAGTGTGAAAAATGACAACATCAAAGTGAAAAATGAACCCATAATGAAAGTGGTAACTAAAAATGACAAATTTTACAAGCGGGTTGCATTATCTCAACAAGTTTGGAAACCAAAAAGTGAGAAAAAGATTTCACCTTCTGAGGATTCAATTCAAATTGATTATGATGCAAATTTTCCACCTCTTAAGACTGAAAACTTCAAAATTCAAATTGCGAGAGTCAAGGTTACACCTAAGGCTGATGAGGCCTGGGTGGACACCATGTTCGAATAAACAATTTGAATTGTCGGAGCTTCCTGGATCACGAAGCATGAATCGGCATCTTTATTAAAGTTTAAGTCAAAATTTGTTATGTGCAGGATCTTCCAAAACTTGTATCCAGATGGATCATGGATAGTGGAGCTTCAAGACATATGACAGGGAAGACTGCGTTGCTGTATGATGTGAGAAATATCAATGGTGGTTATGTGGGATTTGCTGGTCATGAAGGTGGTAGAATTATTGGTGAAGGAACGTTATCCAACGGGATTGTGACGTTTGAAAGAGTTAACTACATTACTGAGCTGGAGAATAATCTGCTTAGTATCTCACAGATTTGTGACAATATGTATACTACTTACTTCACTGATAAAGAATGTTTGATCTTGAAACCAGGATTTGTTATCCCTGAAGAATGGATTATCATGCGGGCACCTAGAGTGAATGATTTATATGTGTTGGATATGAGTGTAGCAACTACAACTACTGGTCAAGCACATTGTTTTGTTTCTAGAGCAACTGAGAAAGAATCGAAGTTGTGGCACCGAAAGATGGGACATATACATCTTAGGAAGATGAATCACTTGGTGCACAATGATTTGGTTCTTGGAGTTCATGTCAAAGGTTTTCATCTGGAAGGGGAGTGCATTAGTTGTGTTAAAGGCAAGCAGAAGAAAAAGTCACACCCTACAAAGCAAGTCAATTCAGTTTTGAGACCTCTGGAAAGACTTCACATGGATTTGTTTGGTCCTGTGAATGTCAAAAGTATTACAGGAGATTACTATTGTTTGGTTGTTACTGATGATTATTCCGGATTTTCGTGGGTTTCTTTCTTGAAAACGAAAGACGAAACATTTGACAGTTTGATGGCGTTGTTTAAGAAAATTGAGAATCTGTACCAACGGCGTATCAAAAGAATTCGTAGTGGCAATGGTACTGAATTCAAGAACAGTAAGATGGAAGAATTTTATGATGAAAGAGGTATATTGCATGAATTTAGTGCTCCGTATACTCCGCAGCAGAATGGAGTCGCAGAACGCAAAAATAGGACACTAATCGAGACGGCTAGAACTATGCTCGCAGATTCAAAGTTACCGATAAATTTTTGGGCTGAAGCTGTTTCCGCCGCATGCTATACGCTCAACAGGGTTCTCACTGTCAAGAAGTTCAACAAAACATGCTTTGAGCTAATCAATAACCGTAAACCGAATTTGAAGTATCTAGAACCGTTCGGGTCACCCTGTACTGTTATAGAGCCTCATGGAAAGTTTGGTCCGAAGTGCATTGAGGGAATATTTGTTGGTTATGCAAATCCGATGCGACGTGTTTTCGTTCCAAGTGAGAAGCGGATTATTGAAGCTGGAAATGTTGAATGCCAAGGTTATACTTTGCCGCCGCAGAATCCTGGTGATTCATGGCGTTATCATTATGACAAACTGTGGGATTCGTTTGACATGAGAGAAGAATCAGAGGATGATGAAGATTTCTTTGATGAGTTGGATATTTTGCGCGAATACGAGTCACAGCAAAGGTTCCCAGCTGAGTATTCGAGGCGACCACAGGAAATTTCAAATGACGATGAAGCAGGTCCGAGTAATGCTGGTGAACATGATGATGTCCAACAGAATGAAGTTGCTCAGGATAATCAGTTGGATCAGAATGATAATCAAGAAGCTGAAAACATGCCAGTCTTTGATCATGGTGATTCAGATTCTGAGGGGGAGCAAATTCAGATTTCAAGTCAAACAAACCAAGTCGGTGAACAAGATGTAGATCAGAATGTTACTAATCTGGAGGGCAATGTAGATGTTCCAAGCGAAGTGATGCCGCGAACAATTTCATATCATCCAGAGGAGTTGATCATAGGAGAATTGCAAGCAGGCGTTCGCACTCGAAGACAGATTGATAAAGGGCTTACATGTTTTTATACAATAGTTGCTCCTTTGCAAACTGAATTCTCATTGAGTTGTTTTATCTCGCAGGTTGAACCAAGAACTTACAAAGAGGCGCTTACTGAAGATTCTTGGGTCAATGCAATGCAGGAGGAACTAAGCCAATTCGAGAAATTAGGAGTGTGGAAGTTAGTGGATTTGCCGGATGGTCATAGAAAAATCAATACAAAATGGGTATTTAAATGCAAGAGAGACGATAGAGGAGTTGTGATTCGCAACAAAGCTCGACTCGTTGTTCAGGGCTTTAGTCAACAGGAGGGGATTGATTTTACAGAAGTCTATGCTCCTGTAGCACGACTAGAGGCAATCAGAATTTTCCTAGCATTTGCATCTTGGAAGAATTTCAAAGTATATCAGCTAGATGTAAAATCGGCGTTTCTTTATGGGAAGGTCAAAGAGCTGTATGGTTTACACCAGGCCCCGAGAGCTTGGTACGAGACTTTGTCTCAACACCTACTAGCCAACAAGTTCATTCGTGGAAAAGTGGATGCCACTCTCTTCACTAAAGAGGTCGATGGTCATCTTCTGATAGTTCAGATTTATGTGGACGATATAATTTTTGGGTCAACAAATGAAAGTCTGTGCAAAGATTTTGAATCAGTGATGAAGCAAAAATTCGAAATGTCATCAATGGGGGAGATGAAATTCTTTCTGGGTCTACAAGTTGAACAACTTCCTGAGGGAATTTTCATTCACCAGACGAAGTACGTTCATGATATTCTAGAGAAATTTGGGATGTCAAGTTCTACTCCAGCTGCTACCCCACTTGCAACAAATCATGGGATTCACCCAGATCTCACCGGAGACAGGGCTGATGAAACGTTTTACCGATCCATGATAGGTTCTTTGATGTACTTAACAGCTTCACGTCCTGATATCATGTACCCAACGTGCCTCGCAGCAAGATATCAATCTAACCCGAGAGCTTTGCACATGATTATTGTGAAGAGGATATTACGCTACCTGAAAGGAACTCCTTCATTGGGGTTGTGGTATCCTAGAAAAGGCGATTTTATGCTCGAAGGGTATTCCGATTCGGATTTCGGATGCTGCAAAGTCAATTCCAAATCAACAACTACAGGATGCCAGTTCTTTGGACCTAGATTGGTTACCTGGCAGTGTAAGAAACAAACGTCTGTGGCGCTATCTACATGTGAAGCGGAGTATGTTTCTGCTAGCAGTTGCTGCTCTCAGATCCTGTGGATACAGCAACAGATGCGCGACTACGGTTTGCAGTTTCTTAACACACCTCTTTTTGTTGATAATGAGGCCGCAATAAATATAACAAAGAATCCAGTACATCACGCTACAACTAAACACATAGAAATTCGTCATCACTTTATTCGTGATTGCTTTGAGAAAAAGTTGATACGAATTGAGAAAATCCACACTGACGAACAGAAAGCTGATTTACATACCAAAGCTTTTGATAAAAATCGGTTTCAATATTTGTTAAAACTGAATGGTATGAAGCTTCTTTCGGTGTTGGATGGAATTGTGGGCGTTGATGAGAGTACTATTGCGGATGAAGACGAGAAACAATCTGCAATGGTTTGTCGATTTTTTACTTGTTTTGGTATTTAGGGGGAGTAGATAGGTGTATATAGTTTATTTTTCAGAAAATACAAAAACAGTAAAAAATACAAAAATACAAAAACATGATAAAATTTGAAAAAGAGCTTGTGTATATAGGGAAAATGATAGTACATTGGCTAGACAATTACAGTATGCTATAGAATTGTAAAGTTTAAATGAGTTAAACAGTCTCACTGATGATGTGTCGATAGGTTTTCCCACATTTAGTAGATTTATTCGGGATATAAACCTAAAATTTCAAACTTGTGAAATTCGTGGGGAACACTACTTGGATATATAGGTAACCCCTGAAATCTCGTTTGAAAGGTCTCGTATTCTGATATACAGGTTTTTATACTCAATGATGTCTGGGGTATTATTCCGGGACTTCTGCTGAATGGAAGTTCTGACCTAGTCCTTGGATAATACTTTCCACAAATGCTTGAAACATAGCATAAACCCTCAGCATGCAGATGAAACAATAAAATTGATAGTCGCTGCTGTTGTAGCTAAAAGATCCTCTAAAGGGGACATACCGTAAAGTCGAAGCTGATATCTCTCTGCGTATACGGAAGTATCGACCTGAGATCCCTCGGCCCTCGCATTACCTAATTTACGTACATATATCATTGTAGTATACTCACCCGTAAGACTGAATATTGGGATTCTGGATACGGGAGTATATTCAAGAGGTGGGACACATGAGTGAGCTAAGTTCATAATACATCTAAATCGTATCCTGATTAAATTGAAATTTGTGTGGGAATTTAAGATGGATCAGTATATCGACAATCGAGGTGAATTGTTTAAGTCTGAGTATGAAATGAAGCTTAACGGTACTTGTAATTTGTCTGAAAAGCTGATATGATTCCCTGACACGCTCGCCAAAAATAAGTTTGTAAATAGTTTACTTTGTTTAATTTCTGCAATTTAAGTTTTCTGTATTTCATTTCTTAGTTTAGAACACTTTATAAAATCCAAAAAGATTTTATTTCTGCTTTATTTTTGACAAACCAAAGTGGAGAGTTGATTGTTGGATTCTCAGATGTTTGAAGCAGATGCAAGAGATTCTAGACTGAAGAATGAGGAGAGCTTACTTTGATGAAATTTGATTTATTGAAAAGTCAAAAACAAGTTCATTAACTTGATACTTGTTATTTTCAGAAAATGTGTAAATTGTTGTTTTCAAAATCAGTTTGATTCGTCAAATAGTCAACCAAGGTCATTAAATTGAACTTGGTAGATTAATCGAGTGATCAGGGTTATTAACTTGGACCTGAATACTTGAGTGGATTGCTAAAGCTGATTGCGTTTGTGATTTATTGTTGAAAAGATAGTTTGTAATGTTTGATGTTTGAGACACAGGTTTTTGGACTTCATATTGAGAGGGGGAGTCTGTGAAAGGGGGAGTCTGGATCAACAGTCAAAGGGAAATCTGAAGATGGAGCCAGGACAAGATTGTAAACCTGTGAAGATAGAATGCTTATGATGAAAAGACAGAGTTCGAGAAAAGACCAAGACTGAAGACTCGGAGCTGAAGACTTCGTCAACATCCAAGGGGGAGTCTGTTGATGCGCGGGAATGTCTGTTGACTACATTTGTATCAAGTCATAGGTCAAGATTGGAGCTTGAAAGTTAAAATTAGGGTTTATCTTGTAATTTCCCTTATGTGTACATAGGTTAGATAGGTAATTTCGCTTTTATGTACATGTTAGATAGGGTTTCGCTCTTAGGGTCATAGGTGGTTTCGCTTATGTGTCACTAAGGAAGGTTTCGCTTATAGTGCACATGGGAGTTTCGCTTATATGGACTGTCCATATAAGCGAAACCAGCTAGCCTATATATACCTCATGTGTGGTCTTCATTTGGGACGTTGGAGCGAAACCTGATCTTGTGCTAGGCAACGGAACTCTGTCAAAATCATTTCAGAAAGCAATAAAAGAGAAGGAATTGAAAAGGAAAAGCTGTGTAACTTCATTTACGTTGATTCCGCCTTCGTATGTGAAGATGAACGTTCTCAACTGACTGTTTAGGGTCGGAACACATAAAATCAAACTTCAAAACTCATATACACACACACACATATATATATAGGGAGAAGATCATGCGAGAACCACCTCTTATTGCGAGATCCGCGAGAACCAATGTGAACACAACCAAAAATGCCTAAAAATAGCTAAAAAATACACAAATTTTTTTTAATATTTTTTATATAAAAATCACTACTTTTCGAAGCCAAAAATAAATAAAAAAATTAAAAAAAAAAAAAAAAAATTTTTGGCCACTAAAAGTAGCGATTTGAGCATAAAAATATTAAAAAAAAAATTTAGATTTTTTAAGATTTTTTTTAGATTTTTTTAGGTTTTTTGGGGGTTTAGTTTTTAGAATTTTAGCTTGGGGGGGGGGGTTAGGTTTTTTGAGGGGTTTTAGTTTTTAGCATTTAGCTTAAGGTGGGGGGGGGGGGGGGGTTGGGGGGGTTTAGGTATTTTTTTGGGGGGGGGGGTGGGGGTTAGTTTTTTTTAGGTTTTTTTTAGCTCTTTTAGGTTGTGTTCACATTGGTTCTCGCGGTTCTCGCAATAAGGGTGGTTCTCGCATGAGCTCCTCCCTATATATATATATATATATATATATATATATATATATATATATATATATATATATATATATATGTACGGTCATGTACATAGATATACACCACCATTTTTATTTGTATCAAGACCCATCTCTTTTTAGATTTCAAGTTTGTGAAAATTCCAAGATTCAAGAGAAACTTTAAATCATCAAGAACAACCAAGAATCAAAAGAGAAACATAAATGTTATACCTTCAAGATTCAAGTAAGTTGTTGGACGAGATTTAGATGATAGGAAGCTTGAAATCACTTGAAAGCACCTTGGAAACCCCTTTTGATCTTCACACCAACTTGAATTTAGCTTGAAATGGGTTTGGATCTTGAAGAACAAAGTTGAAGATTTGAAGATGGAGAGAGAAGAGGGGTGTACGGTTGGGAGGAGAGAGAGAGAGTGAGGGATATGGAGTGATCTTGTAGGATTTGTTGAGATATTGAAAGATTAGGAAAGATATGAAAGGAGATATGGAAGATCAAGAAGGTAACATGTGTCTACAAGTGTCAAACTAGAAGAGAAGTGGCAAAGGGGAGGCATATGAGGCCGCCACCTCCACCCTCCACTCTCATACTCATGCATTCTTTTATATAAATGTGTTATATGTAGGCTAAAATGGTTGTTTAACTGGATACTGGGTATTTTATCTAGCGTTTAAATCCCGGTTTATGGCGTTCTAAATTATTTTTATTATTCTATAAAAATAAACTCGCCAAAATATTACTGAAATAAATTTCAGTTGCCGAGACTGGTTGCGTTGCCTGCGTTATGCAGTAGAAGCACTGTGTTATGCAGTAACACACGGTACGCGCTTAAACTTGAAAAATAATGTTTTTAAGCGTTTTAATTTATTTTTCAACACGGACCTGATTAAAAATAAAATTTTAATCATAACAGAATATTTTTAGAATTTAAATATTATCCGGGCGGTCACCAACGTTCGTTTCGCAGTTTTGTCGTAATTAGTTCTTTAGTTCAAATAAACATGTTTTTGCCATACCGAATCCTTCTAAACTTATTTCTAAGTTATGTAAAGGGTATTCAGGGTAGGTTTGGCTTATGTCACAGTTCCGGAGTGTACGTCGCGTTAAACTGATTATGTTTACGTAACGGTTTATGATTTCACTTCCAGAACAGGTTTAAGAGTTCGGAATTGAACAATGATTGATAACGTGCTAATGTCACAAATAATTAAACAAATATTGAAATTAAAAAAACCATATTTTATTAAATACAAAGTTGTTCGGGACAGTACAAGAATTAAAATACACAGATGTCACAGTCTCCCCTACTTTAGGAAATTTCGTCCCGAAATTTAATTAGAGGAAACTTGTGGGAATAGATGTGGATATTTCGTCTTCATTTGATCCTCTCGTTCCCAAGTAAACTCTGGGCCACGTTTGGATTCCCAGCAAAATTTGACTATCCGTATGCCCTTGCGCTTGAGTTTCTTGACTTGATGGTCCAATATTTCCACAGGTTTCTCGACGAAGTGCATCGTCTTGTCGACACGAATCTCATCAAGGGGGATGTGGAGGTTTTTGTCAGCCAAACACTTTCTCAGATTGGACACGTGGAAAGTTGGATGAACATTTCCAAGTTCAGGAGGCAGCTCAAGTCTGTAGGATACTTTTTCGATCCTTTCAATGATCTTGAATGGTCCAACATATCGTGGTGCAAGTTTTCCTTTCTTCCCAAATCTGATTACACCTTTCCAAGGAGATACCTTGAGTAGGACGAGATCACCGACTTGGAATTCCAAAGGCTTGCGTCGTCTATCCGCGTAATTCTTTTGACGGCTTCTAGCTGTTAAGAGGTTGTCGCGAATTTTCTTGACTTTGTCTGTAGTCTCTAGAATGAGTTCAGGTCCAGTGAGCTGAGCTTCACCAATCTCATTCCAGCAGACCGGCGAACGACATTTTTGACCGTATAAAGCTTCGAAAGGAGCCATGTTGATGCTGGAGTGATAACTATTATTGTAGGAGAATTCGATCAACGGAAGATGCGAATCCCAACTACCACCAAAATCGATCACACAGGCTCTAAGCATATCCTCCAATGTCTGGATTGTTCTTTCAGATTGTCCATCCGTTTGAGGATGATAAGCTTTGATCAAATTGAGTTGGGTTCCCATAGCAGATTGCATGGTTCTCCAAAAGTGAGATGAGAATCGAGCATCTCGGTCTGATATGATGTTCAAAAGAACACCATGTCGGGATACAATTTCATCTACATAGATCTTGGCAAGCTTGTCAGTAGATAAATCCTCACGGATTGGCAAGAAGTGCGCTGATTTTGTCAAACGATCGACTACTACCCAAATGGCATCATGACCTTTCTTAGTGCGCGGAAGTTTGGTAATAAGATCAATGGTAATGTTTTCCCATTTCCAGACTGGTATCTCTGGTTGCTCCAATAATCCAGAGGGATGTTGATGTTCTGCCTTAACCTTAAGACAAGTAAGGCATTTTGATACGTATAAGGCAATGTCTTTCTTCATTCCCGGCCACCAATACTGGGTTCGAAGATCCTTATACATTTTGTCTGCACCAGGATGAATTGAATAACGAGACTTATGAGCTTTATCCATCAACAAGGTGCAGAGATTGTCTATACTTGGGACTCACAAACGACCCATGAAATAGAATATCCCAAAGTCCCTTAATTCAAGCTCAGGTTTAAGGTGACACGGTAATTCTTTACCCATCAAGCCTTGTGTAACACAAGTATGTTGAGCTTGAAAGATGCGGGTTTGAATATTAGATCGAACTCGAATGCAATGCAGCTTGACTCTTTCTTTTCGACTTAACGCTTCGGCTAGGACATTCGCCTTACCAGGATGGTAGCGAATCTCGCAGTCGTAGTCGTTTAGAAGTTCTACCCAACGTCGTTGTCTCATGTTTAGTTCTTTCTGGTTGAAGATGTGTTGAAGACTTTTGTGGTCTGTGAAAACCACACATTTTGTTCCGTAAAGGTAGTGTCTCCATATCTTGAGAGCAAAAACCACAGCGCCTAACTCAAGATCATGAGTTGTGTAGTTTTTCTCATGGATTTTCAATTGTCATGACGCGTAGGCTATGACTTTGTTCCTTTGCATGAGAACACAACCAAGACCTAGATTCGATGCGTCACAATATACGACAAAGTCGTCGTTTCCCTCAGGTAAAGACAACACAGGAGCATCGCAGAGTTTTTGTTTCAAGGTCTGAAAAGCTTCTTCTTGTTTGGGTCCCCACTCAAAAGGTTTATTCTTTTGAGTTAAGGCTGTGAGAGGAACCGCAATCTTGGAGAAGTTTGAAATGAAGCGGCGGTAATAACCTGCGAGACCCAGAAATGAACGAAACTCGGTAGGAGTAGTTGGTGTATTCCAATCCTTAATCGCACTAATTTTGGCGGGATCTACATGTATACCTTGTTCGTTAACAATATGTCCCAATAATTGAACTTCCCTAAGCCAAAATTCACACTTGGAGAATTTAGCGAAAAGTTGTTCCTTCTTTAGGAGTTCCATTGTTAGACGGAGATGTTGTTCATGGTCAGCTCGTGTCTTGGAATAAATCAGGATGTCATCAATGAAGACGATGATGAACTTATCTAAATATGGCTTACAAACCTTATTCATTAAATCCATGAAGACGGCAGGAGCATTTGTTAAACCGAAAGGCATAACAGTAAACTCATAGTGGCCGTATCGTGTTCGGAAAGCAGTCTTGGGGATATCTTCTTCGGATACGCGAAGCTGATGATACCCAGAACGTAGATCAATCTTCGAAAAGCAGATAGCACCCTGAAGCTGATCAAAGAGATCATCAATGTGAGGTAGGGGATATCGATTTTTGATGGTGAGTTTGTTAAGCTCACGGTAATCGATACACATTCGGAATAATCCATCCTTCTTCTTTACAAATAGGACAGGCGCGCCCCAAGGGGAAAAGCTCGGACGAATAAATCCTTTGTCTGATAACTCCTGCAGCTGCTTCGATAACTCTTGCATCTCAGACGGTGCAAGACGGTATGGAGATTTAGCAATCGGGTTGGCACCAGGGACAAGGTCAATACGGAACTTGATTTTGTGACAACCGGCACCAAACCGGTAATTTCCGTACACTTTAATCATTATTTAATGATTGCAATTATGTGCTTAATTGTCAGCAATGTCTGAACACATACTAAACAAGTGAATTCATGCACGATGTATACTACAAAATATTGCTTTATGCATAAACGAGAGCGTTGCGTCAGAAATATTAGTAAACTCACCGGTAGGACACAATGTGTCAACAGAACTGCAGAAAGCAGTCAGACATTAGAACTGAGACCTAGGTGTACGTCTAACGACAAGAATACATTAAAACCCAAGAGTACATACAAGGGCTTAATATATATACTATACAAAAGAAAAAATAAGCACTAAAAAGCACCCGAAACGCATTTTAAGTGCAGAAATTTATACAAATCAGCTATAAATCAGCTATTAGCACATGAATATCACGCAGAAATTCCGTTTTACTATCCAGAATACTTCCCCAAGTGTCGGGAATCGTAAATGTTACAAAAGGGTACATTAAAGTCACTAAAAAGTGTAATTTGCACTTTAACAGATTAATATCCGACCGAACAACTGGACTTTACCCGGAACATAAAAATAATGTCAATGACACTATTTTTCCTGTTTTGAGCTAGTTAGGGTCCCCGAATACCCTAACACCCGTTATAAATTATAACACACAAATAACTTATTTTAATTCCTAACTAAACTAACCAACACCTAACTAGATGATTGAAATCAAACCCATTACCCTCCCCCTTTTAAACAAACGGTTCCCCAAGGGGACACACACCCCACAATTTTAATTATTTTATTCCATCATGCCAAATATCTAGTTGACACTTTATACAATGGTTATAAATGAAAAGGGTTTATAAGTAAACCTAAGAGATAAACACTTTCATTTTCACAATCACCAACAACAACACACTTTTTCTTTCTCTCTTGGCCTATGTTCGGCCGAAACCACCAACAACCATAGCCCCACCCTCAAGTTTGGTTCTAGCAATATTACTTACATACAAAGGTGAAAGGTCACACACAAGGAAGCTCGGTGCTTATGGAATCTCAAGGACCTCTCTACGACGCTATTAACCACCCATTTTTCGCCTAGTTTCTTCCCTAGCCTCGAGCTAGTAGTAAGTGTCTCTAAACATTCTCTTGTTCATGTTTAAAGTGGTTAATAAGAGATTTAACGGGTAAAAATCATAAACACTAGAGACCAAAGTTTAAAGTCTTGTAAAGAAGATGAACTTGGTGGTTAAAGACTAACTACTAGTGTAAAATTTATGGAACTTGTTTTGTTATGATTATTTTATGTTGTTTGACGCTAGTAGTAGAACGGATCGTCATCTAACCAGGCTAGGTCATGTTCATGAAACATGAACTAGTGTTATGTTAAATAGAAAAGTTGCAAGATGACGAATCTTTCCATAAAATAAACATGAACTTGTGTAAAAATAGTTTTTCTTATAAAGTGCAGTTCTAAACTAGTAGATCTAAAGATCTACAAGTGATATTTTCGAAGGACCACGTAAAATATATACAAGTCTTATTTTAAGTCGGGTCTTTCATGAACTAGAGGTGTTTTTGTGAATAAACAAGTGTGTGGACACTTGTGTAACAAAAGTTTTAACAAAGAAATAATTTTCGTAAAAACCGACTAGAAGTTGTAAAACTTCATGTTCTTTAAAAAATAAGATTTCCAAGAAACCGACTTTATTTTTAGAGATGGAAAAACCTACTAAATGTGTTGAAGAGTTACTACACATTTTTACACAACTTGCAAGCTCATGTGATTGCGATATATGTTTATGTTGGACTAGTTTGATGATGATTGGAAATTGATTGGTTGAATTTTTAAAAGAAAATGATACACTAGTAAGCGTAACCACCTCCAGTTACAGAGGAAACTCTGGCGAAATTTTTCCAGAAAATAACACTTAGAATATTTTTGGTGACAAGTGTTATGAATATATTTTTGACTTGTTTTCCAAACAAACTTCGCCATGATTTTTACTACAAAATTACCAAATACCGAAGGTGGATTTTCATAAATAAAACTTGTTAAATATATATTTAGAATATATATTTATCGCTTGTGTGATTATGTGATTATTTTGTGAACTAGGTATATATTATTTTTAGAGTAAAAATAATATGACTTGGAGATACTCATAACGAGTAAAAGTACAAAAAATATACATGCGACCTATTTAGACAAGATACGTAATTCGGGTGCAAAGTGAAAAATACAAAAAGCTTATATTTATTTTTGAGAAAATAATATAAGTAAGACACTTAGTAAAAAATATAATATTTTAACACAAGAAAGTATACACAAAAGAGAGTGACTGTGCTTGTGCGACGCAAGTCTAGTGACTAACGTTAAGAAAACACGTATAGGTTACGACGTTAATTTAGCAAATCCGGTGAAGTTTACGACGCACAGGAACGCAAAGTTGTGAGTTCATGCTCCCCCTTTTCTTTTAACTGTTTTCAGTTTTATAACTTCGGGGGTGAAATACATGTTCAAATATTATAATGTTTATAAATGGTATGATAACAAGAAATGCACTTGGTGAGGACGAGAACCAAGTAGGATGCGTTATGAGAAATGATAACAAGAAACGCACTTGGTGAGGACGAGAACCAAGTAGGATGCGTTATGAGAAATGATACGAGAAATCGTGTCACGAATAGGGTACATAAGCACCATTAATCAACAATATACCTAGACCGCAGAACAAAAGGTTAGATCTAATGGGTGCCGGGCAGCCACACTCTTGGTGAGGGCGAGAATCGAGTAGTGCTTTTGTGTCTCGGAATATACCAATTAAATGCCTAAGGTTTGGTGACTTCCTATGTCGTGTCACATGTTAATGGCTTTGCAACCCATTAACAATCCTGATACTTACAGGAATACTTTATTTACATAAAATTCATACCATACTAAAACTTGATTAATACTTGAAGTACGTGGGGTACTCAAGAAGATGGGAATTATACTTGAGTACGTGGGGTACTCAAGAAAAAAACTTGAATTATACATGAGTACGTGGTGTACACATGAAAACTTGATTTATACATGACTCAAACTATGTTTTCATACAAAGTATACAAACGTGAAATACAAAAACTGAATGAATTCACACCAACATTATGTTGACGTTTTTCCAAAACTCACATGTATTTCAGGTAACTAGGATGGGTGTGCGCGCGGTCTTGCTTATGCTCGTGGATGTCGCTTATGTTTATCTTTAAATAAAGTTGTAAACTTTTAAGACAATGTTTGATGCGACTTACCGATGTAAACGCTAAACTTATGTTTTCAAATTATGGTATTTGATGTTATTTTACGAGCATGTAGCATGTTTACTCTTCGTATGCAATGAGAACATTTCATGATCACACCTCGTGCTTCCGCCGCAAAAAAAAAAAGGGGTGTGACAGATTGGTATCAGAGCTGCGATTGTAGTGAACCAGGATTCCTTCTCAAGTCTAGTCTACAATCTCTTGGATCCATTCACGAAAACAATTTTCAAAGAGTTTTCATTGCATAAAACGTCCCGCGACATCCACTACCTGAAACTGTCTACATGAGTCTAGAAAAGACACTACAAGACTTAGAGTGCACTTGAGTAGCACTTGTCGTTGACTAGAAATTACTTGCAATTATGTGTGATAGTTAGCATGTACTAGAAGTAGGATGTCATGAGTATACGTGACTTTACCTGAAAGCGATGGACCATCTGAAGGAAGAGATACGAGGATGAAACGAACTGTGCAGACTGTGCAAGGAGTTACGTAATTATGGATGCATACATAAATATGGAATTCAGTGCACAGAAACCACAGCAAGTCTTGTCACATATAGCTTCCCTCAGTGCAAGCCTACTAAGTACTCTGCTAGAGTAAAAATTGTTTGATGTCACTTATGTGGTATATACTTGTGTATATATATATACTACCACTGTCTCGTATGACGATATCAAACAAATGTTTAACCCTGTTGTGTTATGTTCTTCAGAACATGGCACTCAGAAGAGCTGTGAACGCTCGTGACCAACCTCCTCCTCCCCCACTACCAAGAATTTCCGAAGAGCTGGAAGCTCTACTGGAAGAAAGGATCTCCGCTGCTATCGCCCAGTACGAGGCAAACCGAACTCAAGACAGTGGCGGCCCAAGCAACGCTAGACGTAATGGGAACGGAGATTCATCTGAAGGCAATGCAGCTCCAGGCTGCACTTTCAAGCAGTTCCTCGACTGCAAGCCGATGAACTATGACGGCATAGGAGGTGCAGTAGCATTTGTACGCTGGGCGGAGAAGACTGAAGCTGCTATCCGCATGAGCAAGTGTACCGCGGATCAGCAAGTCACTTTTGCTACTGGATTGTTTGTCGATGAAGCTCTGACTTGGTGGAACTTACAAGCCCAAACCTTGGTCGATGTTGCCGATTATGGCCTAACCTGGGAGGAACTAAAGGAAAGAATGAGAGAGAAGTATTGCTCTCGTGCTGAACTCCAAAGACTGGAAAGAGAGTTCTGGCACCTAACCATGGAAGGTGCTGACATTAATGGATATACTCGAAGGTTCCACGATCTGTCTAGAGTGCTTCCCTACATGGTGACTCCCGAATTCAAGCACATTGAACGCTACATTTGGGGACTGGCCCCAGAGTTTCGCGGCATGGTAACTTCGGCCAAACCACAAACAATCACCGAGGCTGTAACTCTGGCTGTCAGCCTTACTGAGGATTGTGTTCGTATGAAGAAGTTATCGTTGAACTCAACAGAAAAGACCGAGACACATGCTGAGTCGTCCTATGACAAGAAAAGAAAGCATTCGAATCTGAATCAAGCAACTCGGAACAACAAAGGTTTCAACAACAAGAAGCATGATGCTAACCCGTCTCAGGAGGCGAAGACCCTTACAACCAAGGCATACCAAGGCTCCATGCCTAAATGCCAAAAATGTAAGTTTCATCATGAAGGAGCTTGTCGCATTCCAAGGTGCGACAAATGTGGTAGATTGGGTCACCAAGCAGAAAATTGTTGGGGAAAAGGAAAGAATGGAAATGGCAAAGGTAACCGGAATGGCCATGGAGCTGGGCAAAGCCAAGGATGCTTTGGTTGTGGAAGCATGGATCATTTCAAGAAAAATTGCCCAAGGGGAAACAACGTTCAGACTCGAGCGTTTGTGATTGGGGCAAGGAAAGCACGCGAGAACCCTAATGTGGTCACCGGTACGTTTCTCATTAACAATCACTTTGCATTCATATTATTTGACACTGGCGCTGATTTAGCTGCATGTCTGTGGAATTTAGACGTATGCTTGGAATAGAATCTAGTAAATTAGAAATTCCTTATTCCATAGAACTAGCCAATGGTAAACTTGTTGAATCGGGCGAAGTTGTTAAAGGCTGCACACTAGAGCTTGGTGAACGAAGATTTAGCATCGACCTCTTACCTATTCAATTGGGTAGCTTCGACGTAGTGGTCGGAATGGACTGGCTGTCCAAGAACAAAGCTGAAGTTGTATGTCATGAGAAAATCATTCGCATCCCTCTGGCGAATGATGAAACTCTCATCGTGCATGGAGAAAAACGAGACGCGCCTCTTCGAATCATCAGTTGTATGAAGGAACAGAAGTGCTTAAGGAAAGGATGTGTCGCTTTCCTAGCACACGTTATAGACAAGAAGGCTGAGGAGCTGAAACTCGAAGACATTCCTGTGGTGAAGGAATTCCCTGATGTTTTCCAGAAGATCTGCCAGGACTACCTCCGCAACGACAAGTCGAATTTCATATAAACTTGGTTCCAGGAGCCGCTCCTGTGGCCAAGGCTCCCTATCGACTTGCACCATCCGAAATGCAAGAATTGTCTACACAACTTCAGGAGTTGTTGGATAAAGGATTTATAAGGCCAAGCTTCTCACCCTGGGGAGCTCCAGTATTATTCGTGAAGAAGAAGGATGGAACACTGCGGATGTGTATTGATTACAGGGAACTAAACAAGCTCACGATCAAGAATCGGTATCCACTACCGAGGATTGATGACTTATTTGATCAGTTGCAAGGATCAAGCTACTATTCCAAGATCGATCTTTGATCTGGATACCATCAGCTGAGAATCCAAGAGGAAAGCGTACCAAAGACTGCATTCAGAACACGCTATGGGCACTACGAGTTTCTTGTGATGCCATTTGGATTGACGAACGCGCCAGCGGTATTCATGGATCTGATGAACCGCGTATGCAAACCATATCTCGATAAATTCGTGATTGTATTTATCGATGATATCCTGATTTACTCGCGAACGAAAGAAGAGCACGAGCAACATCTCAGAACCATCTTGGAACTACTGAAGGAAGAGAAGCTTTATGCAAAGTTCTCGAAATGCGAATTCTGGATTCGCGAAGTACAATTTCTGGGTCACGTTGTGAACGAGAAGGACATTCATGTAGACCCATCCAAGATTGAAGCAATAAAGAATTGGGAAGCTCCCAAGACCCCAACTGAAGTTCGACAATTTTTGGGCTTAGCAGGCTATTATCGGCGATTCATCGAGAATTTCTCCAAGATAGCTCAACCGCTAACTACCCTTACGCAGAAAGACAAGAAATACGACTGGGGTCACAAACAAGAAGAAGCCTTCCAACTACTTAAAAACAAACTATGCGATGCACCGATACTATCATTACCCGAAGGCACTGAAGACTTCGTGGTATACTGCGACGCCTCACGACAAGGCTTGGGTTGCGTACTCATGCAACGCCAAAAAGTCATTGCTTACGCTTCAAGACAACTGAAGGTACATGAAAGAAACTATACCACTCATGACCTGGAGCTGGGCACAGTGGTATTCGCCTTGAAGATTTGGCGACATTATTTATATGGTACTCGATGTACAATTTTCACAGATCACAAAAGCTTACAACACATATTTGATCAGAAGGAATTGAATATGCACCAGCGGCGATGGGTTGAGCTGTTAAATGATTGCGACTGTGAGATCAAGTACCATCCTGGAAAGGAAAACGTTGTAGCGGACGCGTTGAGCCGAAAAGAAAGGGTTAAGACCCTAAGGGTTCGAGCGTTAGAAATAACCATTCGAACGAACCTCACTGCACGCATTCGTGATGCACAACAAGAAGCTCTTAAAGGAGAGAACCGTAAGGCTGAATACCTATGGGGTATGCTGAAATACATGGTGCCAAACGAAGAGGGAGCCTTATACTTCAAGAAGCGTATTTGGGTTCCACTCTATGGTGGCATGCGAGAAGTCATCCTTGATGAAGCCCACAAATCGAGATATTCGATCCATCCAGGATCGGACAAAATGTATCAAGACTTAAAGGAATACTACTGGTGGCCGAGACTTAAAAGCGATGTTGCTGTTTATGTTGGAAAGTGCGTAACCTGTGCCAAGGTTAAGGCAGAATATCAGAAACCGTCTGGCCTCCTACAACAACCAGAGATTCCCATGTGGAAGTGGGAACAAATCTCGATGGACTTCATAACAAAATTACCCAGGACCCCGAAAGGGCACGATATGATATGGGTAATAGTTGATCGATTAACGAAATCTGCGCATTTCCTACCGATCCGAGAGAAGGATAGTACTGGAAAACTCGCAGAGATATACATAAGGGAAATTGTGGCACGTCATGGAGTGCCAATCTCAATCATTTTAGACAGAGATGGACGCTTTGTCTCAAGAATCTGACAATCATCTCAGGAAGCCTTTGGATCTCAGTTAGATCTAAGCACGACATTCCATCCACAAACAGACGGCCAGAGCGAACGGACTATACAAACGTTAGAAGATATGCTACGCGCATGTGTCATGGATCTAGGCGGCAGCTGGGATACTCATCTACCTTTAGTTGAGTTTTCCTACAATAACAGTTATCATACGAGCATAAAAGCCGCACCGTTCGAAGCTCTGTATGGCCGCAAATGCCAATCGCCCTTATGTTGGGCAGATGCCAGAGATAAACGTATGGTTGGTCCAGAACTTGTACAAGAGACAACCGACAAGATTGCGCAGATCCGAGAGCGCATTAAGGCGGCTCGAGATCGACAAAAGAGCTACGCTGATCCAAAAAGAAAATTAGTAGAATTCGAGGTGGGAGACAAAGTGTTGTTAAAAGTCTCACCTTGGAAGGGCGTAGTCAGATTTGGAAAGCGTGGAAAGCTGAATCCACGATACATCGGACCATTCAGAATATTGAAAAGAATTGGTACCGTGGCATACAAGTTGGAGTTACCGGAAGAACTTAACGGAGTACATGATACGTTTCATGTATCCAACCTGAAGAAGAGTCCAACACCAGAAAACGTGATCATCCCGATGGATGAAGTGCATATTGATGACGCCCTCCAATTTACAGAACAACCCGTTGAGGTTACCGACTGGAAAGTCAACAAGACCAGGAGGAGCAGCGTAAAACTTGTCAAAGTACGTTGGAGCTCTAAGCATGGACCCGAGTACACATGGGAACGTGAAGACCAGTTCAAAGAAAAATATCCCCACCTATTCAAGAAGACTCCAGCGAGAGTTAGTTCAGCCTGAATTTCGGGACGAAATTCTTTTAACGGGGGGAGACTGTGACAACTGGCACCAAACCGGTAATTTCCGTACACTTTAATCATTATTTAATGACTGCAATTATGTGCTTAATTGTCAGCAATGTCTGAACACATACTAAACAAGTGAATTCATGCATGATGTATACTACAAAATATTGCTTTATGCATAAACGAGAGCGTTGCGTCAGAAATATTAGTAAACTCACCGGTAGGACACAATGTGTCAACAGAACTGCAGAAAGCAGTCAGACATTAGAACTGAGACCTAGGTGTAGGTCCAACGACAAGAATACATTAAAACCCAAGAGTACATACAAGGGTTTAATATATATACTATACGAAAGCAAAAATAAGCACTAAAAAGCACCCGAAACGCACTTTAAGTGCAGAAATTTATACAAATCAGCTATAAATCAGCTATTAGCACATGAATATCACGCAGAAATTCCGTTTTACTATCTAGAATACTTCCCCAAGTGTCGGGAATCGTAAATGTTACAAAAGGGTACATTAAAGGCACTAAAAAGTGTAATTTAGCACTTTAACGGATTAATATCCGACCGAACAACCGGACTTTACCCGGAACATAAAAATAATGTCAATGACACTATTTTTCCTGTTTTGAGCTAGTTAGGGTCCCCGAATACCCTAACACCCGTTATAAATTATAACACACAAATAACTTATTTTAATTCCTAACTAAACTAACCAACACCTAACTAGATGATTGAAATCAAACCCATTACCCTCCCCCTTTTAAACAAACGGTTCCCCAAGGGGACACACACCCCACAATTTTAATTATTTTATTCCATCATGCCAAATATCTAGTTGACACTTTATACAATGGTTATAAATGAAAAGGGTTTATAAGTAAACTTAAGAGATAAACACTTTCATTTTCACAATCACCAACAACAACACACTTTTTCTTTCTCTCTTGGCCTATGTTCGGCCGAAACCACCAACAACCATAGCCCCACCCTCAAGTTTGGTTCTAGCAATATTACTTACATACAAAGGTGAAAGGTCACACACAAGGAAGCTCGGTGCTTACGGAATCTCAAGGACCTCTCTACGACGCTATTAACCACCCATTTTTCGTCTAGTTTCTTCCCTAGCCTCGAGCTAGTAGTAAGTGTCTCTAAACATTCTCTTGTTCATGTTTAAAGTGGTTAATAAGAGATTTAACGGGTAAAAATCATAAACACTAGAGAGCAAAGTTTAAAGTCTTGTAAAGAAGATGAACTTGGTGGTTAAAGACTAACTAATAGTGTAAAATTTATGGAACTTGTTTCGTTATGATTATTTTATGTTGTTTGACGCTAGTAGTAGAACGGATCGTCATCTAACTAGGCTAGGTCATGTTCATGAAACATGAACTAGTGTTATGTTAAATAGAAAAGTTGCAAGATGACGAATCTTTCCACAACATAAACATGAACTTGTGTAAAAATAGTTTTTCTTATAAAGTGGAGTTCTAAACTAGTAGATCTAAAGATCTACAAGTGGTATTTTCGAAGGACCACGTAAAATATATACAAGTCTAATTTTAAGTCGGATCTTTCATGAACTAGAGGTGTTTTTGTGAACAAACAAGTGTGTGGACACTTGTGTAACAAAAGTTATAACAAAGAAATAATTTTCGTAAAAACCGACTAGAAGTTGTAAAACTTCATGTTCTTTAAAAAATAAGATTTCCAAGAAACCGACTTTATTTTTAGAGATGGAAAAACCTACTAAATGTGTTGAAGAGTTACTACACATTTTTACACAACTTGCAAGCTCATGTGATTGCGATATATGTTTATGTTGGACTAGTTTGATGATGATTGGAAATTGATTGGTTGAATTTTTAAAAGAAAATGATACACTAGTAAGCGTGGCCACCTCCAGTTACAGAGGAAACTCTGGCGAAATTTTTCCAGAAAATAACACTTAGAATATTTTTGGTGACAAGTGTTATGAATATATTTTTGACTTGTTTTCCAAACAAACTTCGCCATGATTTTTACTACAAAATTACCAAATACCGGAGGTGGATTTTCATAAATAAAACTTGTTAAATATATATTTAGAATATATATTTATCGCTTGTGTGATTATGTGATTATTTTGTGAACTAGGTATATATTATTTTTAGAGTAAAAATAATATGACTTGGAGATACTCATAACGAGTAAAAGTACAAAAAATATACATGCGACCTATTTAGACAAGATACGTAATTCGGGTGCAAAGTGAAAAATACAAAAAGCTTATATTTATTTTTGAGAAAATAATATAAGTAAGACACTTAGTTAAAAATATAATATTTTAACACAAGAAAGTATACACAAAAGAGAGTGACTATGCTTGTGCGACGCAAGTCTAGTGACTAACGTTAAGAAAACACGTATAGGTTACGACGTTAATTAAGCAAATCCGGTGAAGTTTACGACGCACAGGAACGCAAAGTTGTGAGTTCATGCTCCCCTTTTCTTTTAACTGTTTTCAGTTTTATAACTTCGGGGGTGAAATACATGTACAAATATTATAATGTTTATAAATGGTATGATAACAAGAAACGCACTTGGTGAGGACGAGAACCAAGTAGGATGCGTTATGAGAAATGATAACAAGAAACGCACTTGGTGAGGACGAGAACCAAGTAGGATGCGTTATGAGAAATGATACGAGAAATCGTGTCACGAATAGGGTACATAAGCACCATTAATCAACAATATACCTAGACCGCAGAACAAAAGGTTAGATCTAACGGGTGCCGGGCAGCCACACTCTCGGTGAGGGCGAGAATCGAGTAGTGCTTTTGTGTCTCGGAATATACCAATTAAATGCCTAAGGTTTGGTGACTTCCTATGTCGTGTCACATGTTAATGGCTTTGCAACCCATTAACAATCCTGATACTTACAGGAATACTTTATTTACATAAAATTCATACCATACTAAAACTTGATTAATACTTGAAGTACGTGGGGTACTCAAGAAGAACTTGACTTAAATTTGAGTACGTGGGGTACTCAAGAAGATGAGAATTATACTTGAGTACGTGGGGTACTCAAGAAAAAAACTTGAATTATACATGAGTACGTGGTGTACACATGAAAACTTGATTTATACATGACTCAAACTATGTTTTCATACAAAGTATACAAACGTGAAATACAAAAACTGCATGAATTCACACCAACATTATGTTGACGTTTTTCCAAAACTCACATGTATTTCAGGTAACTAGGATGGGTGTGCGCGCGGTCTTGCTTATGCTCGTGGATGTCGCTTATGTTTATCTTTAAATAAAGTTGTAAACTTTTAAGACAATGTTTTATGCGACTTAGCGATGTAAACGCTAAACTTATGTTTTCAAATTATGGTATTTGATGTTATTTTACGAGCATGTAGCATGTTTACTCTTCGTATGCAATGAGAACCTTTCATGATCACACCTCGTGCTTCCGCCGCAAAAAAAAGGGTGTGACAGATTTGACGTGCTGGGGGTAAACCAGGTAACTCTTCAGGAAACACCTCAGGATAATCCCGAACAACAGGGATGTCTTGAACAGTCTTACCCTTGTCTTTCTCCTCTATGACACATGCCAAGAAAGCTACATAATTCTTTCATAGATATCTATGAGCTTGGGTGCTAGACATTAGTTTGAGGCTACTAGCGGGTTTTTCTCCACGAACTTCTAAGACTTCACCAGACGAAAGAGGTATACGAACAATCTTGTCAAAACAAACCACTTCTGCACGGTATTTGGTTAACCAATTCATCCCTACTATAACGTCGAAACTCCCAAGTTGCATTGGTGTGAGGTCAGTTGAGGTTCAACTGGCAATTTCGAATGACGGAATCAAGTACAAGGGATTCACCACTGGCTAACTCTAATGTCAAGGATTTTCCTAGTTTTGTTCTAGGCTTTGCAAGTAATGGTTTAAAAGCTAGGGATACAAAACTCTTGTCGGCACCCGAATCAAAAAGAATAGAAGCAAGTTGGTTGTTAACATAGAACATACCGTTCACCACCTCATTGTCGGCACGCGCTTCATTGGCATTGATGTTGTATACTCGTCCACGAGCCGGGTTCGCATTAGCCAACTTTGGGCACTTGTTCCTGTAGTGAGTCAGATCTCCATAATTGTAGCAAGACCCAGGCTGAAAAGGAGGTCGTGCAGGATTTGCTGGCTGTTGAGCAGGGTTTTGTGCCGCTTGATTCGGAGTAGGAGGAGAGCACCATGTGTTAGCCAAATGGCCATATCTTCCACAGTTGTTGCAAAGACGACACTGAAGATGTGGTTGATGATGACAATTACACTTGTTACAAAGAGGTGCAGTACCAACATACGGTTTCTTGGCAGGTGGTTGTGCTGGCTGGTTCTGAGTGTTCTGGTTGGGTTGTGCAGTAACCGCAAAGTTTTGGGAAGCCTTACGCTTCTTAGATTTCTTCGAGGTTTCAGCTTTCTTTCCTTTCTTCTTCTCTGTCTTGTCAGATGGTTTCTTGTCACCCTTGTGGTGGAGTTTACCCTTCTTGACCTGAGACTCAGTCAAGGTTGCAGCTAGCTCAATGGCTTGTCTAACAGTGGTAGGGTTGCTGCCGGTGACGATATCCTGAACAGGACCAGGCAGACCATCTTTGTACTTCTCAATCGCCTTGTCCAAAGGCGTGACCATGGTGGGAGACAGCAGGCTCAGTTCTTCGTATCGGTCTGTGTAGGCATGGTGCTCTCCACTATCTTGCTTGAGATCATGAAATTCGTTTTCCAGTGCCCTCTGTTCATGACGATGACAAAACTCCTTCATCATAAGAGCTCGAAGCTCTTCCCAAGTTTGAGCCAATGCCACGTCGGCACCTCTGTCTCTCATCACACCATTCCACCAAGTAAGTGCCTTTTTCTGAAACACACTTGACGCAAACTCAACCTTTCGCTCATTCGGGCATTGAACGTGACGAAACGTACTCTCGAGACTCTCGAACCACTGTAGGAGCCCAGTTGCTCCTTCTGACCCAGAAAACTGAAGTGGTTTAGCCGAATTGAATGTCTTAAAGTTGAACGAAGCAGGTGCGTTGTTGTTGTTGTTTGCTTGGTTTAACTGAGTTACTAGGTTCGGGAGTACAGCAGCAATTTGTTGAGTGATCAAGGCTGCCATTGCGGCGTCTTGAGTTTGATCACGTCGAGGAGGCATCTAAAAGAAAAGGAACACAAGGAAATGTGTGAGGTAGACATAAGACAATCAAAAGGAGTATTGAAAGTATCGACAAAACAAAGGAAGATGGACATTTGTTCGTTACTTAAAACAAACAAACAACACAGTGACTAATCAAAGTAAATAGGTCTACATAATGCATAATGAAGACATGCTTTAGCCTATAAGTGGACACTCACCCCAAGAGTTCCCAGGTAAGAGTGACTGGTCCGATTATGTGGATTTGTACGAACACTCTAGCCTTAGACAGAAAACTCAGGGTACAGGCACCCACCCTTCCAGATTGCACGTGTTCACATTATTAAGACCCAAACTTTGACGAAATTTGAAAACTTTAAAGGCATGAAGCCTAAAAATAAATCATCTAAGGATAGATGATTGATTTTCAAATGGAATTGAGTTTTGTGTACTTGTTTTGGTAATCACCTAAGGATAGGTGATAGTATTGTTTTAAGATCTAAACACAAGGTAACTTGTGTTAGGGTCCTAGAAAGGTTATAGTCTAGGTTAAAATTTTACTAATAACCTAATTCTCTATAACCATGAGCTCTGATACCAACTCTTCTGTCACACCCCGACCGCGTAAAACAACAAACCGTGGCGGAAACGTTGGGGAGTGCTGTGGCAGAATTATTGTTTCAAAAACACATGATATTTAAAGTTAAGTTTTACAAGCTTTAATTATTACATTGTCTTGGTTCAAAAGAAACACATAACATAAAACATGATAACTTTCTTGATTTTAGATTTGCTAAGGCCTAAGTCGCCCTAAGTGTAGCTTGCTCACATCAAACAATCGCTCCTGAAACATATGTGAAAGTAAATACGTCAGCTTAAAAATGCCTGTGAGTAACATAGGTTTAGTGTTGAAGATTCATGACTTTAAAGGTTAAAAGAAATGTTTAACGAAAAGTAGTCAAGAACCTTGTAAAAATGTCTTCTTTTGTAAAATCATATGAAAATCAAATGATCTAAAAGAATGATGTATGGTTAAGTAAATAACCAAATGAAAATAATATGTATAAAATATGTCATGTCTTGTCTTTGTTGAAATGGTTTAGATGACGCCACAATAAGCAATACAATAAAAGCACTTATATATAGGAAGTACCATCGGCGTATCCACCACGCTTTTATCATATTACACACGTCTCGTTACTTAAATCACTTGTTAATAACCATGAAATAATGTCTTGTATAAATGTCAATGTCCAATGTTAAATGTCAAATGTCAAATGTACAAAACAAAGTCTTTGAATAAACCGAAGTTTAAAACAAAAGTTATTTATCAGGATCAGGAATTTATCAAAAAATGTATTCGGATTCTGTCATTCCCCTAACGAAATACCTAGAAAGCGGGAACGGGATTTGTCAAGTCCTATAGCGCTATTACATACTACCGAGCGGCGTGATCAATGTTAATGAATGTACTACTTCCTCATACCAAATGTCTTTTTCAAATGTAAGCATGTCATGAAAATGTCTTTGTAAAACCATGTAATAGGCATACTAAGTCAATATGCCAATAAAATGTCTTTGAAACCAAATGTTAGGTATACTAAGTCAATATACCATAAAAATGTCTTTGAAATAATGAATTATATGTAATATGTAATAAAACATGTATAATGTCATGAAAACGAAAAGTAAAGTTATGCACATATGCTTCACCCCAAAACATTTGAAAACGTAAAATAGGGGAACTATGTACTCACCTTTGGGTGCGTTTTTATATGTTAACACAATCCCTCAAATTGTTTATTCATCCTAAATTAAATAAGAACGATTTAATAATCAAAAAGAAAAAAAAGAAAGATCTGGGAAGAAGAAATTTTTTTAATGAACGTGTTGATTCATATTTATTTTGACTACCTTATTTTGACACCCACAAAAATACCTAAGTTTCTCCGATACTTAAAATTTTCACACAAAGTTCGAGATTTTCTTGAAAAGTTATTATTTTTCATTATTGGTGTATTTATATATATATAAGTTCATATATATATATTTTAGAAACTTTGCGACCTGAACGATTTTATTGGTGACCCTTATCATGATATAAGCAATATATCTACGATTTGCGCGTCGTAATATATATATATATATACTCAAATGTAAAATACAAATAATAGCGTAATACACATAATCTTGTCAAGTATTAACATGTCATCATACACATATCATAAAACACATAACACATTGTAACGCATAAAATTTACCCATGAACAAACCACTCTAGTGTATGTCGGAAAACACTTATTTTAGCGATTCGGTAACATTTGTGGGCGTCGGAAGTCACGTATGACCAACCAAACACCAAGTAAACTTAATATAAGTTAAAATACTTATTTTTATATCAAAAATATCAGTTTACTTACTGATCTAAAACAGTTTTATAAAAATCCTCCGAAAAGCCGATTTTTAACCGTTTTACCGCATAGTTTTGCATCAAACGTTACCCGAACCATCCCAAATCGAAACGACTTGATATTTTAACATAACCCATGTTATTTACTGAATAAAATAGTGGTTATACTCATGATAGTGCAGGTCTCACATAAAGCACATAAATCATGCAAATTTCACATATTTTACCACTTTTTAAGCCATATGTACAACATGCAAAGCTATCAAACCTATGTCAAAGTTTCATGCCATTATAATATACCAAATAATGTTATTCTTAGTGTTTATAACCTGTTCAAAAATATTTTTGTCATACAACCATTTTTTTATCATTTCTTGAGCTTTAAATCAACATGTATTGTCATGTACAAGTGTCTAAAGCATACTATCATAGCATCATCATTTTACATGAACTAAATGCATCCAAAATGCAACTTATTTATGTTTATTTGCTGATGTATTTGAACATTTATCATATCATACCCAAATCATCCAACACTTGCATCTTAACTATCATTCAAGAACAAGCAACAACTTAAACATGTACTTATCAAAAAATCAAACTTCAAAACTCATATACACACACACACACACATATATATATATATATATATATATATATATATATATATATTTATATATATATGTACGGTCATGTACATACATATACATCACCATTTTTATTTGTATCAAGACCCATCTCTTTTTAGATTTCAAGTTTGTGAAAATTCCAAGATTCAAGAGAAACTTTAAATCATCAAGAACAACCAAGAATCAAAAGTATGATTTAAACATAAATGTTATACCTTCAAGATTCAAGTAAGTTGTTGGATGAGATTTAGATGATAGGAAGCTTGAAATCACTTGAAAGCACCTTGGAAACCCCTTTTGATCTTCACACCAACTTGAATTTAGCTTGAAATGGGTTTGGATCTTGAAGAACAAAGTTGAAGATTTGAAGATGGAGAGAGAAGAGGGGTGTACGGTTGGGAGGAGAGAGAGAGTGAGGGATATGGAGTGATTGTGACAACTGTCAAATTTTGCATGCATCCGTACGTTTAATTAATATTGATTTATGCTTAATGGCTGTGCTTAATTACAACTGTTGATTAAACTGCTTTCTGATTTCTGATACATACATACACATGCATCACATTCATACTGTCACTCCATTTATTACACACAACCTTTAGTGACAAACATGATGCACAAAGCACAGTTAGCACAGGGAGCGGATAACCCAGAAACATTGCTGACAATACCAGCACATAGACAGACAATATATTGAGGCCTAGTATGAGCCAGAGACAAGGTACCACACTAGTAGGGAGTGTAGGGAAGTAAGGACTATAAAACTGCGTCACTAGGTGATAACTTAGGTGCCTGAAAGTGCCTAAAACCCACTTAAACTGCAAAATTCTGCATTTGTAAACAAAATTCAGCATTTAAACATGCTAGTCACTTGCAAAAATATGGCAAAATGGTCCTGTATGCTTTCCTAAGTGCCGGGAATTGAAAGTGTCACAAAAAGTTACATAAAGGACACTTTACGATATAATTTAGCACTTTAACGGAATGGTATATAACCGAACATAAGGACCTTTGGTTAACCACTTTAGAGTTTAAATAACCATCATCTTCATCACCACATTTCACCACAACTCCTTCACCTCCTCCTTGACCCCCCTCTCGGCCGAAAACCTTCCCACACACACCCACTATTTTTGTTCCAAGTTCAACATTCCAAGAGCTCTCAAAGGTGTGTCAAGGTGAATAACGAAGTGTGGAACTCACGGATTATCAAGGACCTCTCTAGTTTGCTTTTATCCTTGATCTTCCCTAGCTTAAAAGCTAGCAATAAGCTTCTTTGATCCTTATTTACTTCATGTTTATGGTGGTTAATAGTTATGTTAAGATGAAATCTCAATAACACTAAAAGATCATAAACATAAGTCTTGAACATAAACCTAACTTGATGATGAAATCTTGATAAAATAAAAGTTGTTTTGTTAGGTTGTTGATTACTTGATGCTTGCTTGATGATTACTAGTAATATGATGTTGAACATCATGGTTGAACTTGTTAAAGTAAGATAAAAAAAAAACTTAAGTTAACAAGTTAGGAGGAGATTAGTGATGCACATAAAAGAATCACCTCCATGTTTCAACATAAACTTGGTAACAAGATGATTACTTGAAAAATTTGTAAACAATGTTGGTGATCGTATGGATCCGAGGTTTACAAATGGTTTTCCTAAATAAACCAAGAGTAGAAGATGACTTTTGAAGGGTTATGAATTTAGTTAAACCTACACTATTTTAGTAACAACATAAGTGTAGTAAGTCTAGTAAAACAAGAAAATAGTGTAAGCAAATATTTTTGTAAAATAAGTTCACAAGTTGTGAACATCTAAAAACCCCGAGATTAAGATTTTAACAAAAGTAAACACACTTTGGAGGGTAACTAAACCCACTAAACACCCCACTAAGTTACTACGCGTTTTTATGAAAAACCAAGTTCATGTTGTTATGTAAAGTGCATTGTTTTTGCACTTGATTAGTGTGATGTTGTTTAGTAACTTGTTGTTGATTGATTGAATGATTTTCGAAAAGAAAATGATATGCTAAATAGCATGGACACCTCCATTTACAGAGGAGACTATGGCGAAATTTTCTAAAAATTCCAACACTTAGAAAATATTTTCTAAACAAATGTTACAAGTATATTTTATAACTTGTGTTTCAAATATAAACTTCGCCAAAAATTTTGTTACGAAATACAAAGTATCGGAGGTTGGTTTTCGTAAATAAAAATGGGTAAATATATATTTAGAATATATATTTTATACTAAGACACTTGTGTGATTATTTGTATATTTTGTGAACTAGTTATATTATTTTAGGGTAAAATAATATAACTTACAAAATACCATGGAAATTACAACTCCAAAATAATACCAAAAATTGCAAGGAATAAAATATTTAAGTTACACACATAATATTGTGAAACCGAACAAGAAAACGTAACTTATGAAGTATCCCGGTAGTTACTGATACAATATATTTTTGGTAGATATTATTTTGGAAACGAAAGGAAAGAAAATGTGATTTTTATACATATTACCAAGTATATAATATTTTTGGGACAAGAGAAAATGTATTACTATTTGGGAAAGTAAAAGTATTTTTGCTTGGGTTTATTAAGAAATATAGTATTTTTGGGAAAAATATATATTTTCTTGGACTGTGTTGTTTTGAATAAAAAATAAGGTTTATTTATATATTCCTAAGTGAGACTTAAAGATATATATTCTTTTGGATTAACACACCGGAATACGACGCCACTATATGGCTAGATATGCAAATACAAGAATACGGATAACCATGTATGAAATACCCCATCCTTGGGAAGGAAATACGAATACGAATACTTGAGAAGTATTAATACAAAAATACTGCATAAACAATTATTCCAAAACAAAATATAATTATTATAACTTGGAATAATATCAGAAACGTAACTCAAAAACATAAATACTAAGACAAGGCACGACCCGTTCATCTAATAGACGTTAGACCATTGTAGGTAGTCGTGTTTACTGAGGAGATTTGGGTTACAAGTACCGAAGACGCAATACTGTGAGTTCATGCTCCCCCTTTTCTTTTAACTGTTTTCAGTTTTATACTTCGGGGGCGAAATACATGTTACAATTATTACAAACGTTCATTACATAGTATGATTAGCTTAAGGAGGGTTTTACTACTAGATCATGTGAATGAGTAGGGCGATTAAGGCCATCAATCCTCGTTGTAGGACCGAGGGGCATGAGTGATAGGTCTATTTGGGTGTAGCGAGCCCCACCTCTGCGTCCGCTGAGTGGACCATGTGGTGACTATGTCTTACAGCCGGAAGCCCGGTGCGAAATCTGCTAGGTTTGAGTCTTCCTGCATCACTTCACACATATCAATGGCCTTGCAAACCATTGGTGATCTCTTTTTCCTTATTGCTACATACCAGGGACTTACATACATACTTACAAAGTTTTAAAGGTTTATACATACACACAAACGAACACATGAACTCGCTCAACTTTTGTTGATGTTTTCAAACTACATGTATTACAGGGAATTTATAAGTGGATCTGGCGGGCGTTGGAAGTTTTTATGCTGCGTTAAGAATAAAGATGTCATCCATGGTCTTTGAGTTTGGTTCGTGTGTCTCTTTCCTGGACAAGACACGCCTTCCAAACCTTGGTGCTATTTCATATCTTTTTATGAGTCCTTAATGAACTCATAAACATTTTGTATGATTGTAAAACTTGAAACTGAAGTCTACGCTTTTGAAACAAGGTTGTTATGTTTTAAACTTATTTTATGGATGACAAATCTATGGTTTTATCATATAGTTGATGTTATGATTGAATGCAATGATATTAAAGAAGTCACCCCATAATCACGCTTCCGCAAAAGTCAAACTAGAAGAGAACATGCATCTACAAGTGTCAAACTAGAAGAGAAGTGGCAAAGGGGAGGCATATGAGGCCGCCACCTCCACCCTTCACTCTCATACTCATACATTCTTTTATATAAATGTGTTATATGTAGGCTAAAACGGGTGTTTAACTGGATACTGGGTATTTTATCTAGCGTTTAAATCCCGGTTTATGGCGTTCTAAATTATTTTTATTATTCTATAAAAATAAACTCGCCAAAATATTACTGAAATAAATTCCAGTTGCCGAGACTGGCTGCGTTGCCTGCGTTATGCAATAGAAGCACTGTGTTACGTAGTAACACGCGGTACGCGCTTAAACTTGAAAAATAATGTTTTTAAGCGTTTTAATTTATTTTTCAACACGGACCTGATTAAAAATAAAATTTTAATCATAACAGAATATTTTTAGAATTTAAATATTATCCGGGCGGTCACCAACGTTCGTTTCGCAGTTTTGTCGTAATTAGTTCTTTAGTTCAAATAAACATGTTTATGCCATACCGAATCCTTCTAAACTTATTTCTAAGTTATGTAAAGGGTATTCATGGTATGTTTGGCTTATGTCACAGTTCCGGAGTGTACGTCGCGTTAAACTGATTATGTTTACGTAACGGTTTATGATTTCACTTCCAGAACAGGTTTAAGAGTTCGGAATTGAACAATGATTGATAACGTGCTAATGTCACAAATAATTAAACAAATATTGAAATTAAAACACCATATTTTATTAAATATAAAGTTGTTCGGAACAGTACAAGAATTAAAATACACAGATGTCACATGAACGATTGGAACTATTTGAACCATTGGAACTATTTGAACTATGTGAACGATTGGAACTATTTGAACTATGTGAAGGATTTGAACTATTTGAACCATTGGAACTATTTGAACTATGTGAACGATTGGAACTATTTGAACCATTGGAACTATTTGAACTATGTGAACGATTGGAACTATTTGAACTATGTGAACGATTTAAACTATTTGAACCATTGAAACTATTTGAACTATGTGAACGATTTAAACTATTTGAACGATTGGATTATGATTAGTGATTAGGTAACGGGGCGGGTGTAATGTGATAAAAGCATGGTGGATACGCCGCTGGTACTTCATATATATAAGTGCTTTTAACACATTACATGTTGTTGCGTTATCTAGATCACTTGGACAAATGTTTTCAAAATGAAGTTACACTACAAGGTTTACTTAAATATATAAACCATACAATGTTTACTTTCAACGACGATTTACTACTTGGTTTACAAAGACAAACGTTTTCAGTTAAGATTCATGGCTACAATGGTTTTGGTTTACACATATATCAACTTGTAAAGTTAATAAAACATACTACAATATTAAACTCTTTTGATTTCAAAGTACACACTCGACAACTCTCGTAGTTGGACGAGGTATTGCAATATGGACTCACAACCATGAATCTGACACACTCACAAAACCTATGTACTCGTCGGCATTTTTATGCTGACTTGTTTTCACATATGTTTCAGGTGCTATTCTATGATGATGTTTGATGATGATTATGATGCATGCTCACATAGGAATGGACGAGGCCTTAGTGACTTCATAACAATGAAAGTCAATTTGTTCATGTTTTGCTTCTGATTTCAATATAATGTAATAAACTTAATTCAATAAAACGAAACTTCAATCCATGTGTTGTGAAACAATGATTCTGTTACGACACTCCCTGACGTTTCCGCCGTGGTTTTGTTGTTTTAACGCGGTCGAGGTGTGACACATAAAGCCTAGAAATTGGGTTAACGAGGGTTAAACGTGTCGAAAAACAAGTTTTGGAGCTGTAGGGACCATTTCTTCCAACAGTTGAAAGATCAGACCTGGACTGGCTGGCGGGGCATGACCGATATGGCCTTCTGGCTCGCAGGGCGCGAGAGAGTGCCAGAGACAGAAAGTTCCAAACCGCTTCTAAGCTGTTTACAGCTGGTTTCCTTTGATTGTTTTGTGATCTTGTGGGCAAGATAAGTATCCTCCAAGGCTTCTAACCTGGTCTTAACACTTATAGAGTTGAGATTATTCCTTGGGAATCTCACAATCCACTTGGCAAGATCTTGTTATTTCAAAAACACTATAAATAGCCAACTCCATTTCATTCTTCATTGCTCAATTTTTTTCTTTCTTAACACCTACTTTAATTGGAGTTCTACCACATTGTTGGAGGCCTCCCACCGGAGTTTCTTTTTACTAGAACACAAGTGAGTGTTCTTCCTTGTCTTGTTTAGTTATTTTTAGCTATTTCAAGCTAAAAGTCAAACAATGTTTGACTTTCGGCTTTGACCATGAATTGGTCAAGACAAAGTTCAATTGAAAACTTTGCAACGTGATCGTAATCATGATTGTCACACCTCGGTCACGTAAAACAATAAATCGTGGCGGAAACGTCGGGGAGTGTTGTAACAGAATCATTGTTTCACAACCATGGATTTAAATTATTTCGTTTTATTGAATTAATGAACTCATTGTTTTATTACAAATCAGATAAATACAAATATTGTCTTTCAAGTTTTAAAGTCGCTAAGGCACGAGTCCATCCTATGTATATCATGCATCAACAATCATCACATAGCAGCACCTGAAACATGTGTAAAAATAGGTACGTCAGCATAAAAATGCCTGTGAGATACATAGGTTTTATTACTGCAGGATTCATGACTTGTAAGTTTAAAAGAATGTTTAACAAAAATAGTCATGAACTTAAAAATGATGTTTTCTTGATAAATCATATAACAAGTGATAAGAAATCAGATGATATAAAAGAAAGATGCATAAATAAATAACTAAGTAAAATGAGTTTGTATAAAATATGTTGTTTGTAAAACAATGTTTTGATAAAATGGTTTGTGGTATATATAAAAATATACCTTGGTTTTAAGAAAGTCGAATAAGTAATATATTAAAATATATTTTAGTTCCAAAATAGTTAAACAGATAGTATATTAAATATACTTTAGTTGTCAAAATAATAGTTTTCAGTAGTATATCAAAAGTATACTTTGGTTTTATAAATAACATATTAAACTATGCTTTGGTTTTGTAAATAACATATCAAACTATGCTTTAGTAATTATAAAAATATATATTGGTTTTGTACAATATCACATATGAGAGCATATCAAACTATACCTTGGAAGTACAACAAAATATACAAAAAAAAAATGTGATTTAGAATTCATTCAAACCTTTGTGTATCAAACTATAGCTTAGAGACTATAGAAATACCACAAAGGCAATCTTTATTTGGATAAAAATTGGTTTCTGACATTCCATACAACAGGAATGGGGTGTCTAATCCTATAGCGCTATATCATACTACCAATCGGTCTGGTGAATGTATAAAATAAGTACAACCCAACAATTAATTTTATAATCTTTGAAAATTAGTTTTTAAACCATAAATAATCATTCAGTTTGTCAAAAGATAAGTACTAACATGTATAATTAATTTATACTTTGAAATCATGAACATAACAAATAGGTACACATGTTTCACCCTAAAACATTGAAAACACTAAAAGAGGGGACTATGTACTCACTTGAGAATGCTTAGAAGTCTTGAATAACAACCAAGCAAAGCTAGAGGGGTCACGGAAATCAAACGACACCTAATATAGGTAACTACATTAATAAACCGGACATAAATCGGATGACCGGATATGATGAGGTTTCGTAAACCAAATGAGTGTTGGAACTCATAAGATATAGTTTAACAAAGCCTACATACTAAATCGAAATCTAACCTAAGTGCTTACGACCCATTACGACCAGTTTAGGTAGCTTACGCTACTTTAACGCGTCGTTCGCGTAAAGCGCGTTCGGAACGCCTAACTAGTCCTATGACAAGTATTATATGCCTAAATATGTTTAAATATGTTGCATAATCAGTTATGTGACAAAAGTTTGAGTTACATATGCTTAAAATCCATTATGCATGAAAAGAGCATTTTGGTCATTTTCCTAAGGCATATACACTACCTATCATACAACTAACTAAACGAAGTGACCATAAGGTATAACCTCGGAAGGTTATTCCCTATACAACTATGGTCACAAAACATGTTTGGACGGATCCTAATGATCGACCAAACGGGTCGGGTTCGAAAGCCTAAGCGGTTGCTTAGACCGCTTATCTTACGACCCTATACAAGCACTAATCTAAAAGTGACGAGTTAAAACATGTTTAACAAGGTTTGAAAATAAGTTAGATATCAAAACAAACGATTTTGATACCCAATAATAGTTTGGTTGCCAAATACGCATGAACGCGTATTTTGACCGAAACTATGACTCGTCACTGCACCCAATCAACGTGGTAATCAGTAGGTATAGTCACTAGGGACTATAACCATCGTGATTACGCTCACGTTGCGAAGTTCAAACGAACTTCGTGTTGACCAAAGACTGGTCAAAGCAGAAAGTCAAACACAGTCTGTCTTTCGTGCTTAAAAACGAATAAAATCACCAAAGACGCTTACAAGAGATCCAAGCGATGGAGATTTGATCCAAGATTTCTCAGGTATGAAGGTTCTTAGGCTCCAACTTAGAGAAATCAGATCAAATGTGTGGGTTGCAAATGAAATCTTGGTGGGTATTTATAGTTTTCGGGTAACCGTTAAGATCGTTCATCGAAAACCGAGCTTCAATCTGAGCCGTACAAGTGTGCCCATGGTTTTAGAATACCATGGGTGCCCCAAAATAGCCCCTAGAATGTTTAAAAACCATGTGTAAGTGAGAAAACCCAGCTGCTGATTGAAATCAGCTGGTTTTGTAGATCTGGGCATTTTACGCAGGCCACGTAGACATAGGGGATGTCTTACACGCCCCTCCTAGTACCTCAGTCCAGCAGCTTTTCAATATTTACAGAAATAGTCCCTGCATGCATATAAGGCCCTTTTTGGCACGTTTAAGCCCCGTTGACCTCATTTCAAGGCACTAAAATGAAGTTAAAGTATAGGGAACTTAAAATATGCTCAAAAATATGTCGGATGTCGGTTCGTTTGGTCGTACGGTTGCGTTGTTCGGTTAATTATGATGAAACACGAATGGACGTGAAAAACGATCCAAATTACGCGACGAAAGGAATTCTATTATGCCAATCACTAAAATAAAATATTTTAATGATTACATAAATTTTTGGATGTCCGGATATATTCAGAACGTAAGATATGCGCGAAAATGCAAACTTATGCACTTTTTGACGCTTTTAGTCCCTGAATGACCAAAAAGTTTATGTTTGTGCACCAAACACCTCAAAGCCTATTTCTAAGCTATGTAAAGGATATTTAAGGTATTTTTAACTTATGATCAAGTTCTGGAATGTTCGTTACAGTATGAATCGGAATACTTTCGTAGTTTGTCGAAATTAGTCTGTGTAAGCGAATAAACTTGATTTCGACATACCAAACCATCCAAAACTAATTTCTAAGTTATATAAAGGTTATTTAAGGTATGTTAAGCCTATGCCACTATTCTGGAGTGTTTGTTGCGTTAAACTGATTACGTTTATGCATCAGTTTGCGTATAACTTTCCAGAAAGCGATTTAGAGCTTGAAATCGAACGAGATTTGATATGTGCAAACGATACACATATTTATACAAATCCCAAGTATGAAATACAATATTTTATTGGTTTGGTATTTGTATGATGGTTGTAGTGACACAGGTATCACAGTCTCCCCTACTTTAGGAAATTTCATCCCAAAATTTAATTTTAGAGGAAACCTGTGAAGACAACTGTGATTGTTTCGCTTTCGAATGAATCCCTAAAACTCTGGGCCATGTTTGGATTCTTAGCGAAATTGTAAACTGTCAAAGTGAAGTCCTTGTAGTAACAAAACATGGAGTTTCAAACTACGTACAGAAGAACGTTTCTTATGAAGACTATCATAGGAAACTTGTGTGTGCTCGAAATCAGAGTCGGAGAGTGTAAGATAAGATAACATTGGTCAAGGTCCAGGACTTCTAGTAACTTAAATAACGCTACGTTCGCAATGTAATAAGGAACACTTATACATAGGAAGTACCAGCGGCGTATCCACCATGCCCCTTTCTACATTGTTCCCGTTTCGTTATTCTCATCACTATAGGTCTTAACACATGAGAAAACTTGCTGTGGTTTTTGTGCAATGAATTCCATAATTATGTATGCATCCATAATTACGAAATTCCTTGCATAGTCCGCACAGTTCATTTCATAATGCGTAGGGGAAAAAATCAATCGAATAATCATGAAGTGACTTGATTTGACCACCAAATGATCTTTTTAACTAGATCAACGAACGATCTTTTTAACTAGATCAACACATGATCTCTTTAACTAGACCGTCGTTGTGACAACCCTCACATTTACAGGTATCCGTACAATTAATTAATATTTAATTTGTGCTTAATGACTGTGCTTGATTACAACTATGATTAAACTGCTTACTGAATTCTGTTACATACATACACATGCATCACATTTTATACTGTCACTCCTTTATTACATACAAACATTAGTGACAACCATGATGCACAAAGCACAGTTAGCACAGTGAGCGGATAACCCAGACAACATGCTGACAATGCCAGCACCTAGACAGACAATATTTTTTAGGCCAGTATGAGCCAGGGATAGAATACTACACTAGTAGGGAGTGTAGGGAAGTGAGGACCATAAAACTGCGTCACTAGGTGATAGTTATAGTGCCCGGAAGTGCCTAAAACATACTTTAAGTGCAGAATTCTGCACTAAATAACCAAAATTCAGCATTTAATAATGCTAGTAGAGTGTAAAAACTTGGCAAAATAATCCTAGATATTTTCCAAAGTGTTGGGAATTTAAGGTGTCACTAAAAGTAATATAAAAGACACTTTAAAGCTTTATTTATCACTTTAACAGATCAACATCCAACCGAAGAACCGGACTTTACCCGGGACATAAAAATATTGCCAAACACATTGTTTTTACTTTTCTGAGCTAGTAAGGGTCCCCGAACACCCTAACACACTTTATATCATAACACACATAATAACACACTAACTATATCATTAGATCTTAACTAAATAAGTAACTAGAGCAATTGCATCCCAACCCCATAACCCCCCCCCCCCACTCGACGGTCAGGAGGGTGGTACACCCTCACCCTTTTCTTTTGATTATTATAATTGCTAGTGTTGGACATTAAGAAGCATAATACACGATGGTTAAAGAGGATAATGGATTATAAATAAACACCAAGGTTAACCACTCTCTCACTTCTCAACAACACACAAACACACAAGCTTTCTCCTTCCTTCTTCCCTCACTTTCGGCCGCCACCCATCACCACCATATCACCACCATCAAGTCTTGTTCAAGCCATTTTCGATACATCCAAAGGTGTTAGAGGTCCAACAAGCAAGCTTGGTGCACTCGGAAGCTCAAGGACCACTCTTGTTTTCTTTTATCCACCGCTTTTACGCTTTGAAACTTCCCTAACCTTGTGCTAGTAGTAAGTGCTTCAAATCTTCATCTTGTTCTTATTTTTAGTGGTTAATAGTTGATTGATTGATAAAATGTTAACAAACTCTAAAGAACTTAAACTAGTCTTGAACATAAAGGATGAAGAATGGATAAAGAGATGAAGTAGTGTTAAATAATGTTGAAATCATGTTGATCTTGTGTTGTTATGCTTAATACATGTTGTTTGTTAGTAGAAGTAAGTTGGTTCATCACCTAGACTTGCTAGATCATGTTTAAGAACATGAACTAGCAAGATGTAAAGGTTAAATATATGAAGGATGATGAAACCATCCATACATGAACTTTAAACTTGAACAAATATAAGTTTTCTTGAAAAATAAAGTTATAAACTTGTAGATCTAAAGATCTATGAGCGGTTTTTCGAAAGAACCAAGTGAAAGGAACAAGTTTCGTTAAAACTTGGATATTACATGAAGTAAACACATTTTTAGTGGGAAAACAAGTGTAGGAACACTTGTGTAAAAAGAAAATTTAACAAAGAAATATTTTTAGAAAATATTACTAGAAGTTTTAAATGTTCAAACTCTTTAAAAATAAAGATCTTAAGAAACTAACCACATTTTTTAAAAGGTAACAAGACTTACTAATTATGCTAGTAAGTTACCACTTGCTTTTACAAATCTTTCAAGTTCATAAGCTTATAGTTCATGCATATTTTTGACAAATTTGGCAAATAAAGGTTTTATATTGTTGAATGAGAATTGATTGAATGATTTTACAAAAGAAAATGATACGCTAGTAAGCGTGGACACCTCCATTTACAAAGGAAACTCTGGCGAATTTTTTTTTAGAATTTTAACACTTAGAAATATTTCTCTAACAAGTATTTACACATATATTTTTAACTTTATTTTCGAAATAAACTTCGCCATGATTTTTATTACAAAAATATTAAAGTGCCGGAGGTTGATTTTCGTAAATAAAATTTGATAAATATATATTTATTACTAAAACTCTTGTGTGATTAGTTGTTTATTTTGAAGAACTAAATATATTATTTTTAGAGTAAAAATAATATAACTTATAACACCATGATATTACGACTCCAGAATAATGCTAAAACTCTCACAAAATAAATATTTAAGTTACGCAAGTAATGTCGTATTACGAAGCGCTAAAACGTAACTTATGTGTATTTCGGAAAAATACCCTTATACGCGTATTTTTGGTAAAGTATTATTTTGGAAAGTTTATGAAGTAAAATATAATATTTTTGGGAAAAATATGTATATTTTGGAATTAAGATATTTTAGACAAGTAAATTAAATATATTATCTAAGTGGGACTTAAAATATATTTTTCGGAATTACAAGTGTACATGTATAAATACCCCCATCCTTGGGAAGGAAATACACCTGCAAAATAATTAAGAAATGTGAATAAGAAATAGTTGCCTAACTATTTTCTTAAATACAAAAGTTAAGTTAAAATAATTGTTATTATTTTAACAAGGATAATATCAAAGTAACGCAACTCAAAACACTAAACCCTAAGAAAAGGCATGGCCCAGTCGTCTAATAGACATTAGTACGTGTAGGTCGTCATGCAGCAGATCGAGTTTGAGATTGACGTTAAAGGATACGCACTTCTGTGAGTTCATGTCCACATTTTCTCTTAACTGTTTTCAGTTTTTATACTTCGGGGGTGGAATACATGTTACAGTAATTACATACACTTTTATACATGGTATGGTTAGCTTAAGGAGAGTATACTACTTAGATCATGTGAGTGGGTAGGTGGTACTTGGGGCCATTGATCCTCATTGTAGGACCGAGGGTCATGAGTGATAGATCTATTTGGGTGTAGCGAGCCTAACTCCTGAGTCCACTGTACGGACCATGGGGTAACTTTGAACCCGACGCAAAAATCTGCTAGGTTTGAGTCTTCCTGCATCACTTCACACATATCATTGGCTTTGCAACCCAGTGGTGATCTCTTTTTCCTTAATTGCTACATACTAGGGATTTTCATACATACTACAAAGGTTTATACATACTCACTTTTGCATGAACTCGCTCAACTTTTGTTGATTTTTCAAACTACATGTATTTCAGGAAATTAGTGGATTTGGCAAGGTATGCAATTTCGTCAAGCTGCGTAAGGAATGATGACGTCATCCGGGTTTAGGAAGTGTGACCCTTGCCTGGACGGGTTACAAGTCTTAAACCGTATTTCTAGTCAAGACTTTTGTCGTGTCGTATGAACATGTTTTTAATTATGTTGTGGTTGTATGATATGTTATGTGTCGACTTTTAAAAACAATGTTGTTGTGGTAACTTTTAAAACTTAATTAATGGATGAACATCATGTGTTTTATTTCATATAGCATGGTTATGATATTTGCTATGGTATTAAGAAGTCACACCAAATAAACCCACGCTTCCGCAAACGCCAGGGTGTGACACCTTGGTATCAGAGCATCGATCATAGCGAACTAGGATTCCTTCTCGAGTCTAGACTATGATCACTAGGGCTCTCACGAAAACATTTTTACATTGCATACACTAAAACGTCCAGATCCAGGATACAAAACATTTTTAGAAATAAAAGGCACAAATACACTTTTTCAAAAGTTATATATTTCAATCTTAGAGACTGAGGGGTCCAATCTTAGAGGTTGGGGGAGGTTCAGTCTTAGAGGCTGGGGAGGTTCAGTCTTAGAGGCTGGGGAGGTTCACTCTTAGAGGCTGGGGAGGTTCAGTCTTAGAGGCTGGGGAGGTTCAGTCTTAGAGGCTGAGGGAGGTTTAGTCTTAGAGACTGAGGGGGCCAATCTTAGAGGTTGGGGAGGATTAGTCTTAGAGACTGGGAGGTTGGTCTTAGAGACCAGGGAGTTAGTCTGAGAGGCTAGGAGGTTCAGTCTGAGAGGCTGGGAGGGTAGTCTAGGAGACTAGGATGATTACTTGTTTGCTTTATTGTGGCTAACATGTTTATTTGACTTTATGATTGATATATGTGCATATATGTGATTGTGTTACAGACGTCATGGTTTCATCATCAGACACAGGAGTATCGGACACACTAGACCCCATGGCGATCGTGTCAGATGACGAGATTCCGTCAGAGCGAGAGGTCTACACATCAGACACCACCAGCATTGACGACGATGATTTCCAGCCGTTCGCGCTGCCTGACGTCGGAGTTGAGCCTGCTGATGGCATTCCTGCCGGGGATCTACCTCTTGCGGTGATCCCTGCTCCCATTCCGCTTGCTGCTTTCCTAGTAGTAGATATGCCACTCGATGTCGTTTCTGATGACGATATCAATCTGTTTGAGGAGGATCCGCCTGAGGCTGACTACGAGGGCGAGGCCCCTATTGATGCTGACGTTATTCTTCCCATTGTTGAGGCCCCTATAGAGGAGCTTCCTGTTGGTTCACCTGCCCCGGACTCATTGGAGTCTGTGGCATCTGCATCTTTGCACGACCATGGTATGCAGCCTCACTCTTCTGACCCTGACATGGCGATGTCAGCTGCACCCGGTCCATCACACGAGTTCGAGTTTGACCACGAGGTCGATGACGCTTTTGAGCCGGTCTTTCCCCCTGATTTCGATCCTGACCACGATATTGAGTTTATTCACATGGATCAGCCCCTAGAGGTGCCCGTAGATCCTATTGACCCTTTGCTTGACATACCTGTTGATTTTGATATGGATCTTGTTGACCCGAAGCCTGCTGTGGCCCCAGAGCCCGTAGTTGCTCCTGACCCTGCATTAGAGCATGACCCTGTCCATGATGATGCACCAACCGTTGCACCTCTTGTTGGTGATATACCCGTTGCTGATCTTCCCGCTGTTGCTCCACCCCTGATAGAAGATCCTGTTGTCGATGTACCATTTCCCGATTCCGTGCCGGTACCGTTTGACCGTGCACCTTTTGCTACTCGTATAGATCCACGTTACGCCGGCACCCTCAACGGGTGGATCGACGATGACGACTATCCACCGTATGTGGTACCCGTCACACCTATTTCTGCACCCACTGATATTCCACTATCCCACCCACACACGACCGATGTCCATCGTACCGATCTTCCGATTACCTTTCTCCCGGACATTCCTCCACCACGTCCTGGGGAGGGTTCATCGCGACAGCCTTTTGGTCACGTACCTTTCATGTCAGGAGGCAGCCAGTTTATACCACAGATTCCTCATCCTACTTTTGTTCCACCTATATCGACGTCTGATCCGGTCATGTCACAGTTTCCTCATGTTGCGCCACCTACTGCACCATCTTTCATTCCATCTAACGAGCCATTTTTATGGACTACGCCCGCTATCATGCCACTGTCTGATCCGTACCACCCGTACCATGTTGGGTACTCTACGGAGGACATCCTCACTTCCTTGATGATGCAGCAGGATGCATTGACGCGTCATATTCAGGATTTGGAGAGAGCTCCACATCCATCTTGTCATTGTCAGACCCCATTTGCAGCACCACACGCTCCACGTCCACTTTCCCCCGATTCAGACGTTCGTTTCATGACATCTGAGCAGCAGATAGCATATTTGCTCTGCGCCTATCGTGCCCTAGAGGAGGACTGGTTACATATGCGTCGCTTGCTTTTCTCTCATTTTCCTCCTCCTCCTCCACCGCCATCAGCATAGGCATTTTTGGTTTTATGCAGGTCGATCTTTTGGTGAGAAGGTCGCTATTGAGCCAGCTTACGAAGACTGTTGAGTGATCACACTTTTGTATATGATAGTTGTAGTTTGACTTGTATTTTTGAGGGTGATGTGACCCATTGATGTCATTTGGATGTATGATGTACTACTAAACTTGTGAAACAATATTGTGGTCGTGATTAATGAAGGCTCAATTGCAACATTCTCACTACATGCTTTGTGGAGATGATTTGTTTTACATGTGATGTTATGTGATTGATAAATGTTAGTACGTACGCATATTATTTACTTACTATGACATGAACTATATAATCATCTTTTAGAAGATGCCTCCAAGACGCGATGTACGCATGCCTACTACCGAGGCGGAACTCCAAGGGATAATTGCCGCAGCTATAGCACAGTATGCGGCCTCCCAAACAGAAACGAGCAGGAACACTTCGAACAACAACAACAACAGCAATAACAATCGACCCCATGGTAATGATAAGTCATTTGAGATATACTACGATACATTTTGATATTTATAGCACGATCGCTAATATCATTTGTAAATTCCAACGTATGTGCAGGGTGCACCTACAAGCAGTTCCTTGACTGTAAGCCCGTGAATTTCGACGGCACTGGAGGTGCTGTTGTGTTTGTTAGATGGGCTGAAAAGACAGACTCTGTCCTAAGAATGAGCAAATGCGCTCCCGAGCAACAAGTAATCTACATCTCAGGGCTGTTTCTGGATGGTGCCCTATCGTGGTGGAATCTGCAAGTGCAGACGTTAGGAGAAGCTGCTGCTTATGCGTTAACCTGGAATGAGCTAAAAGAGCTAATGAGAAGGAAGTACTGCTCGCGTGCTGAAATACAGAAGCTAGAAACTGAGTTCTGGCATCTAAGAATAGATGGTCCTAAGATTGCAGAATATGTTCAAAGATTTCATGATTTATCTCACGTAGTGCCGTACATGGTCACGCCCGAATTTAAACGTGTCGAGCGCTTCATCTGGGGGTTGGCACCCCAAATAATGAGTATGGTTACCACGTCCAAGCCTGCAACGATCATGGAAGCCATAGACCTCAGTGTGGCGCTTACTGAAGAGGCCATTAGGTTGAACAAGTTCTCAGTTTCTGATCAGAAGAAAAAGCAAACACATGTTGAGTCGTCTGGTGAAAACAAACGGAAATTTTCCAACTTCAAACAAGGTACCACAAGTGTGAGCAAGAAGGGTGAGTCGAGCACACCGGCTAGGGCCAAAACCGGTGTTGAAAGCAAAGGAAGAGGTTATATGGGCACTCTGCCCAGGTGTGATACATGCCAGCGCCATCATTCTGGCCAGTGCGGATTGAGAAAATGTGAGTCATGTGGAAGGAACGGCCACTCGAAGGATACGTGTTGGGCCGGAACTGGTACTGGGCGTGGTGGTAATCGAGGTTATGGGAATGGTAATGGAAACCGCCAACAAGGAGGTAATGGCGGAAATGGAAACCGTGGAAACTTTGCAAACCAAGCTGGGAGTGGAAATCGCAACCAAAACAACGCTCAAGGTGTAAATGGGAATGGAAATGGTCGTGGACCCGGTTGTTTCAATTGTGGAGACGTCGGGCATTTTAAGAGGGAATGCCCAAAACTGAACCAAGCACGGGGAAGAGTCTTTAACATCGACGCAAGGGAAGCGCGCCAGGATCCAAACGTAGTCACTGGTACGTTCCCTATAAACCAACGCTTTACATCTGTTCTGTTTGATACTGGTGCCGATTATAGTTTCGTATCGTTAGAATTTAAGAATATACTTGGGTTGACACCTAGTAAGTTAGACATTCCGTACTCGATTGAATTGGCGAATGGGAAACTAGTTGAAACGGGTGAAGTCATCAAAGGATGTGTGATTGAGGTAGGAGAACACGAGTTCACTTTGGATCTACTACCAGTCGAATTGGGAAGTTTCGACGTGGTGGTAGGGATGGATTGGCTATCGAGCAACAAAGCCGAGATTGTTTGCCACGAAAAGACCATCTGCATCCCAATAGAAGATGGAGAGACGATCGTAGTTCATGGAGAAAAGCGCGATACGCCTCTGAGAATCATTAGTTGTCGGAAAGCTAGAAAGTGTTTACAGAAAGGATGTGTTGCCTTCTTGGCACACATCGTGGATAAAGAAGCTGCGGAACCAAAGATCGAAGACATTCCAGTAGTAAAAGAATATCCTGAAGTCTTTCCAGAAGACTTGCCAGGATTACCGCCGCAAAGACAAGTCGAGTTCCACATTGATTTGGTTCCAGGCGCCGCGCCTGTAGCCAAGGCACCCTATAGACTTGCGCCTTCGGAGATGCAGGAGTTATCGACACAACTCCAGGAGCTATTGGACAAAGGATTCATCAGGCCAAGCTTCTCACCTTGGGGAGCTCCAGTTCTGTTCGTTAAGAAGAAGGATGGTAGTTTTCGTATATGTATAGACTACTGCGAGCTTAACAAGTTGACTACCAAGAATAGATATCCCCTGCCGAGAATCGATGACCTATTTGATCAGCTGCAAGGCTCAAGTTTTTATTCAAAGATCGACCTTCGCTCGGGATATCATCAACTAAGGATACAAGAGGAAAGTATCCCGAAAACGGCCTTTAGGACTCGTTATGGACATTACGAGTTCCTGGTCATGCCGTTTGGGTTGACAAACGCACCGACAGTTTTCATGGATCTGATGAACAGAGTCTGCAAGCCGTACTTGGATAAATTTGTGATTGTGTTCATCGATGACATTTTAATCTACTCGAAGACGAAGGACGAGCACGAACAACATTTAACAGCTATCCTAGAGCCACTTAAAAAGGAAAAGTTGTACGCTAAGTTCTCGAAGTATGAGTTCTGGCTGCGTGAAGTCCAATTCCTTGGACATGTGGTTAATGGAAATGGAATCCATGTGGATCCAACAAAGATCGAGGCAATCAAGAGTTTGGAGACTCCAAAGACGCCAACCGAGATTCGACAGTTCTTAGGTTTGGCTGGTTATTATCGAAGGTTCATTGAGGATTTCTCTAAAATTGCTCAACCTCTGACCGCGCTCACACAAAAAGACATGAAGTTTGATTGGGGTGACAAGCAAGAAGAAGCGTTCCAGTTGTTGAAGAACAAGCTTTGTGATGCACCGATTTTATCGTTACCCGAAGGAACAGATGACTTCGTGGTGTATTGTGACGCCTCGCGTCAAGGTTTGGGTTACGTGCTGATGCAGCGCCAGAAGGTTATAGCATATGCGTCACGCCAGTTGAAGATTCATGAGAAGAATTATACCACACACGGCTTGGAACTAGGCGCGGTGGTATTTGCGTTGAAGATTTGGCGACATTACTTGTATGGCACGCGATGTACAATCTTCACTGATCACAAGAGCTTACAGCACATATTTGACGAGAAGGAGCTTAACATGAGGCAAAGACGCTGGGTAGAACTGTTGAATTATTATGATTGCGTGATCAAGTATCACTCAGGGAAGGCGAATATGCTCACCGATGCTCTAAGTCGAAAAGAGAGGATCAAGCCCATAAGGGTTAGGGCTTTGGAGATGATTGTCCAGACAGACCTCTCTTTGCGCATTCGTGCCGCACAAAGAGAAGCTTTGAAAGAAAGGAATATTGAGGATGAGTATCTCTGTGGGATGGAGAAGCAGTTGATACCAAACGAGGAAGGAACTTTATGCTTCCTGAAACGGATTTGGGTTCCTCTATTTGGTGGTTTGAGGAAGGTTGTTTTTGATGAAGCTCACAAATCTCGGTACTCGATTCATCCCGGAGCGGATAAGATGTACCAGGATCTCAGGGATTTCTACTGGTGGCCTAGGATGAAAGGCGATGTTGCAGTATATGTTAGCAAATGTTTAAGGTGCGCCAAAGTAAAAGCCGAATACCAAAAACCGTCAGGTCTCTTGCAGCAACCTGAAATACCCAAATGGAAGTGGGAGCAGATCTCAATGGACTTCATAACAAAATTGCCAAAGACACCCAAGGGCCATGATACAATTTGGGTAATAGTAGACTGCCTAACAAAGTCTGCGCACTTCTTACCGATCAAGGAAAAAGACAACACGAGTAAACTCGCCGAAATATACATGCGAGAGATTGTTGCACGTCATGGAGTGCCTCTCTCGATTATCTCTGATAGAGATGGACGCTTCGTGTCAAGGATTTGGCAGTCCTTCCAAGAAGCTTTTGGCTCATAGTTGAATCTAAGCACTGCATTTCACCCACAAACTGATGGCCAAAGTGAACGAACTATTCAGACTTTGGAAGATATGCTGAGAGCGTGTGTAATGGATTTGGGTGGGAGCTGGGATAATCATTTACCATTGGTCGAATTTTCATACAACAACAGCTACCACACAAGCATTGGAGCCGCGCCATTTGAAGCTCTTTATGGACGCAAGTGTCGATCACCATTGTGCTGGGCTGATGCGGGTGATAGACAGCTTGTTGGTGCCGAAATAGTCCAAGAGACGACAGATAAGATTGCACAGATCCGAGAGCGCATAAAGGCGGCTCGTGACAGACAGAAAGGCTATGCAAATCAAAGGAGGAAACCTTTGGAATTTCAAGTTGGGGATATGGTTTTGTTAAAAGTTTCACCCTGGAAGGGTGTGGCACGCTTTGGGAAGCGTGGGAAGTTGAATCAGCGTTACATTGGCCCGTTTAGAATCCTGCAAAGGATCGGGCTTGTAGCCTACAAATTGGACCTACCTGCTGAACTTAATGGCGTTCACGATACATTTCACGTATCTAATCTGAAGAAGAGTCCAACACAGGAGACAGTGATCATTCCTGCTGACGAAGTTCATATCGACGACACGCTCCACTTTACCGAAGAACCCGTTGAGGTTACAGATTGGAAAGTTAACAAAACACGCAGGAGTAGTGTCAAACTCGTCAAAGTTCGATGGAATGCAAGACATAGGCCAGAATTCACGTGGGAACGTGAGGATCGTATGAAGGAAAAATACCCCCATTTATTTCCCAAGACCCCTGCAACCAGAAGCAGAACCTAAAATTTCGGAACGAAATTTTCTTAACGGGGGGAGAATGTGACAACCCTCACATTTACAGGTATCCGTACAATTAATTAATATTTAATTTGTGCTTAATGTTATCATTGTAAACAGTTCAGTTATCAATGAAATAAAGTTATTTGATCCCAATATTTGTTTTTTTATGTTTGACATTTTTCATGTTTTGATTTTTATTCAATTTCAAACTCTATATCGCTTTCTAGAGAGTTATACGCAAACTGGTGCTTAAACGTAATCAGTTTAACGCGAAAAATACTCCGAAACATCAACATATTCTTAACTTACCTTAAATAACCTTTACATAACATAGAAATTAGTTTTGAAGGCTTTGGTATGGCAAAATCAAGTCTATTCGCTTATAGGGACTAAATTCGACAAACTGCGAAAGTAAGCTGATTTGAACTGTAACGGACATTCCAGAACTTGATCATAAGTTAAACACACCCTAAATATCCTTTACATAGCTTAGAAATAGGCTTTGAGGGGTTCGGTGTGCTAAAATAAACTTTAGGCTCATTCAGGGACTAAAAGCGTCAAAAAGTGCATAAGTTTGCATTTTCGCGCGTAACTTACGTTCTGAATACATCCGGACATCCAAAAATTTATGGAAGCACTAAAATAATTTATTTTAGTGTCTTGCATAAGAAAAATCCATTCGTCGCGGAATTTGGATCGTTTTTCGCGCTTGTGCGCATTTCGTCGTAATTAAGCGAACATCGAGTTCGTACGACCAAACGAACCGACATCCGGCACATTTTTGAGCATGTATCATGTCCACAATGTTTAGGCCTCATTTTAGGGCCTTAAGGTTGGCTTAACGGGCCCTAAACATGTCAGAATGGAGCTTAAAACACAACAGAGACTGAAACTGTCATTTTGGAAACCTGTTTTGCTGATCTGAACCCAGGCGGGCCACGTGAACATCTGCAGGTCCCTTATGCGGGCCGTGAGGATCTGCCAGATGTGCAAAATCTATTTTAATAGCTGTTTATAGCTGTTATACCCATGTTTCCCACTTGCAACTGGTATTTTGGAGTCTATGGTCATAATCTAGGGGCTCCAATGGTTTTATAAAACAATGGGCTCGATGTGTACGGCTGTGATTGAATCTCGGATTACGAGGAACGATCTTAACGGTGCTACCACATCTATGAATACCCCCCCATGTCTTTGTGCCACAATTTGAATCTGATTTATGCTCTCTAAGTTGAAGTATATGCTTCATACCTGAGAGAAAATTAGATCAAATCTTGCGGGGACCTTCTGTAAGTATTCTTTCATTCTTTTCATTCGTTTTTAGCGTTAAAGTCAAACTTTGTTTGACTTTTTGCATTGACCAGTTTATGGTCAATGCGAAGTTCATTTGATCTTCATAACGTGAGCGTAGTCACGATGGTCATAGTCCCTAGTGACTATACCTACTGATTACCACGTTATCTAGGCTCACTGACGAGTCGTAGTTTCGGCTAAAATGCGTATTCTTGTGTATTTTGTAACCAAACTACTTTTGGGTATCAAGACCCTTTGTCTTGACACCAAACCTGTTTTTAAAACCTCGTTAAAAATGTTTTGACATGTTTAGCTCGTCACTTTTAGATTTGTGCTTGTCTAGGGTCGTAAAGGTAAGCGATCTAATCAATCGCTTATACTTTCGAACCCGACCCATTTGGTCTATCATTAGGATCCCACCAAACACTTTAGGTGACCATAGATGTATAGGGAATAACCTTCCAAGGTTATACCTTATGGTCACGTCGTTTAAGTAGTTGTATGATAGGTAGTATATATGCCTTAGGTAAATTACCAAAATGCCCTTTTATGCCAAAATTCATTTTAAGCATATGTAACCCAAATTTTGACATCTAAACTGATTTAGCAACAATATTAGACATGTTAAGGCATATTTTACTTGTCATAGGACTAGTTAAGCGGTCCGAACGCGTTTTACGCGAACTACACCTTAAAGTAGCGTAAGCTACCTAAACGGGTCTTAATGGGTCAAAAGCACTTAGCAAAGGTTCCGTTTTAGTATGTAGGCTTTGTTAAACCATATTACATGAGTTCTTACACTCATTTGGTTTACGAACCCTCATGCTACCCAATCCTTCGAATAGGTCCATTTATTAATGTAGTTACCTATATTAGGTGTCGTTTGATTCCGTGATCTTCTAGCTTTGCTTGGTGGTTATTTTAGGACTTCTGAGCAATCTCAAGTGAGTACATAGTCCCCTCTTTTACTGTTTTTCAAACGTTTTGGGGTGAAACACATGTGCCTACTTGTTACTTTCATGCTTTCCATGTTTTCATATCATATACTTGCTTTGTCCATTAGTACACTATTAGTACATGATTTCATTTTGTTTTGCTATGTATGTTTACTTAGCATGCTAGCACATTGATTTACATTACATCTTCTTTTGCTATGTATGTTTACTGAGCATGCTAGCACATTGATTTACATGACTTTTCTGCTTTGTATGTTAACTTAGCATACTTAGTACATTACTTTCATTACATGTTTACATTTGGTATGACATTTGGTTTGTTCAACGGGTCTAAACTACATTCATTAACATTAGCTACGCCGCTCGGTAGTAAGTAATGGTACCATAGGACTTGACAAATCCCGTTCCTGACATCCTAGGTCTGTTTGGGTGTAAGGAATGACTGAATCCGAAAACATTTTTCTTTGATAATCTTTACTCTAAGGTTATCCTGCTGTCTCAAGGCTTGAATGTATGCGTTAACTTACTGCATAAGTGTTTGTATCAGTAAAACATGCATTTATTTTGCAAAACATAACTTTTGATTTATTCAAAATACTTTGTTTTGTACATTTTTACTTGTGGTTTAAATAGTCTAATTTTACTTACCATACATAACTTTTGTTTACACATTACATGATTCATATTTAACTTGGGTTATACTATGACATTTGACTATTGGATTAAACTTGGACATTTTACATTGTTGGTTGGTTTGAGTGACTTAAATAACGAGGCGTGTGTAATATGATACAAGCATGGTGGATACGCCGCTGGTACTTGTAACATCCTTGCTATTATTTTAAAGGTTCTCGTATAGATTACGAAAAACAAACTTGTAACAATGATTACAAGTGCATTTAAATTTTCTATTTAATTAAAAGTTTTACAATTTAAAAGTAATACAACATAATGTAGTTTAGTCATCATTTGAAAGTTACGACGACACACCGTGCGGAAGCTTCTTTTTCATGTGTTCGGTTCTTTCTCGCCGCTTGATCTTCATCCGGGTACTCTTGATATCCACCTATGATCAAAACCAACATAAAAGTTAGTTTTGATAACTTAAATATAAGTCTAAACAAGTTCTAAGCAACGAATAATCAAACAAAATATTTATTTCGAACTTTGATGTCTTAAACAACCAAAATACATACGCTAGTGTATTTTAACCCGAAATCTTTAGCTCGGGTTCATAATTTTTTTTTTTATAAATTGCACGACTAGTTCGTAGGCTATGTGCATAAACTGTTTTGACCCGTTTAGGGAATTTAAGCAATTTAGTCTAAAACTTTCCCTTTTCTTTCGACACTACAAAATTCCATATCTAAATAACTACATATAATCCACCACAACTATTTTGTGGTGGATTTAACATAATGAACCCCTTCTTCCCAAATTTTACCCTTCAACTAGTCGTTTCACGCAAATGACCATTTTTAGGCATTTGAACGATGAAGTTTACGCCTACAACTCTTACATGCATCTAAGGGTTACATAATTTCAACACAAATCTCTAAACGGCCTCTAAGGGTCGTTTGCCCGATTTACCAAACAAGAGCGTTTTGGTTAATTTAGTCCCTCCTTTTACAACAAAGGCCCTTTGCTAATGTATTTAACCAACATTGTCCTGTTAACTATAAATCTATATATACGCGTACCTGGCTCGAGTCAATATATAGACCCATTTTATACCTTGCTTTAACTAACTGATATTCTATGGCGTCGCATTCTAGCAAATTGCTAATTGCTCCTGTTAACATATGACTTGATAACAATCATTAGCCGATATTGTCAAATAGTGTTTTCACCACCATTTGACCCGTTTGGACTGTATGACCAACATTTGCATAGGTTATTAAAACATGGTTTTCAATTTCTCACTCTCACATCCGACCCATTTCGGATTTTAACTCAAGATCCTTTTTAAGTTAAATTTACATTAGTCGACGCTTGACTATATTTCAATTTTTTTTACCCTCTTTCTCATAAACCATGGTTTCTATCATTTATATTTGTTCCGACCCGTATCATTACGCGTCGGAACCCGTATTTCGAATATTAATCATCTCGTATTCATAACTTACAGAATTTATACGTATTCTGACAAGAAGTGTAAGTTTCACTTACCTTGCATCCGGTTATGTCCTTTTTCCGCGTACACGATCCGTTTGACCCGCTTCTTTTCCCAAGTCCTCATCTAGCTTGTCTAGAGTCAAACTATCATCATCACAATTCGTAAGACGGTTAGATTAGTCATAATCGTTTACGACTATTCCATCCTACGGGTTTTATGTCGAATTTATCATTCGACCAAATCAAAATTATCATTCGATCTAATCATTGGTCGGTTTGACTTTTTAAAAGTCAATTGACTTATCAACATATTCAAATGCACATTTGGTTGATTGAACTCACTTAGGAATATTTCATCCGAATTCTTAATGAAATCAAATTTTACACACAACCAAGTAGACCGCGATTTCATTTATACATTTCATATCACTGAAAATGGGCTGTTTTTGGTGACTTGTTTAACCTGTTTACAAGTCTTCAAAAATTATGATTTTTTGTGTGGCGTACCTCTCGGAGGGTTAGACCTTGTGTTAAAATTTCAAGATCTAACTCTTTACCAAAAATTCGTAAAAATTCATTTACTAAGCTGCAATCAGATTCGTCACTTCTGACTGCAGCTTACGGAAAAATTAATTTAAAATTCCTCGTTTATCCGATTGACGAAATTCCAATTGGAGATTTTTTTAATCGCTTAAAACTTTCTACAGTAAGAATTTGAGATCATAACTCAATTCCTAAATTGAGGTATGACATTCGTAATGGGCTGCAAATTCTGCCAGAAAACGCAGCTTGAACCTTCGATACGGAAAAATTCATAAAACGCTTAATTTTCATCGAAAAAATGCGATTCCAGTGGGGTTTTAAAGATATTTCCTGGAATTACATTTTAGACTCAAGAAACACATGTTATTGTCCCGTTTTGTCTAGGTTACAGCCAATACAAGTCGGCTGTAAATTCTGATCAGAAGCTGTTTGAATTCAGCTTTCAATTTGAAAATGTTTATGACATTAGAACACCTATTCTTAGCAATCAAAACAAAATCTGAATTTACTTGAGCTAAGCATGATTTCAATCTATACTTGTCTAGGGTTTACTCCTAGGCATTCAAATGTTCCTATTTCATCTACATATCACACATGCATCCACAGATTTCGAATTCCCTAAATTCATGAGAATTTCAAGTAGAGATTTTTTATCAAATTTTACATACATTGTGATCTCCTTGCAATGGGGATCACTAATCTATGCTCGATTTTCGTTTTGGACTTGATTTGATCCTTCAAATTGGAGGTTTTGACATGAACTAGGGTTTTGGGTAGCTTGGGATCGCCCCTGCTTCTTGATCGATTTCCAGAACAAAACACATATTGTGTTTTTTTTTTAATAAATTGATTTTATTATAATTAGTTTCCAATTAGACAGTTTTAGCCCCTCTAATTTCTTTTAGTTCATATTTAGGTGCTTTTAACTCACTTTTGAGTTAACATAAGTCTTATAACTAACTGGGTTATTTTGTCCTAGTTAGTTTGTCCTTGTTTATTTAAAACTTTATAATTTTAATATAAAGTTTTATATTTTCCTAGTTATAAAGTTTTAACCCACTAGTATGTCACTATAAGACTTCTCTTCTAACTAGGTTATTATTATTCCTAGTTAACTTATTGGATTCCGGGAGTTATAACCCGTCTTAATTAAGTTCCGTTAACTCGGGCCTTTTATCCCTTTTATTCCTTGAAAGTTCTTATCCGCCTTTTAATTAATATTAGGATTTTTTTATTTAAATTCTAATATTTATCGGGTTACTTTTGCCGCTAACGGTACTTTACCCGTCTTTTAGTATTAACGGGATTTGATTACCAAACCCGTTTTCGGGGTGTTACAAGTCTACCCCCCTTAAAGAGGTTTCGTCCCCGAAACCTTATTTACGTATTTCTTTTAATTTAGATTAAACGAACTTAGTTTCATTTTCAAGACATTCACTCGTTCTTTTCGATCTAACGTTTTCATTTATATTGACGCGTACGACTTTCATGTGTAAGGCCTCGTGGGCCGTTATTTTTAGCTTATATGCATTATCCTTATCGACCGAGTTGTCACTTGACCACTTCGTCTCATCGATCTGTTAACAAGTTTATTCCGCGCTTGTCTTATATTAACAAGCTCTTTGTATTTGTCATAACATTTTCTTGACTTTGAAAAGTTTTACCGGCTAGACTAATTAGTCGCCATCACTTCATACACCGTCACCCGGGTATATTATTTTGCCATCTCTGGCCTTATGTCTGTTTAAGATTTTCTAAACTGCCTTATACTACTTATGTTTGTTAAAACATTGCTTTTGACTAAAAACTAAATTTTTAGTTTACATTTTCTCTGTCTTATGTCTTTTCCTCATGTCTAGGAATTTCTGTCTAAGTTTTATTCCTGACCGTTATTATTTTACATGGAGAATTGTAACCAGTTTTCCACGCTTTATCCAAGTGACCCGCAAGTTCTTTTACTTAGCCTCGTAAGCTTTTTCTTTAGATTTTCACCTTTTTAAGGTGAGAACCCCAACAATTCGTTTCTTTCTGTTTGTGACCCGAAGGTCTTGTTGGTCCCGTAGACTTTAACACTATTTATAATCCCGTAGGTTATGATGATCCCGTAGATCGTCTTTTATCCATGTCTTTATTCAAATGTATATATACATATATAGCGCCAAAGCATCTTTTATTATGTTTGGAATCGTTTATTTTTCGCTTTTGAACTTTAGTTGGCCTTGACCGTAGTCTAAAGCTTCGTTCGTTTACTCTTGGACTAATCTTCCGACTTTATGACTCTTTACGTCATTTACACGTTGGTTTGTTCTACGCTCACCGTTTCCCCGGTTCATAATTATACTTCTTTACGACCCGTTACCCGGGTTCTTTATTATTTCGCGCTTCGATTATTCGGTTGCGCTTACTTGCACTACCAAGCTTTTATACTTTATTTAACCCGTTTGACTTATTCGTGTGAGATTTAATTACTCATGAACATCAAACCTCATTCTTTATTCGACCCGTTCAACTTTAGAATAGTTGAACGTAGTTATCAAAATTTTTGTTTGCAAATTCTCATCGTCTTTTAGTCATGACTCTTAATCCGAGTCCTTTGACTTTCTATTTCGCGTACCCGTCTCTTGGTTTACGCATGCTTTCAAAATCTTACCCATCTATCGGGTATCTTTATCGAAGTTATCATCAAGTAACCATTCTTATATGGTTTTAGACAACATCTTAATTTATTTGATCATCTTAGCGAAATCCATTGCTTTTATTTAGTCAAGTCTTTTATTCATTTATTCTACCCCTTTGACTTGTCTGTGTGAATTTCATCACTTATGACAGTCAAACTTTATCTTTATGCTCTAGCATTCTCATTAGTTGATCTGTATTTTCATTTACTTTAATCCTTGTCCTCTCTCTCGGGCTCTTCATTCTAACGTAATACGCTTCCGTCATCCGACTTGCGTCTACGTTTATTACCAAACATCTTGCTTATTTGATTTATTTGGGTACCTTTTAAGTTAGTCCCATTCACCCCGCCCTTACTACATCGGACGTAAATGTGTCCGCTACAAGAAGTTCATGGTATCATATGCCACTACTTACTTGGCCAGAGTAAGCGATCAACACATGACCTTTTTATAGCTTTCACATCACACCCTATGTAAGTAATGCATCTATTTATTTCATATCTCTGATTTCATTTAGTAAAACTTTATTTAATTGCAAAACAACAATCATTAGTTTTACTAGTTTTACATTTGAACATATAAAATGTTTTTCTTTTCTATCGAACTATTATATAATCACATTTGTTAATGTGATCGCTACTTTTCTCAATAGCATTATATTGAGAGTTTTTTTTTTCACTTGGATAATTACCCCCCGTCCAAGTTTTCATATGAACTATTTCTATTATAGTTTTGATATTCATTATCGTGAATAACGCATGTTTCTATTAAACTTCTCTTAGAAACATTATCCTGAATAGATATATCCTATTCAGGTTTTATCAGATATATGCAACCGTTATCCCCTACGTGTTTGTTGCATATTACTACTTGTGCAATTAAATTTAAAAGTGTGTACCTGTTAATGCTTGCCCTTAATGGGCTTTCCTTGCCTTTGACTTTGTTCGCGATCGTCACGCGATTTAGGTCCTTGATGAGTATGCTCTGCTTGTCATACCTCGGACCGTTCCACCGTCATATGCACAATTCATTCAACTCTCGTCATCTTCAGATGCGAGTATCCTTCAACTAAACATTTACAAAAGTTAGTAATTTCAACATTAATAAATGCACGTATTGTAATACAAGGCTTTTTACTGCACGTGATTTCGTTAACTATACTAATCATTTTCGTTGGTGTAACGTGTATTACACGATACCCTATGTGTTGTTCACAACACTTTAATCCTACTAAACTATTAACATACATGTACTTACCGGATTTGCGATCAAGCCACGAACCGAACACACTTTATTCTTTAACCATGAGCTCTGATTACCAACTTGTAACATCCTTGCTATTATTTTAAAGGTTCTCGTATAGATTACGAAAAACAAACTTGTAACAATGATTACAAGTGCATTTAAATTTTCTATTTAATTAAAACTTTTACAATTTAAAAGTAATACAACATAATGTAGTTTAGTCGTCGTTTGAAAGTTACGACGACACACCGTGCGGAAGCTTCTTTTTCATGTGTTCGGTTCTTTCTCGCCGCTTGATCTTCATCCGGGTACTCTTGATATCCACCTATGATCAAAACCAACATAAAAGTTAGTTTTGATAACTTAAATATAAGTCTAAACAAGTTCTAAGCAACGAATAATCAAACAAAATATTTATTTCCAACTTTGTTGTCTTAAACAACCAAAATACATACGCTAGTGTATTTTAACCCGAAATCTTTAGCTCGGGTTCATAATTTTTTTTTTTATAAATTGCGCGATTAGTTCGTAGGCTATGTGCATAAACTATTTTTGACCCGTTTAGGGAATTTAAGCAATTTAGTCTAAAACTTGCCCATTTCTTTCGACACTATAAAATTCCATATCTAAATAACTACATATAATCCACCACAACTATTTTGTGGTGGATTTAACATAATGAACCCCTTCTTCCCAAATTTTACCCTTCAACTAGTCGTTTCACGCAAATGACCATTTTTAGGCATTTGAACGATGAAGTTTACGCCTACAACTCTTACATGCATCTAAGGGTTACATAATTTCAACACAAGTCTCTAAACGGCCTCTAAGGGTCGTTTGCCCGATTTACCCAACAAGAGCGTTTTGGTTAATTTAGTCCCTCCTTTTACAACAAAGGCCCTTTGCTAATGATTTGACCAACATTGTCCTTTTAACTAGAAATCTATATATACGCGTACCTGGCTCGAGTCAATATAGAGACCCATTTTATACCTTGCTTTAACTAACTGATATTCTATGGCGTCGCAATCTACCAAATTGCTAATTGCTCCTGTTAACATATGACTTGACAACAATCATTAGCCGATATTGTCAAATAGTGTTTTCACCACCATTTGACCCGTTTGGACTGTATGACCAACATTTGCATAGGTTATTAAAACATGGTTTTCAATTTCTCACTCTCACATCCGACCCATTTCGGATTTTAACTCAAGATCCTTTTTAAGTTAAATTTACATTAGTCGACGCTTGACTATATTTCCATTTTTTTTACCCTCTTTCTCATAAACCATGGTTTCTATCATTTATATTTGTTCCGACCCGTATCATTACGCGTTGGAACCCGTATTTCGAATATTAATCATCTCGTATTCATAACATATAGAATTTATATGTATTATACCAAGAAGTGTAAGTTTCACTTACCTTGCATCCGGTTATGTTCTTTTTCCGCGTACATGATCCGTTTGACCCGCTTCTTTTCCCAAGTCCTCATCTAGCTTGTCTAGAGTCAAACTATCATCATCACAATTCGTAAGACGGTTAGATTAGTCATAATCGTTTACGACTATTCCATCCTATGGGTTTTATGTCGAATTTATCATTCGACCATATCAAAATTATCATTCGATCTAATCATTGGTCGGTCTGACTTTTTAAAAGTCAATTGACTTATCAACATATTCAAATGCACATTTGGTTGATTGAACTCACTTAGGAATATTTCATCCGAATTCTTAATGAAATCAAATTTTACACACAACCAAGTAGACCGCGATTTCATTTATGCATTTCATATCACTGAAAATGGGCTGTTTTTGGTGACTTGTTTAACCTGTTTACAAGTCTTCAAAAATTATGATTTTTTTGTGTGGCGTACCTCTCGGAGGGTTAGACCTTGTGTTAAAATTTCAAGATCTAACTCTTTACCAAAAATTCGTAAAAATTCATTTACTATGCTGCAATCAGATTCGTCACTTCTGACTGCAGCTTACGGAAAAATTAATTTAAAATTCCTCGTTTATCCGATTGACGAAATTCCAATTGGAGATTTTTTTAATCGCTTAAAACTTTCTACAGAAAGAATTTGAGATCATAACTCAATTCCTAAATTGAGTTATGACATTCGTAATGGGCTGCAAATTCTGCCAGAAAACGCAGCTTGAACCTTCGATACGGAAAAATTCATAAAACGCTTAATTTTCATCGAAAAAATGTGATTCCAGTGGGGTTTTAAAGATATTTCCTGGAATTACATTTTAGACTCAAGAAACACATGTTTTTGTCAAGTTTTGTCCAGGTTACAGCCAATACAAGTCGGCTATAAATTCTGATCAGAAGCTGTTTGAATTCAGCTTTCAATTTGAACATGTTTATGACATTATAACACCTATTCTTAGCAATCAAAACCCCTAAAAGCATCACATACACGAATTTAGTAAAAAAAAAATCTGAATTTACTTGAGCTAAGCATGATTTCAATCTATACTTGTCTAGGGTTTACTCCTAGGCATTCAAATATTCCTATTTCATCTACATATCACACATGCATCCACAGATTTCGAATTCCCTAAATTCATGAGAATTTCAAGTAGAGAATTTTTATCAAATTTTACATACCTTGTGATCTCCTTGCAATGGGGATCACTAATCTATGCTCGATTTTCGTTTTGGACTTGATTTGATCCTTCAAATTGGAGGTTTTGACATGAACTAGGGTTTTGGGTAGCTTGGGAACGCCCCTGCTTCTTGATCGATTTCCAGAACAAAACACATATTGTGTTTTGTTTTTAATAAATTGATTTTATTATAATTAGTTTCCAATTAGACAGTTTTAGCCCCTCTAATTTCTTTTAGTTCATATTTAGGTGCTTTTAACTCACTTTTGAGTTAACATAAGTCTTATAACTAACTGGGTTATTTTGTCCTAGTTAGTTTGTCCTTGTTTATTTAAAACTTTATAATTTTAATATAAAGTTTTTTATTTTCCTAGTTATAAAGTTTTAACCCACTAGTATGTCACTACAAGACTTCTCTTCTAACTAGGTTATTATTATTCCTAGTTAACTTATTGGATTCCGGGAGTTATAACCCGTCTTATTTAAGTTCCGTTAACTCGGGCCTTTTATCCTTTTTATTCCTTGAAAGTTCTTATCCGCCTTTTAATTAATATTAGGATTTTTTTTATTTAAATTCTAATATTTATCGAGTTACTTTTGCCGCTAACGGTACTTTACCCGTCTTTTACTATTAACGGGATTTGATTACCAAACCCGTTTTCGGGGTGTTACAGTAGTTCCTATATATAAGTGCTTGTATGATATTACATATCGTAGCGTTATTTAAACCATTTCAGTTTAGACATGCTACATTTACAACGCATTTTCACTTAAACATTGTTTTACAAATAACTTGGTTTACACAAACCCTTTTTACTTGGTTATTCTTTTAACCATACATTATTCTTTTATATATACATATCATCTGATTTTGCTAACGTTTTTCAAATGATTTATAAAACAAAACAATTAACAAGGTTCATGACTGAATTTTATTAAACATTTCTTTAAACTCAAGTCATGAATCCTATTTTCATAAAACCTATGTATCTCACAGGCATTTTTATGCTGACGTACCTATTTTCACATGTGTTTTCAGGAGCTGTTGCTTAGGATGTTCGTGACACACTAGGGCGGACCTGTGCCTTAGAGACTTAAAATAAAGATAGAACTAGTTTAATTATGTGATGTACTCTTTGTTTCAGTTATTTTAAGACAATGTAACTCTTTGTTTGATGAATAAAACATAACTTTTAAATGCCATGGTTGTGAAACAATAATTCTGTTACTACACTCCCCGACGTTTCCGCCACGATTTGATGTTTTACGTGGTCGGGGTGTGACAGAAGAGTTGGTATCAGAGCCAATGGTTATAGGGAATTAGGTTATTAGTAATGCTTTGACCTAGACTATAACCTTTCTAGGACCCCAACACAAGTTTTCTTGTGTTTAGATTTTAAAACATGCACTTCACCTATCCTTAGGTGATCACCAAAACAAGAACCCAATTTTCCGAAACGATTTTTGAAAATCAATCATCTGTTTTTAAATGATTTATTATATGGTTTTGAACTCTTTGATTTTTCAAAATGATTTTGAAAATTTACAACCCATTTTTGAATGATTCTTTTAGCCTTGTGCCTTCCAAGTTTTCAAAATCTCGACAAAGTTTTGGGTTCTAAATAGTGTGAACACGTGCAAACTGGAAGGGTGAATGCCTGTACCCTGGGTTTTCTGTCTAAGGCTAGAGTGTTCGTACAAATCCACATAATCGGACCAATCACTCTTACCTGGGAACTCTTGGGGTGAGTGTTCACTTATAGGCGAGCATGTCTTCGCGATACATTATTTTTGACCCATTTACTTTGATTAGTCACTGTGAGTCGTTTGTTTGCTTTGTGATACGGACAAATGACCACCATCTTTGCCTTTGTTGATTTTATTTCATCTCGTTCTTTTCATCTAACCTTCTCACCCGTTTCCTCTCATGTTTCCTCTTTTTAGAATGCCTCCTCGACGCGAAAACCCGCTATCTAATGCCGAAATGGCAGATATTATGGCGCAGCACATGGCTGTCGTACTCCCAAATATTATAGCTCAGGTGAACTAAGCCAACAACAATCAAAACGCTCCATGCAACTTCAAGAGTTTTAATTCGGCCAAACCACTCAAGTTCAGTGGTTCTGAAGGGGCAACTGGACTCCTTCAATGGTTCGAGAGCATTGAGAGTACATTCCGTCACGTCCTGTGTCCTGAGAATCAAAAAGTCAAGTTTGCAGCAAGCGTGTTTCAGAAGAGGGCTCTCACATGGTGGAACGGGGTTATGAGAGACCGTGGTGCTGAGGTTGCTTTAGCACAAATATGGGCCGAACTTAGGGCGCTTATGATGAGGGAGTTTTGTCCTCGTCATGAACTGCGAGCTTTAGAAAGGGAATTTGATGACCTGAAGCAGGATAGTGGCGAGCACCGGGCGTATACTGATAGGTATGTGGAGCTGAGTTTGTTATGCCCAACAATGGTTACCCCACTCGAGAAGGCTATCGAGAGGTATATCGATGGCCTACCTGACTCCGTACAAGACATCGTTACTGGTAGTAACCCTACCACAGTTCGTCAGGCAATCGAGCTATCTGCGACATTGACTGAGTCGCAGGTTTGGAAGGGTAAGCTGCATAGAAAGGGTGACAAGGGTAAGAAGCAGGCGTCTGATAAAAGTGAAAGCAAGAAAGGTAAAAACAAGAAGGGTAAGGATTCTGGTTCCTCGAAGGGTTCTAGGAAGCAAAAGGCTTCCCAAAATTTCGCCATTACTGCACAAGCTGCACCAAACCAGCCTGCGCAGCTACTTGCCAAGAAACCCTATCTTGGCAATGCACCTTTGTGCAACAGATGTAACGGTCATCATCAACCGCACCTCCAGTGCCGTTATTGCACCAACTGTGGAAGACCTGGTCATCTTCCTGCCACATGCCGCATTCCTGCCAATCAGAATAGGGCAGCTCAGAACCCGGCTCAACAAGTTGCTCAGCCTCCTGCTCAGCAACAGGCTCAGGCTGCACGACCTCACTACCCACCAAGTTCTTGTTATAACTGTGGGGATCTGACCCACTACCGTAATCAATGTCCAAGATTGGTGAATGCGAATCCAGCTCAGGCTCGAGGTCGAGTCTTCAACATGAATGCATAAGAGGCGCAAGCAGATAATGAAGTGGTAAATGGTACGTTCTTTGTTAATAATCAGCCCGCATCTGTTCTTTTTTATTCTGGTGCCGATAAGAGTTTTGTGTCATTATCTTTTGAGCCATTGCTTCGCATGTCTGGAACGAAACTAGGTAAGCCTTTGACAGTAGAAGTTGCTAGTGGTGATCCCGTTGTTCTTGATTCTGTTCTTCGCAATTACCAATTGAATCTTAACAACCACCTCTTTCCTATCGACCTCACGCCAATGCAACTTGGGAGTTTCGACGTTATTGTGGGTATGGATTGGTTAGCCAAGCATCACGCAGAGGTAGTTTGTTTCAAGAAGATTATTCATGTTCCACTTTCGTCAGGTGAGATCCTACAGGTTCGTGGTATGAAGCCTGCTAGTAGTCTCAAGCTCATGTCTTGTTTTCAAGCTCGGAAGTATCTGCGAAAGAACTATGTGGCCTTCTTGGCACATGTTGTAGCAGATAAATGCAAAGGTAAGTCTATTCAAGATATCCCTGTCGTTCAGGATTATCCGGAGCTATTTCTTGAGGAGTTACCTGGATTACCCCCAGCGCGCCAAGTCGAGTTCCGTATTGATCTTGTACCTGGTGCAAATCCTATTGCCAGATCCCCATATCGTCTTGCACCGTCTGAGATGCAAGAATTGTCTAAGCAGCTTCAGGAACTTTCAGATAAAGGTTTTATTCGTCCTAGTTTTTCACCTTGGGGTGCTACCGTTCTTTTTGTCAAGAAGAAGGATGGATCTTTCAGAATGTGCATCGATTACCGTGAGCTTAACAAGCTTACCATCAAGAATCGATACCCCCTACCTCGCATTGATGATCTCTTTGATCAATTACAAGGTGCTTCTTATTTTTCGAAGATTGATCTACGTTCTAGGTATCATCAGCTTCGTGTGCATGAAGAAGATATTCCCAAGACAGCTTTCCGCACTCGTTATGGGCATTATGAGTTCACAGTTATGCCATTCGTGTTGACTAATGGTCTTTCTGTTTTCATGGACCTGATGAATAGGGTTTGCAAGCCTTATTTAGATAAGTTCATCATCGTTTTTATTGATGACATTTTGATATACTCTAAGACGCAAGCTGATCATGAGCAACATCTTCGTCTTACTCTGGAACTCCTAAAGAAAGAGCAACTTTTCGCCAAGTTCTCCAAGTGTGAATTTTGGCTTAAGGAAGTTCAATTTTTGGGTCATATCGTCAACGAACAAGGTATTCATGTAGATCCCTCCAAGATCAGTGCGATTAAGGATTGGGATACGCCTACTACCCTATCACATTAAGCCTGATCTTGAACTAAAGGACGATGGATCGTATTATTTCATGGACTGTTTGTGGGTCCTAAGCCTAGATGATCTCCACACTTTGCTTATGGATAAAGCTCATAAATCTCGTTATTCTATTCATCCTGGCTCAGATAAGATGTATAAGGATCTTCGTACTCAGTATTGGTGGCCTGGTATGAAGAAAGACATTGCCTTGTACGTTTCTAAATGCCTTACTTGTCTTAAGGTTAAGGCTGAACATCAACATCCCTCTGGCCTTTTGGATCAACCAGAGATTCCAGTTTGGAAATGGGAAAACATTGCTATGGATCTCATTACTAAACTTCCTCGCACTAAGAAAGGTCATGATGCCATCTGGGTAGTTGTTGATCGTCTTACAAAATCAGCGCATTTCTTGCCAATCCGTGAGGATCTATCTGCTGAAAAGTTGGCTAAAATCTATGTGGATGAAATAGTATCTCGACATGGTGTTCCCTTGAACATTATTTCAGACAGAGATGCTCGTTTCTCTTCTCGTTTTTGGAGAACCATGCAATCTGCTATGGGGACCCAACTTAATTTGAGCACAGCTTATCATCCACAAACAGATGGCCAAACTGAAAGAACAATCTAGACTTTGGAGGATATGCTTAGAGCTTGCGTGATTGATTTTGGTGGTAGTCGGGATTCACATCTTCCATTGATAGAATTCTCCTACAACAATAGTTATCACTCCAGCATCAACATGGCTCCTTTCGAGGCTCTCTATGGTCGAAAATGTCGTTCACCAGTCTGCTGGAATGAGATAGGTGAGGCTCAGCTTACTGGACCTGACCTCATTCTAGAGACAACTGATAAGGTTAAGAAAGTTCGTGATAACCTCCAGACAGCTCGAAGCCGTCAAAAGAGTTACGCGGACCAACGACGCAAGCCCTTGGAATTTCAAGTCGGTGATCGTGTATTACTTAAGGTCTCACCTTGGAAAGGTGTGATAAGATTTGGAAAGAAAGGAAAACTTGCACCTAGATACATTGGACCATTCAAGATGGTCGAAAGAATCGGTAAGGTAGCCTACAGACTTGAATTACCTCTTGAACTTGCGAAAGTTCATCAAACTTCCACGTGTCCAATCTCAAAAAGTGTCTACCTGATGAGAACCTCCACATACCACTTGACGAAATTCGTGTTGATAAAACACTGCATTTTGTTGAGAAACCTGTGGAAATTATGGATCGTGAAGTCAAATGGCTTAAACGCAAGCGCATTCCATTTGTCACACCCCCAAAATCCACATGCGGAGTATCACCGCTTGGAGGCGTGACATGACCAGGATCAAGCAACCAATCATATTGAACATAACAAGTAATAAGTAAAATTCAACCACACAATATGAAAGGTGTTTCAAATAAAAAACATAGTTTAAGTTGCAAGTGGAAGCATAATGTCAAAACTAAAGCATAGGTTAATAATGTTTAAGTTCATCATGAACACTCAATGTCCATGCTCCACAACGACTCTTCTCCATGCAAGCTCCTGCTAAACCTATTGACCTACAAAGCATGTAGTAACGAGTCAACAACAAAGTTGAGCGAGTTCACAGTTGGGTGTTGGTTTAAGTATTTCCAAAAACATAGTTTCCTTTAACTGGCATCCTGGCCGTGGGGGTTACCCCATAGTTGAAAACGTATTTTGTTTAATCCCGTTTACTCTGGCAATCCAGCCGTGGGGGGTTACCCCTTGTTTATACTACTAGACTCGTTACCATATCGACCACTGACTTTAGTCATGTTTATGTGCCCTTAGCGTCAATGTCTATCATCATTGACGTGCCGAGATCCATTAGTTCACGCCCGTCCTCTGCGGCACGGTGTGAGGCTTGTCAGACCTAAATAGCGCTATCTAACTAATGACCCGCTCGCCATAGGCCCGGTGATTAAGTCGATATAAAAAGGAGGGACTTCGTGATAGAGTTTTGGTCTAGTAAAATTTAAACTGTCCAAGAGGACGAGGAATTACATTCCTTAACCCGTATTGTCCTACCCAAGGAGGACGAGGAATCCATATTCCTTAACCCATTCCCAACCCACCGGGAATTACCATGCTTTGTAGAAAGTGTGAACTCACCTTAGATTAGCTCGGCAGATACACGAAAAGGTTACTTGAGCTATAAGTGGTCAACCACATCCTAACCTGGTTACCATACAAGTCAGGTCTAGGTTCAAGTAAGGCATGTATGTTTAACAAATCAAGAACACGTAACGATCATGGCATACATGGCATACACATAGAACATTTTAAATGATAACGGTTTAGCATACACATGAAGCCCAAACATACTCGGCCCAACATGTTGTGCGATCAGTACAACCTTGTGCGATCCACAGCATGTAGTGCGATCCAACATAAGCCCGGCCCAAACATATATACCCGGCCCAACAATAATATACGTTGATCTTGTGCGGTCCGGATGTCTTGTGCGATCCGAACGACTTGTGCTATTCGGAACATCTTGTGTGACGGGGTTTTGGGCCATTCGGTCCAATAATATGTTAAGTCCAAACATTGTGTAAGGCCCCAAGACTTGTGCGATCGACACGGTCTTGTGCGATCCACAAATCTTGTGCGATCATGCATAACCTAGCAGTACGGTGTGCCTTGTTTTGTTGTACCTAGCTTGTGCGATCAGCTCTTGTGCGATCAGATCAGAACTTGTATGATCTGAGCTTGTGCGATTAGTTTAAATATCCGAAACTTATGCTATTTAGTTATATCATTCAACAGTTTCCTTCTTTACACCTAATCAATCAACACAATTAAAAGTTTTAGACCATGCAAATCATCGATCAAACAAGCATATACTAACCGATTTCTCAAGAACCCTAATTATGAATAACACATGAACAAAACATGAGGAATCATCCTAACACTTAATCCTATTAACATGATTCTTGATCTCGAACCCTAGCATGCATACCAACATAGCAATCCAACACATTATCCACATCATATGATTAACAACTCCATATTGATCTACAACACTATACATGTGAGCCGATTTCATACCAAAGTCGATCATGTATCATCCTCAAATCATCACATGAAACATGTATATCACAACATCACATAACATACAATCGATAGTTAAACACTAACCGGTTAGAAGGTAACACAAAGGTGATCCGATCAAGAAAGCTTCACGAGATGAGGCTTCGGCTAGGAGGATTGCCGTCGAACAAGAGAGGGGGAGGAGTAGAGAAGTAGGGTTTTGTGTGTGTTGTGTTTTGCAAGTTATGAGGAGTATACCCTTTCTCCTAAGTGTTATGCGTGTAAAAGAGAGTGGGCCGAACCCATCATGGGCTGCCCTTGATCCGAATACAAAGAGTGTAGCCCGAATGGGCTTGTGCGATCGGGTTGCTGTTGTGCGATTGGTTTATTTCGTGTGATCCTAATACATACATACAAGCACAACACATATTCACATAACATTTCATTAATAATCAAGGTTCACATAATCCCATAGGATCCACATACGTTACATCAAAGTACAAAGCTAGGTTTGAAATACGAGTTGTCACATTATCCCCAAGTTGAAAGAAATTTCCTCCCGAAATTTAGCACGTACTCACTGAGGAAGCTAGTTAAGTTGCATGGTTTTCCTGGTTTTCCTGGGGTGTTACATCCTTCCCCCGTTGGTTTGGAATTTCGTCCCGAAATTCCACGGCAGCTTCAGCCTCAGTAGTGGTTGTACTGTTGTCGACCAATTGGGGATATTTCTATTTCATCTGATCTTCGCGTTCCCAGGTGAACTCTGTGCCACGACGGGAGTTCCAACGAACTCGAACAAGAGGAATTCTAGTGTGCTTGAGAACCTTAACTTCTCGGTCAGTAATCTCTACTGGTTCCTCGACAAATCGCAGCTGATCGTCGATAGTGAGCTCCTTCAAAGGAACTATGAGGGTCTCATCTGACAGGCACTTCTTCAGATTTGACACGTGAAAAACGTTGTGAACTGCACTGAGTTCTGTTGGTAGGTTCAGTTTGTAGGCCACCTTGCCTATTTTCTCTATGATTTAGAAAGGTCCGACGTATCGTGGGTTAAGTTTGCCTCGTTTGCCAAAACGAACCACACCCTTCCAGGGTGAAACTTTGAGTAGCACTCGATCCCCAACTTGGAACTCGAGTGGTTTCCTGCGCTTATTAGCGTATGCTTTCTGACGGTCGCGAGCTGCCGCCATGCGTTGTCGTATCTGAGCAATCCTTTCTGTAGTATCAACTACGAGTTCTGGCCCAGTGATTTGGCTGTCGCCAACTTTTGCCCAACAAAGAGGTGATCGGCATTTACGTCCGTACAATGCCTCAAATGAAGCGGCTTTAATGCTGGTGTGGTAGCTGTTATTATACGAAAATTGCACAAGTGGCAGACGCTTTTCCCAGCCGTTGCCAAAGTAAATCACACATGCCCTAAGCATGTCTTTAAGGGTTTGGTTGGTGCGTTCAGACTGCCCATCCGTCTGTGGATGATAAGCTGTGCTCATGTCTAATCGTGAGCCAAAGGATTTGTGCATCGCTTGCCACAGTTCTGAAGTAAAACGTGCATCACGATCGGAAATAATAGAGGTTGGCACCCCGTGCCTCGAAACCACTTCCTTAAGATAAACATCTGCTAGAGTGGAGAACTTATCCGTTTCCATGATGGCCAAGAAGTGTGCAGACTTTGTGAGTCGATCCATGATCACCCAAATAGTATCATTTCCACGTTGAGATCTAGGCAGGCCAGTAACAAAATCCATGGAAATTTGCTCCCATTTCCATTGTGGTATCTCTGGTTGTTGGAGTAGGCCTGATGGTTTCTGATATTCAGTCTTGACTCTCGCACAAGTCAAACATTTGCAAACGTAAGTTGCTATGTGAGCTTTCATGCTAGGCCACCAATACGTAGTTCTGAGATCGTGGTACATCTTATCTGCACCAGGATGTACTGAGTAGCGAGACTTATGTGCTTCATCCATCACCAGCTCGCGTAAGTTTCCATAGTGTGGGACCCAAATGCGCCCTGTAACGTAGTAGGCGCCGTCTTCCTTTTGTTCTAACCGTTGCCTTGAACCGCGTAGGGCTTCAGCCCTGACGTTTTCTGGTTTCAATGCTTCTACCTGAGCATCTTGTATCTGTGCAGGAAGACTAGATTGGATAGTGAGTTGTAAAGCTCGTACGCGTTTAGGTGTAGTATCCTTTCGACTGAGGGCATCGGCCACAATATTGGCTTTGCCCAGATGGTATCTGATCAAGCATTCGTAATCATTCAGTAGCTCGACCCATCGACGTTGTCGCATGTTCAACTCCTTCTGTTTAAAGATATGCTCGAGACTCCTGTGATCGGTGTAAATGGCGCACTTGGTACCGTATAGGTAATGTCTCCATATCTTAAGTGCAAAAACAATAGCTCCCAGCTCTAAATCGTGTGTAGTGTAGTTCCTTTCATGAACTTTAAGTTGGCATGAGGCATACGCAATAACTTTATCCTGTTGCATCAGTACACAACCAAGACCCTGAATTGATGCGTCGCAGTAAACCACAAAGTCGTCTGTGCCCTCTGGCAATGAAAGAATAGGTGCCCTGCAAAGTCTATCCTTTAGGTGTAACACCTGTGCCTCCACGGCCATCAAACAAATACCAAACCAATGAAATATTGTATTTCATACTTGGGATTTGTAAAAATATGTGTATCATTTGCACATATCAATTTTTGTTCGATTTCAAACTCTAAATCGCTTTCTGGAAGGTTATACGCGCACTGATGCGTAAATATAACCAGTTTAATGCAACAAACACTCCGGAATAGTGACATAGGCTTAACATACCTTAAATAACCTTTACATAACTTAGATATAAGTTTTGGAAGGTTTGGTGTGGTGAAATCAAAGTTTAATCGCTTACAGGGACTAAATTTGACAAACTGCGAAAGTATGCCAATTTGAACTGTAACAGACCTTCCGGAACATGACCATAAGTTAAACATACCATAAATATCCTTTACATAGCTTAGAAATAGGCTTTGAGGGGTTCGGTGTGCTAAAATAAACTTTTGGGTCATTCAGGGACTAAAAGTGTCAAAAAGTGCACAAGTTTGCATTTTCGCGCATAACTTACGTTCTGAATACATCCGGACATCAAAAAAAATTATGTTAGCACTAAAATATTTTATTTTAGTGTTCGCCATAAGAAAAATCCATTCGTCACGTCATTTGGATCATTTTTCGCATTCAGGACCAGATTCGATGTATTAGCCGTTGTTTAATTCACAACCACACATTCTAACTTGCTTAGTCAGCGGATAAGGATGGAATTTAGGCACCATGACATTTCAACACATGTATGGATGGAATTTAAACACCTAAACACCATGACATTTCAACACATGTATGGATGGAATTTAAACACCTAAACACCATGACATTTCAACACATGTATGGATGGAATTTAAACACCTAAACACCATGACATTTCAACACATGTATGGATGGAATTTAAACACCTAAACACCATGACATTTCAACACATGTATGGATGGAATTTAAACACCTAAACACCATGACATTTCAACACATGTACGGATGGGATTAAGGCACGTTTTCCATGAAACGATCTTAACGGTTCGGGTATTCCTATAAATACCCATCCACCCCCATTGCTAAAATCACTAGAACTTTGATTTGAGAAACTCTAAGTTGAAACTATTGTTTCATACCTGATATTTTTGAATCGAGGTTAGCATTCGGGGACCCTTCGTAAGTATTCTTTCGTTCTTTTCCTTATTTTATTGCTTTTCGAGTCAGAAAGTCAAACTTTGTTTGACTTTCAGCGTTGACCAGTAATGGTCAATGCGAAGTTCGTTTGAACTTCGCAACGTGAGTGTAATCACGTTGGTCATAGTCCCTTGGGACTATGCCCACTGATTACCACGTTGTCTAGGGTCGTAGGGTAGGCGATCTAATAAATCTCCTATACCTTCGAGCCCGACCCAGTTTGGTCGATCATTAGGATCCGACCAAATACATTAGGTGACCCTAGTATAGGGCATAACCTTCCGAGGTTATACCCTATGGTCACATCGTTTAAGTAGTTGTATGATAGGTAGTTTATATGCCTTAGGTAAATTACCAGAATACCCTTTTCATGTATAATTGGTAATTAAGCATATGTAACCTAAACTTTTGTCACATAACTGATTATGTAACATGTTTAGGCATATAACACTTGTCATAGGACTAGTTAGACGGTCCGAACGCGTTTCACGCACACGACGCGTTAAAGTAGCATAAGTTACCTTAATGGGTCGCGATGGGTCGATAATACTTAGGTTAAGTTTCATTTAGTATGTAGGCTTTGTTAAACCATATCATATGAGTTCCTACACTCATTTGGTTTACAAACCCTCCTGCTACCCAGTCTTCCGATTTAGGTCCGGGTTAATTATGTAGTTACCTATATTAGGTACCGTTTGATTTCCGGGACTCCTCTAGCTTACTTGGTAGTTGTTCAAGACTCCTAAGCACTCCCAGGCGAGTACATTATTCCCCTCTTTTACTGTTTTCAACTGTTTTGGGGTGACTCATATGTGCTAAATGTTTTATCAATGGTTTCAAGAACAATTACAATGTGGTTTCAAGAACAATTACAATTATTTCAAGAACGCTAACAATGATTTCAAGAACGAATACAATGATTTCAAAAACTAATAACAAATTTCAAGAAGTGAACAAACTTGTTGGTTGTAGTTTACATGACCGATGACATTCATTAGCTATGATCAAGCCGATCAGTATTAGGTTATGGTACCATAGGATCTGACAAATCCCGTTATTTACTGCACCCATTGTTATGTGTGGGTGTTGTGGGTAGCGACTGAATCTGTAATTATTAACTTATCCTTTGGTAAGGGTTTGTTAAGAACGAGAGCGAGAGCGAGTTGGAACGAGGAACGCGTCAAGAAGGTTTGAATGTTATTAGAGAATCGACCATAAAGTAGTTTCACAATTAAAACAAGAACGACTAGAACGATTTTACAAAATGGGTTAACGATTGGGTAAACATTTTAACATGATTGACATTTGATCATGCATTTTCTCACAAAACATAACTTTGATTTAAACCAAGTTTTACTTCAATACTTTGTTTTTGTGCATATGGTTTAGTTGAGACATTTCACTTGCCATACTTGGATATTTGACATAGACATTTGGCATGGATCTTTGACATAGACATTTTGACATGATTTACATCTTGACATGAATACTTTGACATATTATTCAATACATTTGACAATTGATTTAAACATAGACATTTTACATTGTTTGGTATGGTTTGGTTAAGTGATTAAGTAACGATGCGTGTGTAATATGATACAAACATGGTGGATACGCCGCTGGTACTTCCTATATATAAGTGTTTGTATGGTATTACATATCATAGCGTTATTTGAATCATTTCAGTTTGAGACATAGAACATTTTATACAAATAACATACTTTTCACAAGACATTGATTTATAAACAACTTATCTTATGCAAACTCATTTACATGGTTATTCATTTAATCATGCATTATTTTCTTATTTATACTTATCATCCGAACTTATTATTTTTCAAATGATTTACAAAGACAAAGCAAATTACAAGGTTCATGACTAAACATTTTCTTAAACAGAAGTCATGAATCTTATTTTCACAAAACCTATGTACTCGCCAGCATTTCTTTGCTGACCTCGTTTTCACATATGTTTCAGGTATTGTTGGATGATATCGATTGATAAGATGCATGCTCACATAGGACTGGACAAGGCCTTAGTGACTCAATAACAATGATAGACTATGTTTAAATAGTGTATTTAGATTTCCAGACGATGTAATTACTAAATGTTTAATAAAACGAAACACTTTTGATATCCATGGTTATGAAACATTAATTCTGTTGCAACACGCCCCGATGTTTCCGCCGCGATTTGTTGTTTTACGCGGTCGGGGTGTGACAGAAAAGATGGTATCAGAGCCAATGGTTATAGGGAATTAGGTTATTAGTAATTAGTAATGCTTTGACCTAGTCTATAACCTTCTTAGGACCCTAACGCGAGTTTACTTGCGTTTAGTCATAAAACAATACCGTCACCTATCCTTAGGTGACGACCACAACAAGAACATAAATTTCAAAACCGCTTTGAAAACTAATCATCTGTTCTTGGATGATTAATTTCTAGGTTTTGAACCCTCTATTGTAAGGTTTTGAACCCCTTTGAATTTTCAAAATCTCGTCAAGGTTTTGGGTTTTAAATAATGTGAACACGTGCAAACTGGAAGGGTGAATGCCTGTATTCTGGGTTTTCTGTCTAGGCAAGCACTTCGTATACATCTCATCAGACGCGAGACCAGTTGTGCTTACCTGGGAATTCTTGGGATGAGTGTTCACTTATAGGCGAGCATGTCTTCGCGATACATTATTTTTTTAACCTATTTACTTTGACTAATCACCAAGGTCGTTTGTTGCTTTGTAGTAACAAACAAATGACCACTATCCTTGCTTTCATCAGATTTGTTTCATCTCATTCTTTTCGTCTAAATTCTCTCACTCGTTTCCTTTCATGTTTCCTCTTTTAGACAATGCCTCCTCGACGCGAAAGCCAGATAGAGACTGCCGAGCTGGCAGAAATCATTGCGCAGCAAATGGCTGCTCAATTCCCAAACCTCTTTGCTCAATGGAATCAAGCCAACAACAACAACAATGTGCTATGCAAATACAAGGATTTCAACCAGGCTAAACCACTCAAGTTTAGTGGTTCTGAAGGAGCAACTGGGCTTCTTCAGTGGTTCGAAAGCATTGAGAATACTTTTCGCCACGTGCAGTGCCCGGATAATTGCAAGGTCGAGTTCTCCTCGAGCGTGTTTCAGAAGAGGGCTCTTACATGGTGGAATGGGGTAATGAGAGACCGAGGTGCGGAAGTTGCTCTCGCACAGACCTGGGCTGAACTTAGGGCTCTGATGATGAGGGAATTCTGTCCTCGTCATGAGCAGCGAGCTTTGGAGAAGGAATTTGATGAGTTGAAGCAAGATAGTGGTGAGCACAGGGCGTATACTAATAGGTTTGAGGAGCTGAGTCTGCTTTGCCCTACAATGGTTACCCCACTTGACATAGCTATCGAAAGGTACATCGACGGCCTACCTGACTCGGTACAAGACATCCTTACTGGTAGTAACCCTGCCACACTCCGTTAGGCGATCGAGTTATCAGCGACATTGACTGAGTCGCAGATTCGGAAGAACAAGTTACACAGGAAGGGTGACAAGGGCAAGAAACAGTCAGCTGACAAGGAGGATAGCAAGAAAGGCCAAAACAAGAAGGGTAAGGAAGGTGAGACGTCAAAGAAATCAAAGAAGCGAAAGGGTGCCCAAAATTTTGCTGTTACAGCACAGACTGCACAGAACCCGCAGAACCAACCAGCTCAGCCACCTGCAAAGAAAGCATATGCCGGTACCGCACCTTATTGTGCACGCTGCAACGGTCATCACACAGTACAACAAGCTTGCTGGCAATGCACGACGTGTGGTAAACTTGGGCATTTGGCCAAGATTTGTCGTTTGGGACAAAATCAGGCTGCTCAGGTTCAAGCTCCGGTTCAAGGGAATGCTGCGAGATTTCCACTGGGTTCATGTTTCAACTGCGGAGAGATTGGTCACTTCCGCCACAACTGCCCAAGACTGGTAAATGCAAATGCTAACGCAAACCCAAATGCGAATGTCAACGTCAATGTGAATCCAGCACGTGGTCGAGTGTTTAACATCAATGAGGCACTCAATGTTGAAGGAGTGAACAATTAGTATTTTGTTTTTCCTCTGGTTGGTATCTTGTAACATTTAAAGACAATGCGGTTGTTATATAAATAAAAAATTTGTGGTTTTATTTTCTAACTAATGCAATTGTATGAATGTTTGATTCAACCTTGTGATGTCAACACAAAGACAAAACTACTCGTGTGGTTCTGTCATTTTTACGATCACTTGAGATCTCCCTAAGAACCTCAAACACTGGTTTCTTTTAAATCTAAAGTATTTTATCGTCTTGCACCGTTCGAGATGCAAGAATTATCAAAACAGCTTCAAGAGTTGTCTGATAAAGGATTCATCCGTCCGAACTTTTCACCTTGGAGAAACTCCTGTTCTCCTTGCGAAAAGAAAAAAAAATGGATCTTTTCGAATGTGTATCGATTAACGTAAGCCTAGTAAGCTTACCATCAAGAATCGATATCCCCCTACCTTAAATCAACGATTTCTCCGATCAACTGCATAGCGTTCATGCTTTTCCAAGATCGATTTGCGTTTTGGGTATCATCAACTTTGTATTCTCGAAGAAGATATTCCCAAAACGGTTTTCTGCATGAAGGATGGCCATTACGAGTTTACAGTCATGCCTTTTAGGTTGGCAAATACTCCAGCCATCTTCAAGAACTTAATAAATAGAGTCTGCAAGCCTTATTTGGATCAGATCGTCATTGTTATTATTGATGACATCTTGATCTATTCATGTCCTGAGCCGATCACGATCAACACCTTCGTTGGCATCGGAGCCCTGATTGAATTCCTTGTACACTTTAAAATGTACAAAACAACTCAATTAGGACAAACCGAATTCCTTTTAAGATCTTCCTATCTTAATAGTTAGATTCTTGAAAATATTTAAAGTGCCAAAGGAAATCCACGGATTGGGTTTCTGGTATGCTTTAAATACCCGTGTCCAAAGATAACAAATTATAGGTCAAATTGAACGATTATGCGATTGAACGAGTATGCAATTATGTGACTATGTGTTTATTCATCTCATGTTTTCTTTTATGCATCTTTGTGTTTTTAATACTCTGGATATTCGTTATCCAAATCCTCGCAGGATCTTTCATATCTTCATATGAGAGATTCGTAGCAGGATATTCAAAAGGTACTACCTTAAATCCTTAATGGGCTTCTATGTAATAGTTAAGACCCTTGGATTATATAGTACTATTCCATGATTCATAAGAGACCCTTTAGTGGTCAAATCAAAAAGATTGATTCACAATTTGGTTAAAGAACGACATCTAGTGATGTAGCTGGACAGACTCCTTGATAGTCTATTTAGATCAATTATTGATTTAATTAAAAGGACTCTATGGCGGTCTAGTCACACTCATCACAGGATTATTCATTTGGTTTTCCCCTGCACATTTTAAAATAGACTGTGTGGACTATGCAAGGAATTGTCTAATTATGGACGCGTACATAATTATGAAATTTAGTGCACAGAAACCCAGTAAGGTTTATTATGTGTAAGAACCGATAGTGACAACAATAACGAAATGAGAACGATGTAATGGAGGTACGGTGGACGCACCAATGATGCTTGATATACTTGTATATAAGTATCCCTCTTACATTGCAAACATAATGTTATTAAGGTTACTAGAAGTTCAAGAACCCTAACCAAAGTTGTTCGATCTTTTCAATTTCATGTTTTCAAGCTCTCACAAGTTTCCTCTAAATAAATTTCGGGACGAAATTTCCTAAAGTAGGGGAGACTGTAACACCTGTGCCTCCACGGCCATCAAACAAATACCAAACCAATGAAATATTGTATTTCATACTTGGGATTTGTAAAAATATGTGTATCATTTGCACATATCAATTTTTGTTCGATTTCAAACTCTAAATCGCTTTCTGGAAGGTTATACGCGCACTGATGCGTAAATATAACCAGTTTAATGCAACAAACACTCCGGAATAGTGACATAGGCTTAACATACCTTAAATAACCTTTACATAACTTAGATATAAGTTTTGGAAGGTTTGGTGTGGTGAAATCAAAGTTTAATCGCTTACAGGGACTAAATTTGACAAACTGCGAAAGTATGCCAATTTGAACTGTAACAGACCTTCCGGAACATGACCATAAGTTAAACATACCATAAATATCCTTTACATAGCTTAGAAATAGGCTTTGAGGGGTTCGGTGTGCTAAAATAAACTTTTGGGTCATTCAGGGACTAAAAGTGTCAAAAAGTGCACAAGTTTGCATTTTCGCGCATAACTTACGTTCTGAATACATCCGGACATCAAAAAAAAATATGTTAGCACTAAAATATTTTATTTTAGTGTTCGCCATAAGAAAAATCCGTTCGTCACGTCATTTGGATCATTTTTCGCATTCAGGACCAGATTCGATGTATTAGCCGTTGTTTAATTCACAACCACACATTCTAACTTGCTTAGTCAGCGGATAAGGATGGAATTTAGGCACCGTGACATTTCAACACATGTATGGATGGAATTTAAACACCTAAACACCATGACATTTCAACACATGTATGGATGGAATTTAAACACCTAAACACCATGACATTTCAACACATGTATGGATGGAATTTAAACACCTAAACACCATGACATTTCAACACATGTACGGATGGGATTAAGGCACGTTTTCCATGAAACGATCTTAACGGTTCGGGTATTCCTATAAATACCCATCCACCCCCATTGCTAAAATCACTAGAACTTTGATTTGAGAAACTCTAAGTTGAAACTATTGTTTCATACCTGATATTTTTGAATCGAGGTTAGCATTCGGGGACCCTTCGTAAGTATTCTTTCGTTCTTTTCCTTATTTTATTGCTTTTCGAGTCAGAAAGTCAAACTTTGTTTGACTTTCAGCGTTGACCAGTAATGGTCAATGCGAAGTTCGTTTGAACTTCGCAACGTGAGTGTAATCACGTTGGTCATAGTCCCTTGGGACTATGCCCACTGATTACCACGTTGTCTAGGGTCGTAGGGTAGGCGATCTAATAAATCGCCTATACCTTCGAGCCCGACCCAGTTTGGTCGATCATTAGGATCCGACCAAATACATTAGGTGACCCTAGTATAGGGCATAACCTTCCGAGGTTATACCCTATGGTCACATCGTTTAAGTAGTTGTATGATAGGTAGTTTATATGCCTTAGGTAAATTACCAGAATACCCTTTTCATGTATAATTGGTAATTAAGCATATGTAACCTAAACTTTTGTCACATAACTGATTATGTAACATGTTTAGGCATATAACACTTGTCATAGGACTAGTTAGACGGTCCGAACGCGTTTCACGCACACGACGCGTTAAAGTAGCATAAGTTACCTTAATGGGTCGCGATGGGTCGATAATACTTAGGTTAAGTTTCATTTAGTATGTAGGCTTTGTTAAACCATATCATATGAGTTCCTACACTCATTTGGTTTACAAACCCTCCTGCTACCCAGTCTTCCGATTTAGGTCCGGGTTAATTATGTAGTTACCTATATTAGGTACCGTTTGATTTCCGGGACTCCTCTAGCTTACTTGGTAGTTGTTCAAGACTCCTAAGCACTCCCAGGCGAGTACATTATTCCCCTCTTTTACTGTTTTCAACTGTTTTGGGGTGACTCATATGTGCTAAATGTTTTATCAATGGTTTCAAGAACAATTACAATGTGGTTTCAAGAACAATTACAATTATTTCAAGAACGCTAACAATGATTTCAAGAACGAATACAATGATTTCAAAAACTAATAACAAATTTCAAGAAGTGAACAAACTTGTTGGTTGTAGTTTACATGACCGATGACATTCATTAGCTATGATCAAGCCGATCAGTATTAGGTTATGGTACCATAGGATCTGACAAATCCCGTTATTTACTGCACCCATTGTTATGTGTGGGTGTTGTGGGTAGCGACTGAATCTGTAATTATTAACTTATCCTTTGGTAAGGGTTTGTTAAGAACGAGAGCGAGAGCGAGTTGGAACGAGGAACGCGTCAAGAAGGTTTGAATGTTATTAGAGAATCGACCATAAAGTAGTTTCACAATTAAAACAAGAACGACTAGAACGATTTTACAAAATGGGTTAACGATTGGGTAAACATTTTAACATGATTGACATTTGATCATGCATTTTCTCACAAAACATAACTTTGATTTAAACCAAGTTTTACTTCAATACTTTGTTTTTGTGCATATGGTTTAGTTGAGACATTTCACTTGCCATACTTGGATATTTGACATAGACATTTGGCATGGATCTTTGACATAGACATTTTGACATGATTTACATCTTGACATGAATACTTTGACATATTATTCAATACATTTGACAATTGATTTAAATATAGACATTTTACATTGTTTGGTATGGTTTGGTTAAGTGATTAAGTAACGATGCGTGTGTAATATGATACAAACATGGTGGATACGCCGCTGGTACTTCCTATATATAAGTGTTTGTATGGTATTACATATCATAGCGTTATTTGAATCATTTCAGTTTGAGACATAGAACATTTTATACAAATAACATACTTTTCACAAGACATTGATTTATAAACAACTTATCTTATGCAAACTCATTTACATGGTTATTCATTTAATCATGCATTATTTTCTTATTTATACTTATCATCCGAACTTATTATTTTTCAAATGATTTACAAAGACAAAGCAAATTACAAGGTTCATGACTAAACATTTTCTTAAACAGAAGTCATGAATCTTATTTTCACAAAACCTATGTACTCGCCAGCATTTCTTTGCTGACCTCGTTTTCACATATGTTTCAGGTATTGTTGGATGATATCGATTGATAAGATGCATGCTCACATAGGACTGGACAAGGCCTTAGTGACTCAATAACAATGATAGACTATGTTTAAATAGTGTATTTAGATTTCCAGACGATGTAATTACTCAATGTTTAATAAAACGAAACACTTTTGATATCCATGGTTATGAAACATTAATTCTGTTGCAACACGCCCCGATGTTTCCGCCGCGATTTGTTGTTTTACGCGGTCGGGGTGTGACATTAGGTGCTGAAATGCTGATTCTTGTGCATTACCCCATCGATAAGTAACGCCCTTCTGCGTTAGTGAGGTGAGAGGTTGCGCAATCTTGGAAAAATCCTTAATGAACCTCCTGTAGTAACCTGCCAAACCCAAGAATTGGCGAATTTCCGTTGGTGTGCATGGTGCAGGCCAGTTCTTAATCAAGTCTACCTTAGATGGATCAACATGAATCCCATCCTTGTTCACTACGTGGCCTAGGAAATGGACTTCGCGAAGCCAGAAGTCGCATTTCGAGAACTTGGCGTACAGCTGTTCTGCTCGAAGGAGTTCCAAAATGAGTCGTAAATGCTGCTCGTGCTCCTCCTGACTCTTCGAATAGATCAGGATGTCGTCGATGAAAACAATAACAAACTTGTCCCGGTAAAGCTTGCACACTCTGTTCATAAGGTCCATGAAAACCGCAGGTGCGTTTGTCAGCCCAAAAGGCATAACCAAAACCTCGTAGTGTCCATAACGAGTTCTAAAGGCTGTTTTGGAGACGTCCTCATCTCGGACTCTCAGCTGGTGATATCCCGATCTCAAATCAATCTTTGAATAGAAGCTCGACCCTTGTAGATGGTCGAATAAGTCATCAATATGTGGAAGAGGATAACGATTCTTCACGGTCACCTTGTTGAGTTCGCGATAGTCGATACACATACGGAAGGTACCGTCTTTCTTCTTCACAAATAACACTTGAGCTCCCCAGGGCGAAGAGCTAGGATGAATGAAACCCTTGTCCAAGAGTTCTTGTAACTGCACAGATAGTTCTTCCAATTCTGATGGAGCTAGACGATAGGGCGCTCGAGCTATGGGCGCTGCTCCAGGAGCTAGCTCGATTTGAAACTCGACTTGTCTATGGGGCGGAAGACCAGGTAACTCGTCAGGAAATACCTCTGGATAGTCGCGTACAATAGGAATATCTTCAATCTTCTTCTCCTTCGTCGAGGTATCAGTAACGAGAGCCAGAATAGCAATGTGGCCCTTTCGCAAACACTTCTGGGCCTTAAGGAAAGAGATGATGCTCTCAACAGCACCCCTCTTGTCGCCACGAATCATGAGAGGTTCATCACCTGAACGAGGAATACGGATAATCTTCTCGTTGCAAAGAATTTCTGCTCGGTGTTGGGATAACCAATCCATCCCAATGACAACGTCGAAACTACCCAGAATAATAGGAATGAGGTCGATAGAGAAGGTCTGATTAGCAAGAACAAGATTACAACCCTTGATTACGTGTGTGGCCTCTAAACTCTTACCATTAGCTAGCTCTACAGTGTGCTTGGTGTTCAATAGTGTCGGGGTACGCTTAAGCATTTGACTAACTTTTAGAGACACATAACTGGTATCGGCACCCGAATCAAATAAAACTGTAACATAAAAGTCGTCCAGTAGAAACTTACCCGTCACGACGTTGGGATCGTTCCTCGCTTCACCCTGGCCAATAACGAATACATGACCCCTGGCACCATTGCCGTTGTTACCCCTGTTGTTTCCATTCCCCTGGTTATTATTATTGTTGTTGTTCTGATTCTGGTTCAGCTGCGGACAATCTCTCTTGAAGTGGCCTTCAGCTCCACACTGGAAGCACCCTCTGTTGATACCTTGATGCTGCTGCTGGCATTGATTTTGTGGGGCTTGTTGTTGCTGACGATTCTGATTCGCGGGGCGTAAACTCCTGCAATCTTTTGCGGTGTGGCCTGGCTTGTTGCGCCGATGACAGTTACTTTTGGTGCATGGCCCGCTGTGGTGTAGGTTACAACGATTGCATTTGGGGTGAATTCCCCTGTACCCTCCTTGACTTTGACTTCTAGATGATTGCTGACTAGGGCTCTTGTAGTCGTCAGTCCTTCTCTGCTGAGACTGAGACTGTACAGAAGTTGAACCTTTGCGTGAAGTTCCATCCCATTTCCGCTTGTTGTCACTGGGAGTATTAGAAGTAGTAGCACTAATACGCTTTGGTAACCTGTTCTGCTCCACCGCCTGATCAGTGAGACGATGAGCCAATTGAACAAGCCTTTGAGGTACAGTTCGATACGTTTGATGGGAGGATCCACCATGGTAGGACACAAAATAGCCAGCTCGTTCGATCTTTTTGTGTACGCTTCAATTTCTGACCCCGACATCTTTAGGTTAAAGAACTCTACTTCCAGCTTGTGGATGTCATCACGATTGCAATATTCCTCTTTGATCAGTTCCTTGAAGTTGTTCCATGGGGTGGCATTAGCAGCAACCAACCCCAGCATTTGGACCTGAGCGTTCCACCACGTGAGCACTACACCCTTGAGAGTACAAGTAGCATACTTCACCTTGCGAGCCTCAGGGCATTCACACATTTCGAAGACAGATTCGAGTTTCTCTAACCAGTGGAGGAGACCTACAGCTCCTTCGCTACCACTGAAGGTACTAGGTCGACAGTCCATAAAGGTCTTGAAAGTGCACACAGGAGGCTGTGCAGGTTGACCTCCTGCCTGAGCGGCTGCAAGTGCTGCAGCAACTTGTTGGTTAATCAGAGCGGTCAACTGGGCTTGAGTCATGTTAACGCGTCCAGCCATGATCTTCATATCAAGGGAAACATGAGTGAGAGGGGTTCGCGAAAGTGCGATGACAGAAGGGAGTAAGCACACACGTGTTTCCAAACAATAGTTGTTACGTTTATCTAAACATACCATAAGCAAAGTCCTATGCAATCTAACAAGTAGGCAATGTAAACATAAATCATATCACCTAGAATGTCGAGCCTTGCACGTGGAGTGAAGCGTCGTTGTGGATCGTTGAGCACTGTACAGGTTATAGTCTGGTTTTAACAAAAACTTTTTCCTTTATTAAAACCAAGTTCACTATAACCAATGGCTCTGATACCAATCTATCACACCCCCAAAATCCACTTGCGGAGTATCACCGCTTGGAGGCGTGACATGACCAGGATCAAGCCACCAATCATATTGAACATAACAAGTAATAAGTAAAATTCAACCACAGAATATGAAAGGTGTTTCAAATAAAAAATATAGTTTAAGTTGCAAGCGAAAGCATAATGTCAAAACCAAAGCATAGGTTAATAATGTTTAAGTTCATCATGAACACTCAATGTCCATGCTCCACAACGACTCTTCTCCATGCAAGCTCCTGCTAAACCTAGTGACCTGCAAAGCATGTAGTAACGAGTCAACAACAAAGTTGAGCGAGTTCACAGTTGGGTGTTGGTTTAAGTATTTCCAAAAACATAGTTTCTTTTAACTAGCATCCTGGCCTTGGGGGTTACCCCAGAGTTGAAAACGTGTTTTGTTTAATCCCGTTTACTCTGGCAATCCAGACGTGGGGGCTACCCCTTGTTTATACTACTAGACTTGTTACCATATCGACCACTGATTTTAGTCATGTTTATGTGCCCTTAGCGTCAATGTCTATCATCATTGACGTGCCGAGATCCATTAGTTCACGCCCGTCCTCTGCGGCACGGTGTGAGGCTTGTCAGACCTAAATAGCGCTATCTAACTAATGACCCGCTCGCCATTGGCCCGGCGATTAAGTCGATATAAAAAGGAGGGACTTCGTGATAAAGTTTTGGTATAGTAAAATTTAAACTGCCCAAGAGGATGAGGAATTACATTCCTTAACCCATACTGTCCTACCCAAGGAGGACGAGGAATCCATATTCCTTAACCCATTCCCAACACACCGGGAATTACCATGCTTTGTAGAAAGTGTGAACTCACCTTAGATTAGCTCGGCAGATACACGAAAAGGTTACTTGAGCTATAAGTGGTCAACCACGTCCTAACATGGTTACCATACAAGTCAGGTCTAGGTTCAAGTAAGGCACGTATGTTTAACAAATCAAGAACACGTAACAATCATGGCATACATGGCATACACATAGAACATTTTAAACGATAACGGTTTAGCATACACATGAAGCCCAAACATACTCGGCCCAACATGTTGTGCGATCAGTACAACCTTGTGCGATCCATAGTATGTTGTGCGATCCAACATAAGCCCGACCCAAACATATATACCCGGCCCAACAATAATATACGTTGATCTTGTGCGGTCCGGATGTCTTGTGCGATCCGGACGACTTGTGCGATTCGGGACATCTTGTGTGACGGGGTTTTGGGCCATTCGGTCCAATAATATGTTAAGTCCAAACATTGTGTAAGGCCCCAAGACTTGTGCGATCAACACGGTCTTGTGCGATCATGCATAACCTAGCAGTACGGTGTGCCTTGTTTTGTTGTACCTAGCTTGTGCGATCAGTTCTTGTGTGATCAGATCAGAACTTGTATGATCAGATCAGTACATTAAATATCCGAAACTTATGCTATTTATTATATCATTCAACAGTTTCCTTCTTTACACCCAATCAATCAACACAATTAACAGTTTTAGATCATGCAAATCATCGATCAAACAAGCATATACTAACCGATTCTCAAGAACCCTAATTATGAATAACACATGAACAAAACATGAGGAATCATCCTAACACTTAATCCTATTAACATGATTCTTGATCTCGAACCCTAGCATGCATACCAACATAACAATCCAACACATTATCCACATCATATGCTTAACAACTCCATATTGATCTACAACACTATACATGTGAGCCGATTTCATACCAAAGTCGATCATGTATCATCCTCAAATCATCACATGAAACATGTATATCACAACATCACATAACATACAATCGATAGTTAAACACTAACCAGTTAGAAGGTAACACAAAGGTGATCCGATCAAGAAAGCTTCACGAGATGAGGCTTCGGCTAGGAGGATTGCCGTCGAACAAGAGAGAGAGAGAGGAGTAGAGAACTAGGGTTTTGTGTGTGTTGTGTTTTGCAAGTTATGAGGAGTATACCCTTTCTCCTAAGTGTTATGCGTGTAAAAGAGAGTGGGCCGAACCCATCATGGGCTGCCCTTGATCCGAATACAAAGAGTGTAGCCCGAATGGGCTTGTGCGATCGGGTTGCTGTTGTGCGATTGGTTTATTTCGTGTGATCCTAATACATACATACAAGCACAACACATATTCACATAACATTTCATTAATAATCAAGGTTCACATAATCACATAGGATCCACATACGTTACATCAAAGTACAAAGCTAGGTTTGAAATACGAGTTGTTAAACCATTGGTCAAAGTTCGCTGGGAATCTAAACGTGGACCAGAGTTTACTTGGGAACGTGAAGATCAAATGAAGGCGAAGTATCCGCATCTTTTCTTACGAGTTTCCTCTAAACAAATTTCGGGACGAAATTTCCACAAGTGGGGGAGACTGTGACATCTGTGCTTGTTATCATTGTAAACAGTTCAGTTATCAATAAAATAAAGTTATTTGATCCCAATATTTTTTTGTTTATGTTTGACATTTTTCATGTTTTGATTTTTATTCAATTTCAAACTCTATATCGCTTTTTGGAGAGTTATACGCAAACTGCTGCTTACACGTAATCAGTTTAACGCGACAAATACTCCGGAACATCAACATATGCTTAACGTAGCTTAAATAACCTTTACATAACTTAGAAATAAGTTTTGAAGGCTTTGGTATGGCAAAATCAAGTCTATTCGCTTACATGGACTAAATTCGACAAACTGCAAAAGTAAGCCGATTTGAACTGTAACGGATATTCCGGAACTTGATCATAAGTTAAACACACCCTAAATATCCTTTACATAGCTTAGAAATAGGCTTTGAGGGGTTCGGTGTGCTAAAATAAACTTTATGCTCATTCAGGGACTAAAAGCGTCAAAAAGTGCATAAGTTTGCATTTTCGCGCATAACTTACGTTCTGAATACATCCGGACATCCAAAAATTTTTTAAGCACTAAAATATTTTATTTTAGTGTCTGGCATAAGAAAAATCCATTCGTCGCGCAATTTGGATCCTTTTTCGCGCTTGTGCGCATTTCGTCGTAATTAAGCGAACATCGAGTTCGTACGACCAAACGAGCCGACATCTGGCACATTTTTGAGCATGTATCATGTCCACAATGTTTAGGCCTCATTTTAGGGCCTTAAGGTTGGCTTAACGGGCTCTAAACATGTCGGAATGGAGCTTAAAACACAACAGAGACTGAAACTGTCATTTTAGGGCCTTAAGGATGGCTTAACGGGCTCTGAACCCAGGCGGGCCGCGTGAACATCTGCAGGTCCCTTATGCGGGCCGTGAGGATCTGCCAGATGTGCAGAATCTGTTTTAACAGCTGTTTATAGTTGTTATACCCATGTTTCCCACTTGCAACTGGTATTTTGGAGTCTAAGGGCATAATCTAGGGGCTCCAATGGTTTTATAAAACAATGGGCTCGATGTGTACGGCTGTGATTGAATCTCGAATTACGAGGAACGATCTTAACGGCGCTACCACATCTATAAATACCCCCACATGTCTTTGTGCAAACCCACAATTTGAATCTGATTTATGCTCTCTAAGTTGAAGTATATGCTTCATACCTGAGAGAAAATTAGATCAAATCTTGCGGGGACCTTCTGTAAGTATTCTTTCGTTATTTTCATTCGTTTTTAGCGTTAAAGTCAAACTTTGTTTAACTTTTTGCATTGACCAGTTTATGGTCAATGCGAAGTTCATTTGATCTTCATAACGTGAGCGTAATCACGATGGTCATAGTCCCTAGTGACTATACCTACTGATTACCACGTTATCTAGGCTCAGTGACGAGTCGTAGTTTCGGCCAAAATGCGTATTCTTGCGTATTTTGTAACCAAAATACTTTTGGGTATAAAGACCCTTTGTCTTGACACCAAACCTGTTTTTAAAACCTCGTTAAACATGTTTTGACATGTTTAGCTCGTCACTTTTAGATTTGTGCTTGTCTAGGGTCGTAAAGGTAAGCGATCTAATCAATCGCTTATACTTTCGAACCCGACCCATTTGGTCGATCATTAGGATCCGACCAAACACTTTTGGTGACCATAGTTGTATAGGGAATAACCTTCCAAGGTTATACCTTATGGTCACGTCGTTTAAGTAGTTGTATGATAGGTAGTATATATGCCTTAGGTAAATTACCAAAATGCCCTTTATGCCAACATTCATTTTAAGCATATGTAACCCAAATTTTGACATCTAAACTGATTTAGCAACAATATTAGACATGTTAAGGCATATTTTACTTGTCATAAGACTAGTTAAGCGGTCCGAACACGTTTTACGCGAACTACGCGTTAAAGTAGCGTAAGCTACCTAAACGGGTCGTAATGGGTCAAAAGCACTTAGCAAAGGTTCTGTTTTAGTATGTAGGCTTTGTTAAACCATATTACATGAGTTCTTACACTCATTTGGTTTACGAACCCTCATGCTACCCAATCCTCCGAATAGGTCCGTTTATTAATGTAGTTACCTATATTAGGTGCCGTTTGATTCCGTGATCTTCTAGCTTTGCTTGGTGGTTATTTTAGGACTTCTGAGCAATCTCAAGTGAGTACATACTCCCCTCTTTTACTGTTTTTCAAACGTTTTGGGGTGAAACACATGTGCCTACTTGTTACTTTCGTGCTTTCCATGTTTTCATATCATATACTTGCTATGTCCATTAGTACACTATTAGTACATGATTTCATTTTGTTTTGCTATGTATGTTTACTTAGCATGCTAGCACATTGATTTACATTACATCTTCTTTTGCTATGTATGTTTACTGAGCATGCTAGCACATTGATTTACATGACTTTTCTGCTTTGTATGTTAACTTAGCATACTTAGTACATTACTTTCATTACATGTTTACATTTGGTATGACATTTGGTTTGTTCAACGGGTCTAAACTACATTCATTAACATTAGCTACGCCGCTCGGTAGTAAGTAATGGTACCATAGGACTTGACAAATCCCGTTCCTGACATCCTAGGTTTGTTTGGGTGTAAGGAATGACTGAATCCGAAAACATTTTTCTTTGATAATCTTTACTGTAAGGTTATCCTGCTGTCTCAAGGCTTGAATGTATGCGTTAACTTACTGTATAAGTGTTTGTATCAGTAAAACATGCATTTATTTTGCAAAACATAACTTTTGATTTATTCAAATACTTTGTGTTGTACATTTTTACTTGTGGTTTAAGTAGTCTTATTTTACTTACCATACATAACTTTTGTTTACACATTACATGATTCATATTTAACTTGGGTTATACTATGACATTTGACTATTGGATTAAACTTGGACATTTTACATTGTTGGTTGGTTTGAGTGACTTAAATAACGAGGCGTGTGTAATATGATACAAGCATGGTGGATACGCCGCTGGTACTTCCTATATATAAGTGCTTGTATAATATTACATATCGTAGCGTTATTTAAACCATTTCAGTTTAGACATGCTACATTTACAACGCATTTTCACTTAAACATTGTTTTACAAATAACTTGGTTTACACAAACCCTTTTTACTTGGTTATTCTTTTAACCATACATTATTCTTTTATATATACATATCATCTGATTTTGCTAACGTTTTTCAAATGATTTATAAAACAAACCAATTAACAAGGTTCATGACTGAATTTTATTAAACATTTCTTTAAATTCAAGTCATGAATCTTATTTTCATAAAACCTATGTATCTCACAGGCATTTTTGTGACAACTCGTATTTCAAACCTAGCTTTGTACTTTGATGTAACGTATGTGGATCCTATGTGATTATGTGAACCTTGATTATTAATGAAATGTTATGTGAATATGTGTTGTGCTTGTATGTATGTATTAGGATCACACGAAATAAACCGATCGCACAACACAACCCGATCGCACAAGCCCATTCGGGTTACACTCTTTGTATTCGGATCAAGGGCAGCCCATGATGGGTTCGGCCCACTCTCTTTTACACGCATAACACTTAGGAGAAAGGGTATACTCCTCATAACTTGCAAAACACAACACACAAAACCCTAGTTCTCTACTCCCCTCTCTCTCTTGTTGGACCGCACAAGGTTAATAAACTGTTTAATGTTTGGGTCGTATAAGTCTTTGGGTTGCATTATTTTGGGCCGGGTTTGGATTGAATTGCACAACCCATTGTGGATCGCACAAGTGGTGCTGATCACAGAATAGGTTGGGCCGGCTATTCATTTTGGGCTTTGTCATTAACTTGTCTGATATTGCTTTACGTGTATGTCGTGTATACCATGTGTTCGTAACTTGCTATCTCTGTGTAAACATACGTGCACTACTTGAACCTAGACCTGATTTATATGGTTACCATGTTAGGACGTGGTTGACCTCTAGGAGCCCAATCGACCTTTACTTATCTGCCGAGCTAACCTAAGGTGAGTTCACACTTTCTACAAAGCATGGTAATTCCCGGTGGGTTGGGAATGGGTTAAGGAATATGGATTCCTCGTCCTCCTTGGGTAGGACAGTACGGGTTAAGGAATGTAATTCCTTGTCCTCTGGGACAGTTTAAATTTCACAAGACCAAAACTCTATCACGAAGTCCCTCCTTTTTATATCGACTTAATCGCAGGGCCAATGGCGAGCGGGTCATTAGTTAGATAGCGCTATTTAGGTCTGACAAGCCTCACACCGTGCCGCAGAGGACGGGCGTGAACTAATGGATCTAGGCACGTCAATGATGATAGACATTGACGCTAAGGGCACATAAACATGACTAAAGTCAGTGGTCGATATGGTAACGAGTCTAGTAGCATAAACAAGGGGTAGCCCCCACGGCTGGATTGCCAGAGTAAACGGGATTAAACAAAACACGTTTTCAACTATGGGGTAACCCCCACGGCCAGGATGCCAGTTAAAGGACATTATGTTTTTGGAAATACTTAAACCAACACCCAACTGTGAACTCGCTCAACTTTGTTGTTGACTCGTTACTACATGCTTTGCAGGTCAATAGGTTTAGCAGGAGCTTGCATGGAGAAGAGTCGTTGTGGGGCATGGACATTGAGTGTTCATGATGACTTAAAAATTATTAACTTAAGCTTTGGTTTTTGACATTATGCTTCCGCTTGCAACTTAAACTATGTTTTGATTTGGACACCAATTATATTGTGTTGGGTTTTATGGATTACTTACATGCTTGTTCAATATGATTGGTGGCTTGATCCTGGTCATGTCACGCCTCCAAGCGGTGATACTCCGCGTATGGATTTTGGGGGTATGACAGATTGGTATCAGAGCCATTGGTTATAGTGAACTTGGTTTTAATAAAGGAAAAAGTTTTTGTTAAAACCAGACTATAACCTGTACAGTGCTCGACGATCCACAACGACGCTTCACTCCACGTGCAAGGCTCGACATTCTAGGTGATATGATTTATGTTTACATTGCCTACTTGTTAGATTGCATAGGACTTTGCTTATGGTATGTTTAGATAAACGTAACAACTATTGTTTGGAAACACGTGTGTGCTTACTCCCTTCTGTCATCGCACTTTCGCGAACCCCTCTCACTCGTGTTTCCCTTGATATGAAGATCATGGCTGGACGCGTTAACATGACTTAAGCCCAGTTGACGGCTCTGATTAACCAACAAGTTGCTGCGGCACTTGCAGCCGGTCAGGCAGGAGGTATACCGTGCCATCTCAACTCACTCTAGGATACCTAGATCCTACTCTCGTGAACCAACCTTTGTGTTAAACTTTGTCCTTTCTTACTCTCACGACAGGTCAACCTGCACAGCCTCCTGTGTGCACTTTCAAGACCTTTATGGATTGTCGACCTAGTACCTTCAGTGGTACCGAAGGAGCTGTAGGTCTCCTCCACTGGTTTGAGAAACTCGAATCTGTCTTCGAGATGTGTGAATGCCCTGAGGCTCGCAGGGTGATGTATGCTACTGGTACTCTCGAGGGTGTAGCGCTTACGTGGTGGAACGCTCAGGTCCAAATGCTGGGGTTGGTTTGCTGCTAATGCCACCCCATGGAACAACTTCAAGGAACTGATCAAAGAGGAATATTGCAATCATGATGGCATCCACAAGCTGGAAGTAGAGTTCTTTAACCTAAAGATGACGGGATCAGAAATTGAAGCGTACACAAAAAGATCGAATGAGCTGGCTATTTTGTGTCCTACCATGGTGGATCCTCCCATCAAACGTATCGAACTGTATCTCAAGGGTTTAGTGCCAGAAATTCAAAGTCATGTGACTTCAGCTAATCTCGCCACCATCCAGCAAGTTGTTTAATTGGCTCATCGTCTCACTGATCAGGCGGTGGAGCAGAACAGGTTACCAAAGCGTAATAGTGCTACTACTTCTGATACTCCCAGCGACAACAAGCGGAAATGGGATGGAACTTCAAGCAAAGGTTCAACTTCTGTACAGTATCAGTCTCAGCAGAGAAGGAATGACGAATACAAGAGCCCTAGTCAGCAATCATCTGGAAGTCAAAGTCAAGGAGGGTACAGGGGAATTCACCCCAAATGCAATCGCTGTAACCTACACCACAGCGGGCCATGCACCAGAAGTAACTGTGACACCTGTGTCACTTCAATCGTCAAAAAATACCAAACTAATGAAATATTGTATTTCATACTTGGGACTTGTATAAATATGTGTATCATTTGCACATATCAACTCTTGTTCGATTTCGGGCTCTAAATCGCTTTCTGGAAGGTTATACGCGCACTGATGCGTAAATATAACCAGTTTAATGCAACAAACACTATGGAATAGTGAAATTGGCTTAACATACCTTAAATAACCTTTACATAACTTAGAAATAAGTTTTGGAAGGTTTGGTATGCCGAAATCAAGTTTATTCGCTTACAGGGACTAAATTCGACAAACTACGAAAGTATGTCAATTCGTACTGTAACGAACATTCCGGAACACGATCATAAGTTGAACACACCCTAAATAACCTTTACTTAGCTTAGAAATAGGCTTTGAGGGGTTCGGTGTGCTAAAAAATAAACTTTATGCTCATTCAGGGACTAAAAGCGTCAAAAAGTGCATAAGTTTGCATTTTCGCGCATATCTTACGTTCTGAATATATCCGAACACCCAAAAATTTATGTAATCATTAAAATATTTTATTTTAGTGATTGGCATGATAAAAATCCATTCGTCGCTTAATTTGGATCGTTTTTGCGTTCGTTACGACTTTCGTCGTAATTAACTGAACAACGCAACCGTACGACCAAACGAACCGACATCCAAGATATTTTTGAGCATATTTTAAGTTCCCTATACTATAACTTCATTTAGAGCTTTGAAATGGGGTTAACGGGGCTTAAACGTGTCAAAAATGCATCGAAAACCAAGTTTGGAGCTGCAGGGACCAAAACAGTCATTTCAGCAAAGTTACTGGCTTACGGACCGTAAGCCCTAACCCTTACGGTCCGTAAGGACCTCCCAGAACCTCAGAATGTGGTTAACAGCTGGTTACAGCTGTTAAGCACTCATAAACCCAATGCCACATGTTAATCCTTGATGTTGGGGGGCCAATTTGGGTACCATGGTGTTGCAACAAATGTAGGGATGAGATTGAAGCACATTATTCGATAAACGATCTTAAAGGTTCTAACATTCCTATAAATACCCAACCCATTAACTTACAAAACCCACAAATCTGATCTAAGAATGCTCTAAGTTGAAGCCATTGCTTCATACCTGAGCTACTTGGATGAAGATTAGCTTGCAGGGACCCTTTGTAAGTGTTCTTTCGTTCTTTTATCGCTTTTCGAGTCCGAAAGTCAAACTATGTTTGAATTTCTGCATTAACCAGTTTATGGTCAACGCGAAGTTCGTTTGAACTTCCTAACGTGAGCGTAATCACGATGGTTATAGTCCCTAGTGGCTATACCTACTGATTACCACGTTATCTAGGCTCAGTGACGAGTCGTAGTTTCGGCCAAAATGCGTATTCTTGCGTATTTTGTAACCAAACTACTCTTAGGTATCAAAACCGTTTGTTTTGATACCAAACCTGTTTTCTAAACTTAGTTAAGCATGTTTTAACATGCTTAGCTCGTCACTTTTAGTTTAGTGCTTATATAGGGTCGTAAGGTAAGCGATCTAAGCAATCGCTTGTACTTTCGAACCCGACCCGTTTGGTCGATCATTAGGATCCGACCAAACACATTAGGTGACCATAGTATATAGGGAATAACCTTCTGAGGTTATACCTTATGGTCGCTTCGTTAAGTAGTTGTATGATAGGTAGTTTATATGCCTTAGGTAAATTACCAAAATGCCCTTTTTACGCCAAAATTCATTTTAAGCATATGTAACATAACTTTTAACATCTAAACTGATTTGGCAACAATATTAGACATGTTAAGGCATATTTTACTTGTCATAGGACTAGTTAGTCGTTTCGAACGTGTTTTACGCGAACGACGCGTTAAAGTAGCATAAGCTACCTAAACGGGTCGTAATGGGTCGTAAGCACTTAGGTTAGGTTTCATTTTAGTATGTGGGCCGTGTTAAACCATATTACTTGAGTTCCCATACTCATTTGGTTTACGAGCCTTCATTCTATCCGATCCTCCGATTTAGGTCCGGTTTATTAATGTAGTTACCTATATTAGGTACCGTTTGATCCCGTGATCTTCTAGCATTGCTTGGTGGTTATCCTAGGACTATTGAGCAATCTCAAGTGAGTACATAGACCCCTCTTTTACTGTTTTCCAAACATTTTGGGGTGAAACACATGTGCCTACTTGTTACTTTCGTGCCTTTCAAATTTTCATATCATATGCTTGTTATGTTCATTAGTACATTTATAGTACATGATTTCATTATGTTTTTGCTATGTATGTCCTTTGTTACATACTTAGTACATCATTTTACATTATATTTTATGCTATGTATGTCCATTGTGTGCATGCTTAGTACATTGTTTTACAATACATTTCACATCACATGCTATGTATGTTCATTTGTTGCATACTTAGTACATTTGTTATTTATCACATGCGTACATTTTGGTATGACATTTGGTTTGTTTAAATGGGACAATATACATTCATTAACATTGATCACGCCATTCGTTAGTAGGTAGTGGTACCATAGGAATTGACAACTCCCGTTCCTGACATCCTAGGTATGTTTGGATGGAAGGAATGAGCGAATTCGATAAACATAACACAGATAGACCTTTAAATTCGTTTAGGGGTTTATCGCCACAGTCACAAGGCTTGGATGTATGAATTTTCACAAATACCGCATATATGTGTATATCAGTATAGCATGCATTTGTTCCACAAAACATAACTTTGATTTAAACTATGTTTTACTTCAATACCTTGTTTTGTGCATTTTACATATGGTTTAGTTGATATATTTCACTTACCATACATGATATTTTGGATACACATTACATAATTTGCATTATACATAAACATTTTTACATTGACATACACAATTCATGATTTACATTAGACATAAACATTTTGACATTGATATACACAATTCATGATTTATATACACAATTCATGATTTACATTAGACATAGACATTAGACATGGTTTTCACACAAACATTTTAACATTTGATTATACATAAACATTTTACTTTGGTGGTTTGGGTTGAGTAAGTGATTTAAGTAACGAGGCGTGTGAAATATGATACAAGCATGGTGGATACGCCGCTGGTACTTCCTATATATAAGTGCTTGTATGGTATTATATATCGTAGCGTTATTTGAATCATTTCAATTTAGACGTATAACATTTTATACAAATAACATACTTTTCACAATACATTGTTTTACAAACAACTTATCTGATATAAACTCATTTTACTTGGTTATTTACTTAACCATGTATTATTCTTTTATACATATATATCATTTGGTTTATTATCACTTTTCAAATGATTTACAAGACAAAGCAAATTACAAGGTTCATGACTAAACATTTTCTTAAACATAAGTCATGAATTCTATTTTCACAAAACCTATGTATCTCACAGGCATTTTTATGCTGACGTACCTATTTTCACATGTGTTTCAGGATATGATGCTTAGGATTTATCAAGATACACTTAGGCGGACTTGGGCCTTAGTGACAATAAAAGATGGAAGACTAGTTAATTTTGTTATACTTCTTTGTTTGTTAAGACATTGTAACTCTTTTAATCAATAAAACAATATTTCAATTTCCATGTGTTATGAAACAATGATTCTGTTACAACACTCCCCGACGATTCCGGCACGTTTTGTTGTTTTACGTGGTCGGGGTGTGACAGTAACTGTCATCGGTGCAACAAGCCAGGCCACGCCGCAAAAGATTGCAGGAGTTTACACCCCGTGAATCAGAATCGTCAGCAACAACAAGCCCCACAAAATCAACGCCAGCAGCAGCAAGGTATCAACAGAGGGTGCTTTTAGTGTGGAGCTGAAGGTCACTTCAAGAAAGATTGTCCCCAGCTGAACCAGAATCAGAACAACAACAATAATAACAACTAGGGGAATGGAAACAACGAGGGTAACAACAGCAATGGTGCCAGGGGTCGTGTATTCGTAATTGGCCAGGGAGAAGCAAGGAACGATCCCAATGTCGTGACGGGTAAGTTTCTACTGGACGACTTTTATGTTACAGTTTTATTTGATTCGGGTGCCGATACCAGTTATGTGTCTCTAAAAGTTAGTCAAATGCTTAAGTGTACCCCGACACTTTTGAACACCAAGCACACTGTAGAGCTAGCTAATGGTAAGAGTTTAGAGGCCACACACGTAGTCAAGGGTTGTAATCTTGTTCTTGCTAATCAGACCTTCTCTATCGACCTCATTCCTATTATTCTGGGTAGTTTCGACGTTGTCATTGGGATGGATTGGTTATCCCAACACCGAGCAGAAATTCTTTGCAACGAGAAGATTGTCCGTATTCCTCGTTCAGGTGATGAACCTCTCATGATTCGTGGCGACAAGAGGGGTGCTGTTGAGAGCATCATCTCTTTCCTTAAGGCCCAGAAGTGTTTGCGAAAGGGCCACACTGCTATTCTGGCTCTCGTTACTGATACCTCGACGAAGGAGAAGAAGATAGAAGATATTCCTATTATACGCGACTATCCAGAGGTATTTCCTGATGAGTTACCTGGTCTTCCGCCCCATAGACAAGTCGAGTTTCAAATCAAGCTAGCTCCTGGAGCAGCGCCTATAGCTCGAGCGCCCTATCGTCTAGCTCCATCAGAATTGGAAGAACTATCTGCGCAGTTACAAGAACTCTTGGACAAGGGTTTCATTCGTCATAGCTCTTCGCCCTGGGGAGCTCCAGTTTTATTTGTGAAGAAGAAAGACGGTACCTTCCGTATGTGTATCGACTATCGCGAACTCAACAAGGTGACCGTGAAGAATCGCTATCCTCTTCCACGTATTGATGACTTATTCGACCAGTTGCAAGGGTCGATCTTTTATTCAAAGATTGATCTAAGATCGGGATATCACCAGCTGAGAGTCTGAGAAGAGGACGTCTCCAAAACAGCCTTTAGAACTCGTTATGGACACTACGAGTTTTTGGTAATGCCTTTTGGGCTGACAAACGCACCTGCGGTTTTCATGGACCTTATGAACAGAGTGTGCAAGCCTTACCTGGACAAGTTCGTTATTGTTTTCATCGACGACATCCTGATCTATTCGAAGAGTCAGGAGGAGCACGAGCAGCATTTACGACTCATTTTGGAAATCCTTCGAGCAGAACAGCTGTACGCCAAGTTCTCGAAATGCGACTTCAGGCTTCGCGAAGTCCATTTCCTAGGCCACGTAGTGAACAAGGATGGGATTCATGTTAATCCATCTAAGGTAGACTCGATTAAGAACTGGCCTGCACCTCGCACACCAACGGAAATTCGCCAATTCTTGGGTTTGGCAGGTTACTATAGGAGGTTCATTAAGGATTTTTCCAAGATTGCACAACCTCTCACCTCACTAACGCAGAAGGGCGTTACTTATCGATGGGGTAATGCACAAGAATCAGCATTTCAGCACCTAAAGGATAGACTTTGCAGCGCACCTATTCTTTCATTGCCAGAGGGCACAGATGACTTTGTGGTTTACTGCGACGCATCAATTCAGGGTCTTGGTTGTGTATTGATGCAACGGGATAAAGTTATTGCGTACGCCTCACGCCAACTTAAAGTTCATGAAAGGAACTACACTACACACGATTTAGAGCTGGGAGCTGTTGTTTTTGCACTTAAGATATGGAGACGTTACCTGTACTGTACCAAGCGCGCCATTTACACCGATCACAGGAGTCTCGAGCATATCTTCAAACAGAAGGAGTTGAACATGCGACAACGTTGATGGGTCGAGCTATTGAATGATTATGAATGCTCGAGCAGATACCATCCGGGCAAAGCCAATGTTGTGGCCGATGCCCTCAGTCGAAAGGATACTACACCTAAACGCGTACGAGCTTTACAACTCACTATCCAATCTAGTCTTCCTGCACAGATACGAGATGCTCAGGTAGAAGCATTGAAACCAGAAAATGTCACAGCTGAAGCCCTACGCGGCTCAAGGCAACGGTTAGAACAAAAGGAAGACGGCGCCTACTACGTTACAGGGCGCATTTGGGTCCCACACTATGGAAACTTACGCGAGCTGGTGATGGATGAAGCACATAAGTCTCGCTACTCAGTACATCCTGGTGCAGATAAGATGTACCACGATCTCAGAACTACGTATTGTTGGCCTAGCATGAAAGCTCACATAACAACTTACGTTAGCAAATGTTTGACTTGTGCGAGAGTCAAGACTGAATATCAGAAACCATCGGCCTACTCCAACAACCAGAGATACCACAATGGAAATGGGAGCAAATTTCCATGGATTTTGTTACTGGCCTGCCTAGATCCCAACGTGGGAATGATACTATTTGGGTGATCGTAGATCGACTCACAAAGTCTGCACACTTTTTAGCCATCAAGGAAACGGATAAGTTCTCCACTCTAGCAGACGTTTATCTTAAGGAAGTGGTTTCGAGGCACGGGGTGCCAACCTCTATTATTTCCGATCGTGATGCACGTTTTACTTCAGAACTGTGGCAAGCGATGCACAAATCCTTTGGCTCACGATTAGACATGAGCACAGCTTACCATCCGCAAACAGATGGGCAGTCTGAACGCACCATCCAAACTCTAGAAGACATGCTTCGGTCATGTGTAATCGATTTCGGCAACGGCTGGGAAAAACACCTCCCATTGGTGGAGTTTTCGTATAATAACAGTTACCATACCAGCATTCAAGCCGCTCCGTTTGAGGCACTGTACGGGCGTAAATCCCGATCACCTCTATGTTGGGCAGAGGTGGGTGATAGTCAGATCACGGGCCCAGAACTTGTAGTAGACACAACAGAAAGGATTGCTCAGATACGATAACGCATGGCGGCAGCTCGCGACCGTCAGAAAGCATACGCTAATAAGTGCAGGAAACCACTCGAGTTCTAAGTTTGGGATCGAATGCTACTCAAAGTTTCCCCCTGGAAGGGTGTGATTCGTTTTGGCAAACGAGGCAAACTTAACCCACGATACGTCGGACCTTTCGAAATCATAGAGAAAATAGGCAATGTGGCCTACAAACTGAACCTACCAACAGAACTCAGTGGAGTTCACAACGTTTTCCACGTGTCGAATCTAAAGAAGTGTCTGTCAGATGAGACCCTCATAGTTCCTGTGAAGGAGCTCACTATCGACGATCAGCTGCGATTCGTCGAGGAACCAGTAGAGATTACTGTCCGAGAAGTTAAGGTTCTCAAGCGCACTAGAATTCCCCTTATTCGAGTTCGTTGGAACTCCCGTCGTGGCCCAGAGTTCACCTGGGAACGCGAAGATCAGATGAAACAAAAGTATCCCCAATTGTTCGACAACAGTACAACCACTACTAAGGCTGAAGCTACCGTAGAATTTCAGGACGAAATTCCAAACCAACGTGGGAAGGATGTGACACCCCAGGAAAACCATGCAACTTAACTAGCTTCCTCAGTGAGTACGTGCTAAATTTCGGGACGGAATTTCTTTCAACTTGGGGATAATGTGACAACTCATATTTCAAACCTAGCTTTGTACTTTGATGTAACGTATGTGGATCCTATGTGATTATGTGAACCTTGATTATTAATGAAATGTTATGTGAATATGTGTTGTGCTTGTATGTATGTATTAGGATCACACGAAATAAATCGATCGCACAACACAACCCGATCGCACAAGCCCATTCGGGCTCCACTCTTTGTATTCGGATCAAGGGCAGCCCATGATGGGTTCGGCCCACTCTCTTTTACACGCATAACACTTAGTAGAAAGGGTATACTCCTCATAACTTGCAAAACACAACACACAAAACCCTAGTTCTCTACTCCCCTCTCTCTCTTGTTCGACGGCAATCCTCTTAGCCGAAGCCTCATCTCGTGAAGCTTTCTTGATCGGATCACCTTTGTGTTACCTTCTAACCGGTTAGTGTTTAACTATCGATTGTATGTTATGTGGTGTTGTGATATACATGTTTCATGTGATGATTTGAGGAAGATACACGAACGACTTTGGTATGAAATCGGCTCACATGTATAGTGTTGTAGATCAATATAGGGTTGTTAATCACATGAAGTTGTTGATGATCTAGAATCGATTGCATGATTTAATCGGCTGTAGACAAGTATCTATATGGATGATTGGTTGGGTTATTACGTTAATAAGCATACTAGTAACCAAGAACATGAATCTTGTAAATATGTTTAAGTGTTGTGATTATTGCTCGTGTGTTATTCATATTTTGGGTTCATGAGAATCGATTGTAATATGCTTAATTTGATCGATTGTATGCTAAATGGATAGTTAGAAACTGTTGATTGATAAATTGTAAATTTGGAAACTGTTGAATGATTGTAACCGAATAGCATAATATCCGGATAGTAAAACGGATCGCACAAGTTTCCCTCTCAGTCGCACAAGATCAGGTCACACAAGACCTGATCTGATCGCACAAGGTAAGTGCAACTGTTTAAGCTCACAGTATAAATTAGTTATGCATGATCGCACAAGACCTGATGGATCGCACAAGGCTTGGGCCTCACACAAACAACTTGGATTTGCATTATTGTTGGGCCTCAAAGCCCAAGTCCTGTTGCACAAGTCTTGTTCAGTCGCATAAGCTGAACTGGACCGCACAAGGTTAATAAACAGTTTAATGTTTGGGCCGTTTAAGTCTTTGGGTTGCATTATTTTGGGCCGGGTTTGGATTGAATTGCACAACCCATTGTGGATCGCACAAGTGGTGCTGATCGCACAATAGGTTGGGCCGGCTATTCATTTTGGGCTTTGTCATTAACTTGTCTGATATTGCTTTACGTGTATGTCGTGTATACCATGTGTTCGTAACTTGCTATCTCTGTGTAAACATACGTGCACTACTTAAACCTAGACCTGATTTGTATGGTAACCATGTTAGGATGTGGTTGACCACTAGGAGCTCAATCGACCTTTACTTATCTGCCGAGCTAACCTAAGGTGAGTTCACACTTTCTACAAAGCATGGTAATTCCCGGTGGGTTGGGAATGGGTTAAGGAATATGGATTCCTCGTCCTCCTTGGGTAGGACAGTACGGGTTAAGGAATCTAATTCCTCGTCCTCTTGGACAGTTTAAATTTCACTAGACCAAAACTCTATCACGAAGTCCCTCCTTTTTATATCGACTTAATCACCGGGCCAATGGCGAGCGGGTCATTAGTTAGATAGCGCTATTTAGGTCTGACAAGCCTCACACCGTGCCGCAGAGGACGGGTGTGAACTAATGGATCTGGGCACGTCAATGATGATAGACATTGACGCTAAGGGCACATAAACATGACTAAAGTCAGTGGTCGATATGGTAACGAGTCTAGTAGCATAAACAAGGGGTAGCCCCCACGGCTGGATTGCCTGAGTAAACGGGATTAAACAAAACACGTTTTCAACTATAGGGTAACCCCCATGGCCAGGATGCCAGTTAAAGGAAACTATGTTTTTGGAAATACTTAAACCAACACCCAACTGTGAACTCACTCAACTTTGTTGTTGACTCGTTACTACATGCTTTGCAGGTCAATAGGTTTAGCAGGAGCTTGCATGGAGAAGAGTCGTTGTGGGGCATGGACATTGAGTGTTCATGATGACTTAAACATTATTAACTTATGCTTTGGTTTTTGACATTATGCTTCCGCTTGCAACTTAAACTATGTTTTGATTTGGACACCAATTATATTGTGTTGGGTTTTATGGATTACTTACATGCTTGTTCAATATGATTGGTGGCTTGATCCTGGTCATGTCACGCCTCCAAGCGGTGATACTCCGCGTGTGGATTTTGGGGGGGGGGTGACAATTTTTATGCTGACGTACCTATTTTCACATGTGTTTTCAGGAGCTGTTGCTTAGGATGTTCGTGACACACTAGGGCGGACCTGTGCCTTAGAGACTTAAAATAAAGATAGAACTAGTTTAATTATGTGATGTACTCTTTGTTTCAGTTATTTTAAGACAATGTAACTCTTTGTTTGATGAATAAAACATAACTTTTAAATGCCATGGTTGTGAAACAATAATTCTGTTACTACACTCCCCGACGTTTCCGACGCGATTTGATGTTTTACGTGGTCGGGGTGTGACACATTCTATCCGATTCCCCGATTTAGGAACCGATTATTAACATGGTGATTCCATACTAGGTGCCAATTGATTCCTTGATTTCCTGAGCTTTGTTAGTTCACTTAATCGAGGATACCTTGCAATCTCAAGTGAGTACATAGCTCCCCTCTTTTATGATTTCAATTGTTTTGGGGTGACTCATATATGCTAAATGATTTTCAAGTTCTCGAAACAAAGACTGTGGTTTATATAAAACACGACAATTTCAATAATATGAACGAATTTGTTGGTGCGTTAGTCGAAAGAGGAATGTCATTCATTAGCTTTGATCAAGCCAACCTGCAGTATGTTATGGTACCATAGGATCTCACAAATCCCGTTATTGGGCTATCCCCATGGATTTGGTGGGTAGTTTGGGATAACGACAGAATCTGTTATTTTAACAAACCCTTTAGTGGTTTGTTAGTCGATCTTAAAAAGGCCTTTCAGGGTCTATTAAAGATACCCCAAGGGTGGTATAGTCGAGTCACACAGGTTTGAATGTATTCACTAAAGAACGACCAAACGTTGTGTTTCACAATTAAACCACGGATGATTGAACGATGGTTTATAACACGGACGATTGAACGATGGTTTACAACACGGACGATTTGGACGATTGGTTTATGGTAAGTGATTAGATAATGAGATGGGTGTAATGTGATAAAAGCATGGTGGATACACCACTAGTACTTCCTATATATAAGTGCTTTTATCACATTACATGTTGTAGTGTTATCTAGATCACTTGGACGAATGTTTTCAAAAAATGTCACGCAATGATGTTTACTTAAAGATATAAACCATATGATGTTTACTTTCAAGATGATTTACTACTTGGTTTTACAAAGACAAATGTTTTCAGTCTAGATTCATGGCTACAATGGTTTTGTTTTACTTATATCAACTTGTAAATTTGATAAAATTTATTGCAATATCAAACACCTTTTTGATTTCAAGGATTACACTCGTCGACTCTCGAGGTTGGACGAGGTATTGCAATATGAATTCAAAGCCATGAATTTGACATACAAAACCTATGTACTCGCCAGCATTTTTATGCTGACTGTTTTCACATATGTTTCCGGTTCTATTATGTGACGATTGTTGATTACTTGCTTCACATAGGATGGACGCGGACCTTAGTGAATTTAAAACTTGAAAGACAATTGTTTGTATTTATTTGGTTTATATCAAAACAACGAGTCTATTAACAAAATAAAACAAAACTTCAAATACCATGTTTTGTGAAACAATGATTCTGTGACATGACTCCCCGACATTTCCGTCGCGGTTTGTTGTATTACGCGGTCGGGGTGTTACAAAAAAGTTGGTAGCAGAGCCATGGTAGCAACCCTACCATAGTTAGATAGACCATTGAGCTATCCGCTACCCTGACTGAATCACAGGTCAGGAAGGGTAAACTTTTCCGAAAAGGCGATAACAAACCATCAGACAAGACTACACAAGAAAAATCAAAGGATAACAAGACTGAATCCTCCAAGAAGTCAAAGAAGCGTAAGGCTTCTCAGAACTTTTTTGAAGTTGCTCAAAACAATTAAGATGCCCCCAACCAACCAGCACAACCTCGTGCTAGGAAAACCTATGCTGGTACTGCATCGTTGTGCAACAGGTGTAATGCTTACCACCAAGCTCACCTACAGTGTCGTCAGTGCACATCATGTGGGTGACTTGGCCATTTGGCAAATGCTTGCCGAACTACCCCGAACCAAGGTAGTCCAAACCAACCTCAAGCCAACCCTGCTCAAGCTCGTTTTCCACCAGGTTCTTGCTACAACTGTGGCGAGATAGGCGATTTCAGAAACAATTGCCCAAAGCTTATTAATACAAATCCAGCCCGTGGATGAGCGTTTGGCTAACTGGAAGACGATGCTGCTTTGAATGATTGAACTTTATGTTTTATTTGTTTTGTTATCCAAGAACTCTGAAACAATTTGGCTGGTTTATAAATAAATCTTTATTCCAAATTGATGTACAAAAACAAATGTGGTTACGTGTATGAATGACATACCCCTACGATACCGACACCAAGGAACCATGTTCCTTGCAAGACAAACTACTCTCGTAGTTCTTCCATTTTTGTGATCGCTCGCAATCTCCACGAAAATCCTAAGTACTCGTTTCTTCTAAGAAACAGAGTACAAGGTACAAGTTATACCTCTTGACAAATACTCAAAGTACCACTTTAAATCCTTGCTTGGATATCTAAGGGTACTTTTCTTAAGTCCTTAATTGGTCTTATGCGATGTGTCTATGTACACATCATTACATTCTGGTTTTCATGACATTATACATAGTATATGATTTCAAAGACATCTTACATGATTTCAAAAACATTTCATATGGTTTAAAAAAACATTTTAACATAGTATATTTACCTAATATACCAAGTGCATAATCCATCTTTTCGAAAACCTCATACATGATTTTAAAGGCATTTCACATGGTTTCAAAATATTTTAGCATGACATAATTTACCTAATATACCAAGTGCATAATACATGTTTTCGAAAACCTCATACATGATTTTAAAGGCATTTCACATGGTTTCAAAACATTTTAGCATGACATATTTAACTAATATACCAAGTGCATAATCCATGTTTTTGAAAACCTCATACATGATTTTAAAGGCATTTCACATGGTTTTAAAACATTTTAGCATGACATATTTACCTAATATACCTAGAGCATGATTTCAAAAGTATCATATATGTTTTCAAAACATTAAACTTATTTTCAAAAATCCCATGCATAGTTTTCAAAGACATTCTGCTTGTATGTTGACTTAGCATACGTAGTACACGATTTCAAGGACATTGTGCTCGTATGTTGACTTAGCATACGTAATACACGATTTTCATGGACATTCTGCTTGTATGTTGACTTAGCATACGTAGTACACGATTTTCAAGGACATTCTGCTTCGTATGTTGATTTAGCATGCCTAGCACATTGATTTCAAGGATCCTTTTTGCTTCATATGTTGACTTAGCATATCTAGCAACTTGATTTCATGAACACTTCACTTCGTATGTTGACTTAGCATACCTAGTACAAGGTTTCGAAACATTTTCTCTACACGAATCCCAAATCCTTATAGGATCTTCCTATCTTCATAGTTAGATCCTTATGGATGTTTAAAGCGCAAAATCAAAGTCCTTAATTGGAATTTTTTGTGTGCTTTAATACGTATATTACAATTCAATAAGTCCAAACCAAATCCTTATAAGATCTTCCTATCTTCATAGTTAAATTCTTGAGGATGTTTAAAGTACTAATTGAACTCCTTGATTGGATTCCTGGTGTACTTTAAATACGTATGTACCAATTGACGACACGTTGATAACAAGTTGATGACCAAGTTGACAATTATGTGAGTATGTGTTTATGCTCGCTATCCAAATCCATGTAGAATCTTCCATATTTGCATATGTTAGATTCTTAGAAGGATATCCAAAAGTACTATCTTAAATCCTTAATGGGCTTCTATGCAATAGTTGTTAGTACATACGTCTGTAGCTTCCGTCAGCATGTAGTCATGTTTTGTATATTTGTGTCTTTGTAAACAATTATGTAATGTATGTGTGTAGATAGTATGACAACTCAGGAAACGGGGAATGTATGTAAAGTGTTGACTTTTGTTGATTGATGTCATCCGATCGGATTGTCATCCGATCGGATAGCACTCATCCGACCGGACAGCATGTTATCCGTTCGGATAGGATGTCATCCGATCGGATTACCATCCGATCGGACAACACTCACCACTTCCTGAGTTGCCTATAAATACCTAGTCCGGGTATAACTTTCAGAACTTTTGACTCCTGAGAGAAACCGATCAGTGTCTGTCTTCTATCCGAACTTTTGACTTTCAAAACTTTTAACTTTCAGAACTTTTGACTCTTGTAGGACCCGGTTTTCACTTCAAACGATTGCGTAACAACACGTTCAACGTGCGGAATCCGTGAACATGCGTGACCGAACACACAAGAACGTACTATAACCATGATTCTATAGAATAATATGACGAGTACAAAGTGCCGAGAATCACGTAGAGAACTTTCTCTCTCTAGACTTTCTCTCTCTAAGATTAGCTCCTTAATTCCCCAAATGAGCAAAAGTCTTAATCTCTAACCCTAAGAGATCTATTTATAGGCCAAGGAATAAGGAGGTTCTCCTTATTTACAAATATGCCACCTTGCCTTTTTCTATTAAGATATTACAATAAAAACACTAAACTTCTTTTGTTTCTGCTACGAACGGAATTGACAGAGGCGATAGACATAAATGCACCAACAGACTCCCCCTTGGATATTGCCGCAGTCAATCCGTAGTCAAACTCGTAGCGACTTTTCTTTCTCTCTCTTTCTTGAGTCTTCTTGAAAGTTTGACGTCTTCAGCAAACACAGACTCCCTCTTTCTCGAATAGAATCCCGGTGGATCTGTCTTGAGCTTCAGCTTCCCCTTTCAGTAAACTCTTCAGGCTCCCCATTTCATCAAGCTTCCGTGCTTTTGGGATCGACACCTGGCTTTCTGGATACAAGCTCCTTCCGGATAGTTTCCTGGCACCTTGAATGCACGCTTCCTCTTGCGTTGAGCTTGTCTTCAGACTCCCCCTTAGACTCAGCTGTCGGGATCGTAGTCTGGCTTTCACAGGTTCACAAGTTCAGGATCAATTCCTGGCTCTATTCTGCATCTGCTCAGGATTTGAAACCTGGTTAACCTGCACATCCTCTTCCTCAACATAAATTTCACAAATTTACAAATTTGACAAATTTAATAAACCACTTGAAATTATCGTTCAATTATTAACAATTTTTATCAAGATCAAACTTTCTTTTGAAGAGATTTATTTATAACACCTTTCATTTCAAAAACAAACTCCTTCAACCCATAGTTGTTCATCATGTTTAGCACTCAGAATTTTGAATATCAGCTCTTCAACATCGGTTGTCGAAAATCTTTTTGAATTTTCAAATATCTATACTAAAACACAATCTTTTTGGGTTTTTGTTTTTAGAGAAATGCAGTAAAGAAATATATACAGACAATATTTTTGTGAGTTTGTGTAAGAGGATCATATCAGTTCATGAGACAGATCACTAGCACCGTTGAGGTTTTAACACTTTAAGTTCTAAATGATTCACGTAGATTGACGATATGGTTGTCCTCTTAAACTCAATCTAAAAACTTTCGAAATGCTTACCGATACGTTAAGGTATATTAATTTTGCACTAAATTCTTATGGACCCCACAATCTCAGCATATCCCCTCATCATGCAATGCACTGACTCTAGTAATGCCTTTAAACTTTCATCAACTATGATATGTGTGAAAATAATGCAGAATGTGTAAACATTAACAATCAGGTCGATACTTCCGTATACGCTGAGAAAGTCCAATGTTTAAACAAAATAAGAAAATAAAACAACTTGAAGTTGTTTAGGCTTTAACCACCAGGTCGATACTCCCGTATACGCAGAGGTGATCCAAAGCTTAAACGAAACACAAAAGAAAATAAAGCAGAACGTTTAGGCAATAACATCCAGTTCGATACTCACGTATACGCAGAGGATGTCCAATGCTTAAACAAAATAAAGAAATAAAACAAATTTAAATCTTTGCAAAATAAAATGCACAATCACAGTGACTTTTTCAGCAAGTTGTGAATGTTCACAAGCTGACCGGTTTTTATGCTCTTTTAGCATTCAGCGATTACTGAGTAGGTACACAATCACGAAGGACAAAACTAAGTACTGTGCTTTCAACCATGTTTCCCACTAGAACTAAGCTTTTTCATTTAAGTTTGTATCGTTATCGCAAATCTACTAGTCTAGCTGAGCCTATCGTCACATCCTTAGTGAGACCGTTTATCACATTTGACATTTCATTTCTTTAGCATGCTATGATAGTCCACTGATGTACAATCATTTCCTCTTTTTCACAACAAAACTCTTTTTAGCTTTTTCAATGTTTTTGACATTTTCAAATTTTCTAATTTTTTTTAAAAAAAATTTCTCCCCCTAAAATCAAAATATATTTCAATTTTGATTTTCTAGGAAAATTTGAAAACAAACTGTACAAGGAAAATGACAACCTGATATCAAATCGCTTCAATTCACCATTCAAATGGCTTAAACAATCAGAACTCCCCCTTACGACAAACTATTTTCCAATTATGATTTCAAAACACTTAAGTTTGTTTTAATCAAAATGGTTTTTCCGGAAAATTAGTTTTGTTTGTCTTTTCACAAACTTGGGGTGGTTTCATCACATTGTTTTCTCATCATCATTTGAAAAATTTAACATTTTTAAGATCTATCAATAATACCTCTTGAAAGATAGTTATTTCAAGTACAAATTAATGTCCTTGATTAACCACTTGTACGTCGAAATATCACAGTTACCAACCTGTGAATTTCTCAAGAAAGATGCCGATTCCTACTCCACACTTACCAACCTGGGAGTTCCGGCAAGTCAGGTTTTTCTATTTGAAAAGTTTCACCCAAGCCTGACTGTCCTTGGGTGATTTAGAATTCTTGTTCAACAATGGTGGAAAATTTTCATCATCCATTGTTAGACTAGAATTCTCTAATTTTACCTCAACACATGGCTCTTCTGGCTTTGATGAACCAGAATCATTGCCTGAACGTGGCTTGTCTGACTTTATTGAGCCAGATTCATTGCCAACAATTTTCCTCTTCTTTTCTTTTGTCCCCAGATTTGTATCTGATGAATTCGTTTTGTTTGACTGATCGGTCTTAGGATCACTTGTAGGATCGGTTTTAGGAGAGTAAAACGATTTATCAGAACTGTTATTCGCTTTGACGGCTGTATCCGAGGACAAAATTTTCTCCAAGTATTCTGTTGCCTTCTTTCTCTTCTTCCTCAGTTTGTCTTTCTGCCCTTGTGAAAGCTTCACTTTCGGTTCGTGAACTTTCTGTTCTTGAACTTTAGGTTCTTGAACTTTCTGTTCTTTGGGCTTGACATTGACTGATTTCTTTGCCAATTTCTGAGAATCAGCCCTCGATCTTCCCTTTGATCTCATTGGGCAATCTCTGGCAATGTGACCTTTGATATTGCATTCAAAGCATCTTCTCGTCTTATTACTCCAGCTCTGGCAGTTAACAGCGATGTGTCCTTGAAAACCACATGTGTAACACACTCTGTTATCATACTTTTCACCACTTTCATACCACACACTTAGATCATAACATTGATTTGCCTTGTGGTAATCATGTCTTCTCTTGTATCCTTGATTTGGCATTTGAGCACTGTGGTCAAACCTGCACCACTTATAACCAACTTTTTGTGAGTTTTGATTTTCAACTTTTTGTGGTTTTTCATAATGATTGGATGACTTAACTGATGAGCTTTTATTTTCATTTTGAAAATTTTCTGAATTTTTTACTTTTTGTTTTTGTTCTACATCTTCTTAACATGTTTTTGCTTTGAGCATTCACCTATTTCAGTAGAATGTAAAACAGTATCTTTGAATTTTTCTTTTAATTCCAAAAATATTTTTCTTTTCTCATTTTTCTCATTTTCATCATCAGTTTTGTCATCACAATCTTCAATTTTGACTTTGTCAAAATTTGTGACATTGTCACTTATTGGAACAGAATTGATAGGTTTTGGACAAACAAGATCTGGAATTGATGACAAATTCTCAAAACCTTTCAATTTATTCTCTAAGTCTTTGATTTTATTTCTTGCAATTTCAGCTTCTTTTTCAAGTCTAACAATTTTCTGAAGATGAGAATTGATTGCAATTTGTTTTTCAAGATTATTTTTACCAAAAATATCTCTCTCATCTTCTAAAATCTTGATTTGACTTTGAAAATCTTTTTCCATTTTTGATTTTTCATTTTCAAAAACTCTTATCTGATCTTGAAATTCTGTTTCTTTTTCTTTTAAATTTTTGATTTCCAATGTCAAACTGTCCAAACTACTCAACAGTTTGACATTTTCAGATTTCAATTTCTCATAATTTTCTCTCATTTCAAGAATCTGTTTGTCATCAGATCTTTTCTCATCCTTCAAATGACTGATTTTCAATGTTAGACTCTCTACATCCTTCAAGAGTTTGACATTGTCTGCTTCGAATTTTTTGCATTTTGAACACACAACTTCACATTTTGAAGTTTCATCCTTCTTGGATTCTTCAATCTTTGATGTTCCTGCAAGAAAAATTTTAACCATATCAGCAGGATTCAAATCTTCATTTAAAAAACAACCTCTCTTGAAATCATATTTCATCCTACTTCTTACATCGAGACCATTTCTAATTCTTTTGATTATTTCAAAAATCACATCCAAACTTATATATTTTGAGCTTCTTTCTAATTCCTCTATCAACTCTTTCTTTTTCTTTTCATTCTTATCATTGTATGTACTAAGCTCTCTGAAGAATTCACCTGGACTAAATTTTGAGAACTTAGAATCTTTTTTCAGTTTACCCAAAAACTCATCCCACTCTAAAGGTAAGGCATCTGCAAATTTAGATATCTTTTCAGCATCTGACATCTTTATCCCATACCTTTCCAACTTATCACGTAATTCATAATACCTCTTTTTCAAATCATCAAACTTTTCAAATTTTCTACACAAAAAGTATTCAGATCTCATAATCCAAGCATCCTTTTTCTCATCATCTTTTCTGTACTGCCAATACATATCAAACCATTCATTAATTCTTTCAAGTTTAGCGTTTTCCTTTTCGTCAAACATTTTAACCACAATTTCTTTGTTAAATGACTTGGTTCAAAAATTGTTTTTAGTTCAAAATCCACAATATTTCAACTTCTCGGTATTTGCACCTTGTAAATCACCTGCAAACAAACAAACAAGCAATCAGTTTAAAAACGAAGTGAATATGTGAAAGTATGTGGCGTGGCACAAAAAGACAAAACTGTTGTCCGATCGGGTGAGTTGTCCGACCGGATTACTTGTTGACTTCTTTGACCTCTTTGGAAATTCAAACTATACTCACATGCAAACCTGAGATATCAATTTAAGTTGACCGACAATCACATGTATACTGACACTTTAATGATGTCAAGACACTAATAACACTCCTATTCGACCAACAAACAATATCACATGATATCTTTCAAATAATTTGCAATTTCAAGGTAACTTGCTGATAACTATTAATAGTTTCACATGCACACATCAGTTAATCATGAATTCACATGGGCCGCTTGTATTAGTTGACTCACAAAGTTTTCCGTGGATATTATACAAAAATCACGTGATATACCTAAAACTAAACAACCTGATTGAGCCTTTATGTTTAGCAATTATGATAGCACATGTAATTAAAATGGCACGTGAGTCGGATGAGATGTTGTGACACGGATTGCTATCCGGTCGGATAGGTCAACAAGTCAACACGAATTGCTATCCGCTCGGATAGTAATCCGATCGGATGGGTCAACTAAAGTCAATACGGATTGCTATCCGCTCGGATGGTAATCCGAACGGATAGGTCAACTGAAGTCAAAGACTTTTTAGTAATGATGCAGTGCCTCGGATTGTTATCCGATCAGATAGTAAAGTTGTACGAACGGATTGTCTTGATGCTGCCCGATCGGATAGTTATGTTGTCCGATCGGGTGACCTCGACGATGAACTTTGAACTTCACAAGATTCTCACATGTAAACTGACAACATCACTTTATGTATTTACATGAAGCACATGGTGACCATTAGATTCCTGACAAGCTTTTAATGCAATTGAAAATTTTGTGTATTATTTAAACATGGCCGACAGTTCATTAAATGTCCCTTTAATGATACACGTGAACTACTGATAAGGTTGACTGACTAATGCTGACAGGGTTGACTAAGTGGCCCGATCGGGTGCGATGCTTTGAATCGGATGGTCATCCGATCGGATTGCCATCCGATCGGTGAACATCAAGAACACAGACAACAACAACAGTTAGCATTTTGTCAACTTTTTCGAACCAAAAATTATAGATTTCTCTTAAACGGATTCGAATTAAGTTCTGAAAATTTGTAGGGTTATAGATCAGATATGTTCGCACAACATATCCAAAAATTATCAATTTTTAACCGTAAAAACCCATTTAATTTGCCAATTTTCAGTTAAGAACGTGAAAGAATGAAAAATATGAGAAATTCGACAAATCTGAATGATTTTTAGCTCTGAATCTGATCAAATCTTGTACAAATCTGTGCGTTTGATCTTCGCAACCGAGAACCTGCTCTGATACCACTTATAGGTCCCGTTGCACAGGATCTGATCGTAAGGAACAAGATGAATCGACTTTGTCTAATGTGCGGAATCCATTATGACAAATCACAGATTGTTCAACACAGAATTCAACGATTAAACACGGTCTGTTCTTTCTATTGATCGTTCTGAAAGTACAAAGCTCCGGTAGAAGACAGACATTAAGTTGTACTTGATTTATCTTTCCAACAAATGGTATCAGAGCATCCAGGGAGCTGAATCGAGATCAACGACACCGAATTCACCGGAATTCGAGTTTCACTTGCCGATCAGAGTCAAATTTCACCGGAGATTTGACATTTCTTGCCGATCAGTTTCAAATTTCACCGAAGATTTGACATTTCTTGCCGATCAGTTTCAAATTTCACCGGAAATTTGACCTTTCTTGCCGATCAGTTTCAAATCTCATCGGAGATTTGACATATTTCTTCTCTTTCTACTCATTTCTTGCAATATTTCTTAGTGTGTTACCTTAAAATCTGAAAAACTTAAAATTGAACAAGAATCTACGGTTAAAAATTGATAAAATCGATATCATTTGGTTCAAAATCATTCAAAGTATAATCCTACTAAGTTTCGTAATCAAATTCAATCAAAAACTAGATCAAATTCATCAAAAACCATGTTTAGCTGTTCATATGTGCTGACGTCATCCACTCGCTCGGACAGTTGTCTGAACGGATTGGATTAGTTAGTATCTGCTAGTTGCTTGCTGACATTTTGCTGACATCATCAGTGTTACTTGCTCGGATTACTATCCGAGTGGCGTGATTCAGTGTGATCAAGAACTTCAGCTTACGTCATCATCTCACCCGATCGGATCACAATCCGATCGGATAGGATTTGAAAGTTCTTTATCTTATTTACAATTCTAACCTGTCATCCGGTCGGATCACCATCCGAGCGGTGAGAGGTTGAAAAGTCAACTTTCAAAGTCAAACTTGTCACCCGAACGAACGACCATCCGAGCGGATCATCATCCGGTCGAATAGCCTATATCACTCGTTCGGATAGTGACTCGATCGGATCACCATCCGATTCAGAAGTTCTATTTTGAAATTTTTGAAATTTGCAAAAATTTTCTAAGTGTTTGTTGGCTGTTTCAGGTACTTGAAAGATGGACGAATTCATGAATCCTTTCAGTGATATGTATGCCTTTGCTGGAAACTCTGGAGATGATGGTACTTCTAGCAACACCAATGAGAACACATCAAATGCAAAGAAAACTTTGACGGATGCGTTAGGCGTGGAAAGTGCATACGGAACATATAACAAACCCCCAAAGTTGATGGCGATCGAAGAATACGGTCGGTGGGCAAATAAATTTGAAGAATGGCTAAAGGCATTTGCGTATACCAGCTGGAAAAGTCTAAAGAATGGATACAGTGATGGAGGAAAAAATTGTGAAAATTTGACATCAACCGAAGAAATAGAAGTTTTTGTTGCCGAGCAAAAATGCATCGCATTGCTGTTTCAATCTGTTCGAGAAGATATAATATCTTTGATCGAGTATACCAATGCTAAAGATATGTGGAAAAAGTTAGAAGTAAAGTGCTTGGGAAGTACAGAAATAGTAAAAAACAAAAAGAAACTACTAAGAAAAGAGTTTGATTTATTTGGTTGTTTAAAAAACGAATCAGTTTCTAAGATGATTGAGAGGTTTGGGCACTTGAAGTTAGAGTTGGCGAGACATGGAATTATCTATTCTCAAGAAGAGTTAGTCGACAAATTGTTTGATTCGTTGCCAGATGAGATGGATTGGCAATACTACGTGTTAATGCTGAAGAATACTATCAAAACTGAAGAGATGACAGTAGATCGGCTTATCGAGAGACTAGAGAGTCACGAGCTGGAAATAAAGAAAACATACAAAGTCAATCACTCGTCATATCAGCAAAATTTGGAATTGTATTATCCAGAAAGCATGATTCCAAAGAATACATCTCCAAAGACAGCCTTTTCTGCTGAAAATTCCAACACATCAAGCAAAGAAACAAGCAAAGAGAGTGCAAGCAGTGGATTTCACAGTGGCTCTTCGTCTACTTCAAACCAATCAGCTGCAAAGAACTTATTCCAATGTAATATTGCTGTGGATTTAAAGAACGCTCAAAACTTCAGCGAGGAGTCTGCTAAACAACAGATGGTTTTTCTAGCGTCGGTGCTGGAATCATATGAAAGTCTTGTGGCAGGGAAGATTGGCAACACCAACCTGACGAAAGAAGATTACGATCAGATAGATCCTGAGGAGATGGAACTGATCGACATAAGGTGGTGTATGGCCAGTGCAGTTCGTCGGGCACAGCGTTTTATGGAGATTACAGGAAGAAAGTCTATTGGTGGACCATCTACCAAGTTAGGCTTTGACAAGTCAAAAGTGACCTGTTTCAAATGTAAACAGAAAGGTCATTTTAAAAGAGAGTGCCGAAATGCTTATGCTGATGATTCTGAAAATCCGTTCAAAGAAGATTACTACAAGAGAGCAATCTATCATCAGAATAAATCATAACCGCCCAGAATGAAACAACTTGAAGATAATAAAGAAAAATCCAGGGCTCTCGCTGTGATTCATGACGATGAAGGTTTTGACTGGAGCGAGTTGTTACCAGAAGAGGATGCAGTCGGATATGCTTTTATGGCAAAGTTTGTTGAACCTGTTCCTTTTAAACACAACAGAAATGAGGAAGAAAAGTATGTCAACAGAAAGATGATTGCTCAAAATAGAATGATCAGAATTTCTGATATATACACTGAAGCAAAAAGGGCAAAGAGATGGGATCCAGACAGAGAATGCTATCTTGATCCCATGGGAAACATTGCTATTGACTATAAGACCCTCGATCTTGAAACCATAATTCAACAAATTGCTGAAGAAGAAGAGGGTTGGCAAAGAAAATGGTGGGGAAGTGAAGAAGAGAAAAGAAAAAGAAAAAGAAGAAAAGTCAAAGAAGATTGATGATGGGATCATTGATACTTCTCAGGAGTTGACAGCTGAAAACTTGGGAAAGATGGCTGATAAAGTGCTGGCTGCTAACGTTGAAAGCATAATTTAACAAATGTTGAAAGCTTCGAACGACAGATTAAATGAGTTAACTGACAAAATCGAAACTGATAAAATTGACGTAGAAAGAGTTAGGAAAGAAAATGAAAAACTAATTCTTGAAAATCGTCAAATTTCTGAAAGTTTTGAGAAGCTAAAACGCACGGTAAAAGATTCTGATGACAGAAACGGTAAAACATACAAAGAAAATTGTCATTTGCAAGGTGTTTTGAGGGTTAAAGAAGAATTAATCAACAAACAATTGGATGAGATTGCTAAATTGAAGCTTCAGTTTGAAGAAGCTAAGATTGAAAATGAGCGTATTAATTTGAAACTAAACAGTTACAATTCTGCAAGCTTTGTTTTGCAACACATTGTTCCTAAACCCATTGGGAAAAACAAAGCAGGCGAAGATGTATACTGTGATGGAACTGGGGTCGGGTTTCATCAAGTTCCGCCACCAGTTCTAAACAATTTTTCAAAGAAACAATCAGGGTTGGTTAATGATGAAGTTGAAACGAATGAGGTTAAACTTCCAGAGTCAATTGATGTGACATTTTCTTCATCATCATCTGATGATAGTGTTCAAACTGATATTGGTAAAAGCATGGCTGAAAGTGTTTTGAAGTCTGATATTGATTCAGCTGATGATGATGAATGTTTTCTGGATAAATATATTCCGAAATCCAAATCCAAAAACAACTTAATGATGAACCTACTGTTGTGATGTATAAGATGGCGGGATCTGATAAGTTGTATTCGGATCTTGAATTTCCTTTAGAAAATGTGAATGTGGGAAAATTGAGAAATGTTTTTAAATTGATTGAAATTGATATATCAGAAATCGAAGGTTTGAGAAATTCAAAGAGGGAATTAAATTTGGAGAAAGATAAAGCTTACTACAAAAAACCTGTCATTCCACCACGTTTTTCTAACAACAACCGAAACAAATGGTCGGGTGGTTATCAGGGTGGTAAGAGTTATCAGAAAACGAATTTTCAAAACAAGAGATTTATTGAGAAAAAGGTGTTTGTGAACAGTTCAAGTTCACTATCTGATGAGGAATCTGAGATTTTTTCAAAATCAAACAAAGAGTTCTTTGAGAAGAAGGCCTCACAGCCTCAGTCTGAAGGCACTAGTCGGGTAGTAGACACCCGAACATGCTTCAAATGCAATCAAGTTGGACATATTGCACGAAAGTGTACCAACTTGAAGCATAAGACTGAAGTTGTGATGAATTCAAGCAATAAAGATGTTGTGAAGGGAAAAGCTCCATTGGTTGTTGAGAAAAAGGTTTTGAAAAGTGATAACACCAAGATCAAAACTGAACCTGTTAAGAATTTGGTAACTAAAAATGACAAATTTTACAAACGGGTTGCATCACCTCAACAAACATGGAAGCCAAAAACTGTTGACAAGAAAGCAAATTCTCCAAAACCAAAGGTGTCTGAGATTGAAAAACCATCATCTTCAACCAAGAAGATGTATGTACCTTTGGATTTATATGAGAAACTAGAAAAACAAAAATCGACTTCTGAAAAGAAGTATGTGGTAAAGAAAGATCAATCATCTAGTCAACCTCCGAAAAATAATTTCTTTTTATTCAAAAAGGTTAAGGTTGGATCTGAGGAGAGCTTAAAGATGAATGATAAAAATTTTCCGCCACTTTACACTGCTAAAACTCACATTAACGTCAAGCTACACGAGTCAAAACAGGCTTGGGTGGCATCAAAATCTCATTAAATGTTTTTAAATGTGCAAGAGCTTCCAAGATTCGTTTCACGATGGATTATGGATAGTGGAGCTTCTCGGCACATGACGGGGAAAACAGCCCTGTTGTATGATGTTAGAAATTTTAATGGAGGCTATGTGGGTTTCGCTGGAAACCAAGGTGGTAGAATTGTTGGTGAATGAACGTTATCAAATGGGATTGTCACGTTTGAAAGAGTTAACTACATTGCTGAGCTAGAGAATAATCTGCTGAGTATCTCACAGATTTGTGATGGGATGTATACCACTCACTTCACAGACAAAGAATGTTTGATTTTGAAGCCATGATTTGTTATCCCTGAAGAATGGATTATCATGAGGGCACCAAGAGTCAATGATCTGTATGTATTGGACATGAGTGTAGCAACTACAACAATGGGTCAGGCTCATTGTTTTGTGTCTAGAGCAACGGAGAAAGAATCGCAGCTGTGGCATCGTAAGATGGGCCACATTCACCTACGAAAAATGAATCATTTGGTGCATAATGATTTAGTTCTGGGTGTTCACATTAAAGGTTTTCATCTGGAAGGGGAGTGCATTAGTTGCATTAAAGGCAAGCAGAAGAAGAAATCACATCCTTAAAAGAAAGTCAATTCAGTTTCTAGACCGTTAGAGAGACTTCATATGGATCTGTTTGGTCCAGTAAACGTCAAAAGTATTACAGGGGATCTCTACTGTCTTGTGGTTACTGATGATTATTCCAGATTTTCATGGGTATCATTCTTGAAGTCGAAAGTTGAAACGTTTGACAGTTTGATGGCGTTATTCAGAAAGATTGAAAATCTGTACCAAAGGCGTATCAAAAGAATTAGAAGTGATAATGGTATTGAATTAAAAACAACAAGATGGAAGAATATTGTGATGAAAGAGGTATATTGCATGAATTTAGTGCTCCGTACACTCCGCATCAGAATGGAGTTGCAGAACGTAAAAACATGACACTAATCGAAACGGCCAGAACAATGCTTGCTGATTCAAACTTACCGATAAATTTTTGGGCAGAAGCAGTTTCAGCCTCATGCTATACGCTCAACAGAGTTCTCACTGTCAAGAAATTCAACAAAACATGCTTTGAGTTGATCAACAACCGCAAACCGAATCTGAAGTATTTAGAACCGTTTGGGTCTCCCTGCACAGTTCTAGAACCTTCTGGAAAGTTTGGTGCAAAGAGCTTTGAAGGAATTTTCATGGGATATACTAGTCCATTGAAACGAGTCTTTGTTCCAAGCTTGAAGCAGATCATCAAAGCACAAAATGTTGAGTGTCAGGGGTATACTTTGCCACCTCAGAATCCCGGTGACACATGGTGTTTTAATTATGATAAATTGTGGGATTCGTTTGACATCGAAGAAGAATCGGACTTCTTTGACGAGTTTGATATTTTGAGAGAGTATGAAGAAGAATCAGATGAAAGATTTCCAGAAGAAACTTATTGCAAACAATAAGCTTCAAATGATGATGAAGCAGGAACAAGCAATGCTGGAGAACATGACGATATTCAACAAAATGAAGTTGCTCAAGATAATCAGACGGTAGAGAATGATAATCAAGAATCTGAGAACAGACCAGTTTTTGATCATGGTGAAACAGATTTTGAGGGGGAGCAAATCCAGATCTCAAGTCAAACAGTTCCAGTCGATGAACAAGGTGCAAATCAGAATATCACAAATTTGGAAGGTGAGGTAGATGTTCCAGACGAGGTGATGCCACGAACTCTTTCATATCATCCAGAGGATTTGATCATTGGAGAATTGCAGACAGGCGTTCGAGCTAGACGTCAAATTGACCAAGGATTTACTTGTTTTTACTCTACAGTTGCTCCTTTACAAACACAATTTTCACTTAGTTGTTTTATTTCGCAGATTGAGCCGCGAACGTACAAGGAAGCACTAACTGAAGATTCTTGGGTCAACGCGATGCAAGAGGAGCTGAGTCAATTTGAAAAGTTTGGTGTCTGGAAACTGGTAGATCTACCTGATGGTCACAGGAAGATAAACACCAAGTGGGTGTTCAAGTGCAAGAGGGATGATCGAGGAGTTGTTATTCGCAACAAAGCTCGACTCGTTGTCCAAGGCTTCAGTCAGCAGGAGGGGATAGATTTCACCGAAGTATATGCTCCTGTTGCTAGACTTGAAGCAATCAGAATCTTCCTAGCATTTGCATCATGGAAAGGATTTAAAGTCTTTCAGCTAGATGTGAAGTCGGCGTTTCTCTATGGCAAAGTGAAAGAGGAGGTATATGTCGGACACCCACTGGGCTTTACTGACCCAATCCACAAAAATAAGGTTTATCTCTTGGATAAGGCGTTATACGGCTTACACCAGGCCCTGAGAGCCTGGTATGAGACTCTGTCTCAACATCTGTTAGCCAATCACTTCATCCATGGAAAGATAGACGCCACCCTCTTCACTAAAGTAGTTGACGGCCATCTTTTGATAGTCCAAATCTACGTGGATGACATAATTTTCGGGTCTACAAATGAACAACTCTGCAAAGATTTTGAAAAGGTTATGAAGCAGAAGTTTGAAATGTCTTCAATGGGTGAGATGAAGTTCTTCTTGGGCCTTCAAGTTGATCAACTACCTGAGGGAACGTTCATACATCAAACGAAGTACGTTCATGATATTCTGGAGAAATTTGAAATGTCAGGAATGTCACATATGTCCACCCCATTAGCTACAAATCATGGGATAAACCCTGATCTCACCGGAGAGAAGGTAGATGAAACGCTGTATCGCTCCATGATCGGTTCGTTAACGTACTTGACGGCATCAAGACCAGATATTATGTATCCAACATGCCTCGCAGCTCGGTTTCAGTCAAATCCTAGAGCTTCGCATATGGTAATTGTGAAAAGGATTCTACGCTACCTGAAAGGAACTCCATCACTGGGGTTGTGGTATCCAAAAGTAGGCGATTTCACGCTTGAAGGATATTCTGGTTCCAATTTCGGTTGCTGCAAAGTTAACGCTAAATCAACAACAGCGGGGTACCAGTTTTTCGGACCACGATTGGTCACCTGGCAATGCAAGAAGCAGACCTCTGTTGCTTTATCCACATGTGAAGCCGAATATGTATCTGCTAGCAGCTGCTGCTCTCAGATCTTGTGGATCCAGCAACAGATGCGAAACTACGGTTTGCAATTTCTTAACTCCCCTATCTTTGTTGATAATGAGGCAGCTATAAACATAACAAAAAACCCTGTTCATCACGCTAAAACGAAACACATTGAAATTCGTCATCACTTCATCCGAGATTGTTTCGAGAAGAAGTTGATACGAATAGAAAAAATCCACACCGATGAACAAAAAGCTGACTTACATACCAAAGCATTTGACAAAACACGTTTTCAATATCTTTTGAAACTTAATGGTATGAAGTTACTATCAGATGCGGAGGAAATCGTTGGCGTCGATGAAGGTACCACTGTGGATGATATTGAGAAGCAATCTGCAATGGTTTGTCGAATTTTTACTTGTTTTGGTTTTTAGGGGGAGATAGGTTATAATTTCAGAAAATACAAAAACAATAAAAAATTCTAAAACCCAAAAACATTAAAAATTAAAAAAAAAAACCAAAAACATGATAAAATTCAAAAAGAGTTTGTGTAAAAAGGGAAAATGATAGTACATCAGCTAGACTGTTACGGTATACTAAAGAAATGGAAAGTTTAAATGCGTTAAACAGTCTCACTGATGATGTGTCGATAGGTTTTTACACATTTAGTAGGTTTGTTCGGGATATAAACCTAAATCTTTACTTACTTATTTCGTGGGGAACACTACTTGGATATATAGGTAACCCCTGAAATCTTGATTGAAAGATCCCTCTTTCTGAGATACTAGGTCTTTATACTCAGTGATATCTGGGGTATTATCCCGAGACTTCTGATTTTGCGGAAGCAATGGCCTAGTCCCCGGAGAATACCTTACCGTATGCTTGAAATATAGCGTCGCCCTCAGCAAATTGATGAAACAATAAAATTGATAGTCATTGCTGTTGTAATACAAAAGATCCTCTAAAGGGGACCCACCCAAGTCGAACCGTCATCTCTCTGCTGAACGGAAGTTCTGACCTGAGCTCTCACGGTTTCGTACTGTTTCATAATTTATTCCCTTACAGATATCGTCTGTGGTATACTCACCTGTAAGACTGAATATTGGGATCTGGATACAGGAGTATATTCAAGAGGTGGGACACATGTATAAGTTTTAGGGGCTGTTTGGTAGCATCTGAATGACATTAAGAGGCTACCTCTTATGAAATCATTTAAGAGTTTAACAAAGATAATGTAGAAGAATGTGACATGTGATGGTTTACCATTCAGATGTTACCTCTTATCCAGTCAGACATAAGGTTACCTCTTATTCATTCAGACATAAGGGCCACAAATGATTTCATTAAGAGACAGCCTCTGAATGGATTAAGAGGCTACCAAACAGCCCCTAAGTCTCTAATTCATCTAATCAGTATCCTGGACAGATTGAAATTTGTGTGAAAATTTAAGTGGATCAGTATATCGACAATCTAAGCGAATTGTTTAATGCTGTATATGAAATCAAGCTTAACGGTACTTGTAACTTGTCGGTAGCTGATATGATTCCCTAACACGCTCACCAAAAATATGTCTGTAAATAGTTTACTTACTGCATTTTATTTCTGTATTTCATTTCTAGTTTAGAAGCTTTATTAAAAATACAAAAAGATTTTACATTTCTGCTTTATCTTCCGACAAACCAAAGTGGAAAGCTGATCTTCAGATTCGAACAAAAGCAGATGCAGGAAGTTACTAAGCTGGAAGATGAGTTTGGAGCTAATCATGCTAATTATTTGGAAAGTCAAAAACCAGTTCATTAAGTTGAAACTTGTAATTTTTCTGAAAAATGGTTGAACAAAAATAAAGAAAATGTTAGTACGCTTTGTATCGGGTCAACCAAGGCCATTAAGTTGGACTTGGTCAACAAATTAAGTACCTAGGGTCATTAATTTGGACCTAGATACCTAAGTGGATTTCTAAAAACTGATAAAATTTGAGAAAATGTTAAATGGTCAAAAAGTCAAAGTTCTTAAAAGTAAAGTAGTGTGCCTCACTCGGATAGCATTCTAATCGGATGACAATCCGGTCGGATGACCATCCGACTCATGTATCACTATAAATAGAGGGTCAAAGGTCAGTCAAAGGTTACCCGATCGGAAAACCTTCTTTCTCTCTCACACACTTTGATTTTCTGATCTCATTTTCTTCGGATTTCTTTGCATGAATCTTTGGATTGTTGGTTTACACAACATTCACAATGGCAAAGGTATGTTTTTCTTACTCAAATCTGTTAAAATTTGATGTTTGTTGAACATTTCTGACGATGACGTCACTGTCGGAGGGTTTAGGTTAGATCTAGGAAGTTTTGATTAGTTTTGATGAGAAATAATCATAGGGTTGTGCTCGGAATGTTCAGATCTATAGGTTTACCAGTTTAATTTGTGTCATAACATGTTAAAATCAAGTAGATCTGATGATTGGATGTTACGGCTATCGGTGCAGTTTTTGTCAAATTAAACCATGTTTAGGAAGCTTTAGACAACATTGAACATAGGGTTTTGATCACGATGAGATTCTCTGTGTAGATCTGTGTTCAATTTAGATTATGCCTTAGAAAATTTTGATGCTTCTAGAATGTTCTTGAACTGTTGTTTGAATCAGATGACAATCCGATCGGATGACAATTCTTTACAACATTTATTTCTTGAAATCTGTGCAATTGTTTGAATCGGATGACAATCCGATCGGATGGCAATCCGATCGGATGGCAATCCGATCGGATGGCAATCCGATCGGATGGCAATCCGTTCCATCATGAATTTCTTGAAAATTGTGTCAATGTTTGAGTCGGATGGCAATTCATTTATCAGTTGATTCTTGAAGTCTGTGCATCTCATGTCATGACTCGGATGATAATCCGATCAGATGACCATCCGATCGGATAACATAGCACTTACATGATACGGATGACAATTCGATCGGATGATCATCCGTTCGGACAGTCATTTCTTTCACAAAGACTCGGATAACAATCCGGTCGGATAGCAATCCGACCAGACAGCAAAATCAAATTCATTTCAGAAGGTAATCCGCTCAAATGACAATCTGATCGGATAACCATTCAAGCTATTCATATGGCAATCCGAACGGATGATCATCCGGTCGAATAGCCATCCGAGTCTCTGCACTAGTGAGAAAGCTTAAGTGTTAGAATTTTTTTTGATAAAATTCCAAGTATTCTTCTGCAGGACTAGGAGAAAACGCACAACATTTACTGCCTGTTAGAAAAAGAATATACAGAGAAAATAGTGATTGAGGAGGTTGTTAAATTCTTGAGAGAGAGTAGAATAGCTAAGGCCTTAACTGATAAAACGATAGTTTACGAATCACATGTCAGACGTTTTTGGAATTCTGCACGATACGAAGAGAAAGATAAAACAATCTACTCTGCAGTAACAAAGAGAGATGAGAAGGGAAAGAAAATAGATTTGGAGATTAAAGTAACAGTTGGTGATGTAAGACGAGTGTTAGACTTACGTGATTCTGATGATGATCCAACCATTATCTCTGAACGTCTAGCAAAAGGATTGTGGTGCAGAATGGGGTTCACAGGAAGTGTTAATGGAAAGATCTTGAAAACAAGTTTCAGTAATGCTTACAAGTTCTTGGTACACTGTGTTATTCATGCTTTATCACACAGGAAGGGTGCCTATGATGAAGCTTCTGACTATATCATGAATATTGTCACGTGCCTTGTGTTGAACCGACCATATAATATTTCTCAAGTGATTTTTGACTACATGACTGAAAAATGTAAAGGCTGGAAATAAGAAGTACATCATGTATCCTCGCTTTGTACAGATGCTACTTGATGATCAATTCAAAGATCTTGAGAAAAGTGATGATGATATTTTGGGTCTAAGAAATATGACAACAGAGACAATAAGCAGACTGACTAAGGGTCCAAACACAGGAGCAAAAAGAATGATATGCAGAATTAGCAGACCAGCTTATGTTGCTCCAGAAAATGATGCTTGGAGACATCAAGATAGTAATTCTGACAATGAAAATGAGAAAATGAGTTTGTTTTCTGAAAAGAATACTAGATGGTGGTGTGTAAAAGATGGGAAGAGAAAGAGAACTCCCAAGTCATCCCCTACAGTTCAAATTCCAAAGGAACCAGTTCCTAAGATTGTTATTAAGGGTACAGTGAAAGGGGGAGTAATAAGAGAAGTTAGAATTTTAAAATGTTATATTATTCTAATGACATCTTCTATGTCTATTTTGCAGAACCACAGCAAAAATTGAAGGATGACATAGTTTTGGAACCGTCTGCAGTTATTCAAGAAGGAACTGAGTTGCTGTCACAATCTCTTGAAAGTTTTCTAAAAAGGAATGAAGATGTTGCTGCTCAGAAAGAGAAAAGTTCAAATGTAGAAGCTAAAGGTTTCAAAGGCAAAGAACCTGAAGGTGTTGTTCAAGATGTCTCAAGTGATGAAGATTCTGAAGCTACAGAGTCAGAATCAGAACTTGATCTAACTACACTTGGCAGAGGCAAAGTACAATTGAAGAAAAAGCCTACAAAGAAACAAAAAGTATCAGATGAGGAAGATTCTTCTTTTCAACCGGATCAACCAAAGAAACAAATAAAGAAGCGCAAAGCTGTTCAAACTGGAGTTATTCCGAGAAGTGTGCGTGCAAAGAAAGGAGAAGCTAAATCTCAAAAAGATCAAGGAGGCAAAGGCAAAAAGCATGCTGAATCATCAAAGGCTCAAGAACTAGAGGGTAAAAAGAAAGTTGGTCATGATGATTATGTTGAAGTGACTGAGGGTGGAGACTTTTCTTCAAAATTTCCACCAATTCCTGAAAATATTGAGATTCCAGAATCCGCACGTCCAAAAGTTACAGATGATTTCTTTGGAAATCTTCCACCTGCAACTGGAATTTTTAGTGAAGATATTCCAGAAGATGATTATGACATGTTCAATAATGAAGCTGTAAAAGAATTATTGAAGAAAGTTGCTGCTCTCGAAAAGGCTAAAGACAAAGCTGAAGCAGAACGTGATGTTTTAAAGAGCAGGTTAATCAGCTGATGAAAGCTCATGATCAAATCAGAACGGTGCTAATAGACAAAGAGAAGATGATAAATGAATTGAAGGATGACAGCAGTGATAATTCTAAAGTGTTTGAATTATTGACAGCAGAAATTTCTTCATTAAATGTGAAGATAAAGAATCTTCAAGATGTAAATCAGACGCTTAATCAGCTTCTCAGTGAAATGAGTGAAGCTTCATCAAATGAAATGAAGGCTATGAAGTTGGAGATGGAAGCAATGAAGGCTGATAAAGTAATGAAAGACAATCAGCTTAACATGTTGTATGCGGTAATGGAAAGTCACTTGAAGATTGATGTTCATGCTTCTTTCAATGATCTTGAAGTTAAAAAGGTAGAAGAGAGAAGAATGGAACGAGAAAGACGACTAGCTGAAGATGCCACTCAAAAGAACAAAAGTGTTGTTGAAGATATTCAAGAAGCTGGTGGTTCTTCAAGTCAAGTTGATGTTGAAATGGTTGATGTGGATAAAATTCAAGAACAAGTTGAAGAGCAAGTTGTTGAAGATATTCTAGAACAAGATGCTGAAGATGAACAGAATCAAAACTTTATGATGGTTGGTGAGTCTTCTCTATTCATTGATACTGATGAACTTAATCGAAGAGTTGCTGCTATTCAAAAGAAGAGAAAGGCCAAAGAAGTGTTGTTGCTAGAATGGAAGACACAACAATTCGTTCTTGTTGGAAAAGCTTCTACAGTGCCTTACAACTTATCAGAAATTGTTCGCAGAATGAAAATTGAGGAAAGGCGAAAAGAAGCAAAGAAAGCATGTGGAGAAGAGGTTAGTGATTCTGATCTTGAAATTTTTGGTGATGATGAAGAGAATGAAGATGAAAATGATGATAAAGACGAGTCTGTTCAGAAAGATGATAAGAAAGATGATGATGACAAGAAAAATGATGATAATGATCAAGGATCTTCTGGCTTGTTAATCAATAATCCTAATGTTCAAGAAAGGATTGAAGAGTTGCTGAATGATGAAATCAACAAACAGGAAGATGATACTCAACATGAAGCCTCATCATCAGGAAAATAACATGCAGACCAGGTATTCCTAACAAACCCTACTGTTATCTACCTACATGAGAAATATGAAGGTGAGATCGAGGTTCAGAAAACTAGAGCTAAAATGTTAGAAGAGTTGGGTTTAGAAGATGGAAAGTTCAAGTTTGATATTGAGGATGAGATTCCTCAGTCTCCAGAAAAAGATTTTGAGCCAAGATATGCTCATGAAGCAGATCATTACGATGATGTCATTATTGAAGATGCTTCAGATTCATCTGATGATGGAATTGATTTCCATTATTCTGGAATTGATGAAACATTTCCTTCATTTGCTGAGATGTTCAAAGACAGAAATGAAGATGAAATCAGAAGGAAAATCGTTGAAAAAGTTTCTACTGAAGGTGTTCCAAAAATAATCCCCAGAGAAATTCTTGCTGAAGAACGAAAGAAATGGTTCAAAGTTATGCCCAAAGAAAGAAAATCTCTTAGAGCTCTTCAGTATTTCACTCACGACAAAAATTTATCTTGGGGAGATATTCTATCTTGGGGATATCTTGAAGATCTTAAAGTCTATGTTATCAGACGAGAAGAAGGAGTTCAGTACTTCGAATTTCTGTCAGATATCAGTTCTCTACCGTGGTGGGATGTGGATGAGTTGGTGAAAACAAAGAACATCAAGCAGTTCTACTATGGTCCAGAAGTTAGACAACATGATCAAGATTTGTGGAACTACATCAAATTGCAGGCAAAGAATGGTTATCCTGATTGGAAGACACAGTATCCAAAGCAGATTGTCACATATCTCGAGAATGGTAGAAAAGATATATCTTTGGATGTAAAGCCGCCTAAATGTTTGAAGAATATGCCTCTCAGAGCCATTGAGCAAGACTTCCATGATTTGTTTCAAGGTTGGTTGTACAACGAAACGACGGCTGAGGCAGTTATCTCTCTGTATGACAAGACCACTGGAAAGTCTCGAAGAATCAGTATTCTAGATCCAATGTGGCTTGTTAACTGTTCAAAGAAGGATATCAATTGCTTGTTCTACAACAAGATCGTTTACGAAAAGAGAGACAAAGTTCAAGCTCAGCAATATCAAGCTATTGTAGATGTATGTTTTGCGCAAGACATCAATTCAGGAAGATACTGGAAGACAAAATGGAGAAATTTGGAGATTGATGAATTCCTGAAAAAGTATAAGCGTGAACAAAGATCTAAAAAGATTGCTGAAAGAGCTGCTGAATTGGGCAAACGAAGGTTGGGAAAAGTGCCACCAACAGATCAAACGCCAATTAAATTAGAGGAAAACAAGATTCCTAAATGGGATCGGAAGCGTGATGGTGATCCTGTTTACAGAAACTGGTGGTTGACCGAAGGAAGGCATAAGAGAAAAAGAATGTTAAAAGAAAAAGCAGAGTTGAGAAGACAGAAAGCGAGAGAACGAAGACGCAACAGAAGGAATTAAAGACTATGCTGGAAGGAACTACAGCTACATCCGAGGGGTAGTCTGTTAGTACATACGTCTGTAGCTTCCGTCAGCATGTAGTCATGTTTTGTATATTTGTGTCTTTGTAAACAATTATGTAATGTATGTGTGTAGATAGTATGACAACTCAGGAAACGGGGCATGTATGTAAAGTGTTGACTTTTGTTGACTGATGTCATCCGATCGGATTGTCATCCGATCGGATAGCATTCATCCGACCGGACAACATGTTATCCGTTCGGATAGGATGTCATCTGATCGGATTGCCATCCGATCGGACAACACTCACCACTTCCTGAGTTGCCTATAAATACCTAGTCCAGGTATAACTTTCAAAACTTTTGACTCCTGAGAGAAACCGATCAGTGTCTCTCTTCTACCGGAGCTTTGTACTTTCAGAACGATCAATAGAAAGAACAGACTGTGTTTAATCGTTGAATTCTGTGTTGAACAATCTGTGATTTGTCATAATGGATTCCGCACATTAGACAAAGTCGATTCATCTTGTTCCTTACGATCAGATCCTGTGCAACGGGACCAACAATAGTTAAGACCCTTGGATTTTAAAGTACTTTTCCAAAGTTAAAGAGATTGATTTGTCAATATAGTTAAAGAGTTCATTTGTTGATCTAGTTAAAGAGACCCTATGGTGGTCTAGTTAAAGAGATTGATTCGTCAATCTAGTTAAAGAGATCATGTGTTGATCTAGTTAAAGAGACCCTTTGGTGGTCTAGTTAAAGAGGTTGATTCGTCAGTCTAGTTAAAGAGATCATGTGTTGATCTAGTTAAAAAGACCCTTTGGTGGTCTAGTTAAAGAGATTATTCGTCAATCTAGTTAAAGAGATCATGTGTTGATCAACTTAAAGAGACCCTTTGGTGGTCTAGTTAACGAGATTGATTTGTCAATCTAGTTAAAGAGATCATGTGTTGATCTAGTTAAAGAGACCCTTTGGTGGTCTAGTTAAAGATATCATGTGTTGATCTAGTTAAAGAGACCCTTTGGTGGTCTAGTTAAAGAGATTGTTCGTTAATCTAGTTAAAGGGATCATGTATTGATCTAGTTAAAGAGATCCTTTGGTGGTCTAGTTAAAGAGGTTGTTCGTCGATCTAGTTAAAGAGAACATGTGTTGATCTAGTTAAAGAGATCATCGTCGATCTAGTTAATGAGATCCTTTGGTGATCTAGTTGAAGAGACTCTTTGGTGGTCTCTTTAAAGAGACCATTCAATGTTCTAGTTAAAAAGACCCTATGGTGGTCTAGTCAAAGTCATTACAGGATAATTCGTTTGATTTTTCCCCTACACATCATAAAATGAACTGTGCGGACTGTGCAAGGAATATCGTAATATGGATGCATACATAGTTATGGAATTCATGCACAGAAACCACAACAAGTTTTGTCATGTTTAAGAACCTATAGTGATAAGAATAATGAAATGGGAACAATGTAATAAGGGCATGGTGGATACGCCGCTGGTACTTCCTATACATAAGTGTTCCTTGTAACATTGCAAACGTGACATTATTTAAGTTACTAGAAGTTCTGGACCTTGACCAATGTTGTTTTATCTCTCCGACTCCAACTTCGAGCACACACAAGTTTCCTATAATAGTCTTCATAGGAAACATCTTTCCATCCATTGTTCGAAACTCCAACTCCTTGTCGAATTCACACTCTTCATATTTTGCTACCACAAGGACATCACTTTGACAATTTCATAACGCTTATGAGGTTCGGTACAATCATACACCTATATATGGGAATGAAGTTTAAAATCTTCAGATCTGAACTCTTCCTATAGACAAAAGACAAATACAATTAACAAAGTTCGCTGGAAATCCAGACGTGGCCCATAGTTTTACTTAGGGAACAGAGGATTTATTTGAAAGAGAATTATCCACATCTGTTTTTACAAGTTTCCTCTAAATTAAATTTCGAGACGAAATTTCCTAAAGTAGTGGAGACAGTGACATTTGTGCCTTTACGACCATCATACAGTTATGAATCCAATGAAATCTTGTGTTTCATTCTCGGGATATGTATAATTACATGTGACAATTACACATATCAAATTTCGTATGATTTCGAACTCTAGAGAAGCTTTTCTTGAAGTTTTACATAAACTATTACGCAAACGTAATCAGTTTAATGCAACGTACACTCTGGAATAGTGACATAAGTTAAAAATACCTTAAATATTCTTTACATAACTTAGAAATAAGTTTTGAAGGGTTTGGTATGTCAAAAACAAGTTTATTCGATCATAGGGACTATTTACGACAAACTACGAAAGTCTGCCGATTCTCGTAGCAACGTACACTCCGGAACAAGTTCATAAGCTAAACATACCCTAAATACCCTTAACATATCTTAAGAATAAGTTTTGGAGGGTTCGCTGTGTGAAAATATGCTTATTTGATCACAGGGACTAAAAGCGTCAAAATTGCAAAAGTATGCATTTTCGTGCATATTCTGCATTCTGACCATATCCGCACACTCAAAAATTTTTGTAATCATTAAAATATTGTATTTTAGTGATGCGAATGCAAAAATACCATTCGTCGCGTAATTTGGATCGTTTTCGCGTCCGTTCGAGTTTCGTCGTAATTAACCGAAAAACGCGACCGTACGACCAAACAAACTGACATCCATGATATTTCCAAGAATATTTCAAGACCCCTATGCTTTAACATCCTCATAAAGTCTAGAAATTGGGTTAACGGGGGTTAAACGCGTCGAAAAACAAGTTTTGGAGCTGTAGGGACCATTTCTGCGAAGAGTTGAAAGATCAGACCTGGAGTGGCTGGCGGGGCGTGACCCATATGGCCTCCTGGCTCGCGGGGCACGAGAGAGTGCCAGAGACAGAAAGTTCCAAACAGCTTCTAAGCCGTTTGCAGCTGGTTTCCTTTGATTGTTTTGTGATCTTGTGGGCAAGATAAGTATCCTCCAAGGCTTCTAACCTGGTCTTAACACTTGTAGGGATGAGATTATTCCTTGGGCATCACACAATCCACTTGGAAAGATCTTGTTATTTCAAAAACACTATAAATAGCTAACTCCATTTCATTCTTCATTACTCAATTCTTTTCTTTCTTAACACCTGCTCTAATTGGAGTGTTATCACATTGTTGGAGGCCTCCCACATGAGTTTCTTTTTCCTAGAACACAAGTGAGTGTTCTTCGTTGTCTTGTTTAGTTATTTTTAGCTATTTCAAGTGAAAAGTCAAAAAGTGTTTGACTTTCGACTTTGACCATGAATTGTTCAAGACAGAGTTCAATTGAACTTTGCAACGTGATCGTAATCACGATGGTTATAGTCCCTTGTGATTATACCTACTGATTACCACATTGACTAGTCAAAGTGACGAGTCAAAGTTTCAGTCAAAATGCACAATTATGTACATTTTGTGACGTAACTATTTTCGGGCATCAAAACACTTGTGTTTTGATACCAAATCAGTTTTCTAACTTAGTTAAACATGTTTTAACATGTTTAACTCGTCACTTTTAGTTTAGTGTTTGTTTAGGGTCGTAAGTCAAGTGGTCTCGACAACTGCCTAGACTTTCAAACCCGACCCGTTTGGTCTATCTTTAGGATCCGACCAAACATATATTGTGACCATAGTGGTATAGGGAATAACCTCCTAAGGTTATACCTTATGGTCACTTCATTTGGTTAGTTGTATGATAGATAGTTTATATGCCTTAGGAAAATGACCAAAATGCCCTTTTGCGCATAAATTCAATTTAAGCAGATGTAGCCTAAATTTTGACACTTAAACTGATATTGCAACATTATTAAACATATTTAGGCATATAAGACTTATCATAGGACTAGTTTGACCATCCGAACGCGCATCTGCGCAAATGACACGTTAAGGTAGCGTAAACTGTCACACCCTGTCTTTTGCGGAAGCGTGATTTGGTGTGACTTGCTTAATATCATTGCATTCAATCATAACAACAACTATATGATAAAAACGATAGATGGTCATCCATTAAATAAGTTTTAAAAACATAACAACATCATTGTTTTAAACCATGGAATTCAAATTCGAGTACAAACCATGCAACTTGTTTAAGAGTTCACAAAGACTCGACAAAAGATATTAAATAAAACCAGGATTTGGAAGACGTGTCCCGTCCAGGAATAAGACACACTGTCCAAAACCTAAGATCATGGATGACATCTTTTATTCTTAACGCAACTTGAAACATCCAACGCCCGCCAGATCCACTTTTAATTCCCTGAAATACATGTAGTTTTAAAAACATCAACAAAAGTTGAGCGAGTTCATGTGTTTGTTTGTGTGTATGAATAAACCTTTGATATCATTGTATGTATGTTTTGTAAATCCTGGTATGAAAGCAAAACAAGGAAACAGATCGATTAATGGTTTGCAAGGCCATTAACATGCGTGCAACGTCGTAGGAAGGCTCAAACCTAGCAGATTTTGTACGGGGCCTCCGGCTGTAAGACATAGTCACCTCATGGGCCAAACCCCGGTCCACATCGGTGTGGGCTCGCCACACCCAAATAGATCTATCACTCATGCCCCTCGGTCCTAACACGAAGATTAATGGTCTTAGGAGTGCGCCTACCCATTCACATGATCTACTGTACTTTCCATAGCTAACCATACCAATTGTAATTGTTTGTAATCATTTTGTAACACGTACTTCACCCCCGAAGTTATAAAACAAAACAATTTAAAGAAAAGGGGGACACGAACTCACAGTCTTGCATCTTCAACAACCGTAACTCAAGCTCCTTCGGGTAAACACGACTACCTACAACGTACTATGATCTATTAGATGAGTGGGTCGTGCCTTGACTTAGTATTAATGTCTTTGAGTTACGTTTCTTTTGTGTCTTTGGTATTATTCCAAGTTATATAATTATTTGCTAAAATAATTAATATTTTAACTTAAATTATATTTATTAAATTTTGGAATAATTGTTAAACAATTATTTTAACTTAATACTTCCCAAGTATTTATACTTGTATATCCTTTCCAAGGATGGGGGTATTTGTATTCGTATTCTTATACTTGTATGTTTTTGCCATGTATTAGGGTAGTATTCCGGTGTGTATTTGTACTTATGAGAATACGTACTTTTATTGTATTCATTAAGTATTCTTACATTTAATTTCGTATTGATTTTTCCAGAATATTATCTTTAATAAAAGTCCACCAATATATATTTCCAAAATATATATTTTAATAAATATTATTTAGAAAAATTATTTATAATTTTTCCCTTGGCAAAAATATTTGTAATTTCATATAAGTTCCAAAAATAATATATTTTCAAGTCTAACTTGGAAAATATATATAAACTCATTTTTCTTCAAAAATGATATATTTCATAGTTATTCGAGAAAATATATCTTTCACCTTAAAAATATTGTATTTCGTGTTTGTGTAAGAAAATATATATTTCTTAAAAATAATATATCTTCTAAAAACTTCAAGAAAAATATATATTCATACATGCCAAAAATAATATATTTTTCCTTTGTCAAAATATGATATATTCTTGTAATAATCATAAAAATCATATTTCGTCTCTTGGTGTCCAAAATATTATTTACCAAAACAAACTTGTGAATATAATTTCAGGAATATTTTGTAAGTCTTATTCCATAGTTCGGTTTTCACCAATATTTTATGTACAACTTGTATATTTATTCCTTGGAATTTTGGTAATATTTTGGATTGTAATTCTTGGTATTTTGATGTGTTATATTATCTCAAATCCTAAAATAATATAACTAATACACAAAATATACAAATAATCACACACATGGTGTCTTCTAAATATATATTTCCTAAATACATATTTAGTCACTTTTATTTATAAAAACCAACCTCCAATATTTATATTTTTGTGACCAAAAATTATGGCAAAGTTTATGTATCAATTTATGATTGAAAATACAATTGTAAGTGCATGTTTATAAATATTTTTCTAAGTGTTTAAATTTTTAGAAAATTTTGCCATAGTTTCCCCTAAAATGGAGGTTTCCATGCTTTCAAGCATATCATTTTTTTTTTAAAAATCATCACAATCAATAATAAACAACCTTTACTTACCAACTTTGCCAAAAACAAGTAATAATCTACTACTTCATGAACTTGAATCTTTGTAAAAATTTGTAGGAACTTACTAGTGTTCTTAGTAAGCCTTGTTACCTTCTAGAGTGTGATTAGTTCTTTAAAAACTTCATTTTTAAAGAATATGGACCTTTACAAATTGTGATCATCATTTCTAAAAATGTTTCTTTATGAATTCTTTTTGTTACACAAGTGTTTCTACACTTGTTTAACCACCAAAAATAAGGTTTGTTTATGTAAGAACCAAGATTTAGAAAAACTTATATTTTTAACTTGGTTTCTTTAGAAATCATCCATAAATCTTTAGATCTACAAGTATTACCACTCACTTTGATCATTATTTTTCAAGAAACAACTTCATTCTTTCAAGTTTATGCTTCATATGTGGATGATTTAACATCCTACAACATTTTCATTCTCTCATCTTGCTAGATTATGTTTCTAATCATGATCTAGCAAGATCATATGATGATCAACCTCAACTACATGAACAAATAACAATCAACAAGCAAATCAACTCATAAACAACTTAGTTTCTTCATTATTCATGCTTATGTTCAAGATTACTTCTTGTGACTCTTAGTGTTCTTCAAGATTATGAGTATGCTTCTTCTTTTAACCACTTAAAATAGAAGTAAACTAGCAAGATCAAGATTCTTACCACTAGCACAAGGCTATGGATGATCAAGTGAAGAAAACAAGTGGGTAAAAGCAAATAGAGAAGGTCCTTGCACTTCCGTAAGCTCCTAGCTTCTTTGTATGATCTCTAACACCTTTGTATATACTTGGAATATATGAGAATGGATGAATGATGGTGGTTGTATGTGGTGGTGAGGTCAGCCGAGTGCACAAGAGGAAGGAGGAGGAGGAGATGTGTGTGTTTCAAGTGTGTGTAGAATGAGCTTATGGTCTTACATGTTCTTTTATAAACCATTTTAATTTTTAACTCTTGTATAATGTGTTATAAAAGGGGGAACAATATCTATTATTTAATTGAAACAAATAAAGAAGATGGGGCCCTTGTTGGCCGTCCATAGGTGGGGGGGGGGGGTAGTAGATTAGGGTAAAACTAATTTGGTTACTTACTAGTTGAAATCCAAGTATTAGTTAAGTGTTTTAGTTATTAGATATTTGTATGGGGTGTTATGATGTTCGGGGACCATAACTAGATTGGTAATATTAAAACAGTGCTTCTAGTGTAAATTTTGTGTTTCGGGTAATGTCTGGTTGTTCGGTTGGTTACTGGTTCGTTAAGGTGCTAAACTTGCAGTTTAGTGTGCTTTATGTACCGTTTTGTGACACTTTTTATTCCCGACACTTAGGAAAGCATTTAGGACCATTTAACCATATTTCTGCATAATATTAGTGTGTTTAAATGTTGATTTTTGCTGATTTTTGCTGAATTCAGCACTTTGGGTGAGTTTTAGGCACTTTCCGGCACTTAAACTATCTCTAGGAAGGCAGCTTTGTGATCCTTACTTTCCTACACACTATACTAGTGTAAGACTTGGTTTCTGGCTCATTATGTGTCTCAATGCACTGTCTGTCTATGTGCTGAGTTCTGTCAGCATTTTCCTGATTTATCAGATAAATGTGCTAACTGCGTCTAGTGCATCATTTGAGTCAATAAGCTATCATGCAATAATGATATGACATCAAGCAATATGTGATGCACATGTTTGTATATGGCATTAATTAGTAAGCAGTTAATTATAATTCAGCACAGTCATTAAGCACTAATCATGGTTAATTAATTGTACGGATACCTAAAATTTGACAATTGTCACATAAACTACCTTAACGAGTCATAACGGGTCAACAACACTTAGGATCACTTTCAAATCAGAATGTAGGATTTGTTGAACCATTTCCTATGAGTTCTAACACTTATTTGGTTTACAAGACCTCATTCTATCTGATTCCCTGATTTAGGTCCCGATTATTAACATAGTGATTCTATACTAGGTGCCACTTGATTCCTTGATTTTCCGAGCTTTGCTAGTCACTTAATCTAGGATACCTTGCAATCTCAAGTGAGTACGTAGCTCCCCTCTTTTATGCTTCCAATTGTTTTGGGGTGACTAGTATGTGCTAAATGCTTTTCAAGTTTTCGAAACAAAGACTATGGTTTATATAAGACACGACAATTTCAATAATGTGAACGAACTTGTTGGTACGTTAGTCGAAAGACGAATGACATTCATTAGCTTTGATCAAGCTGACCAGTAGTATGTTATGATACCATAGGATCTGACAAATCCCGTTATCAGGCTATCCCCATGGATTTGGTGGGTAGTTTGGGATAACGACAGAATCTGTTATTTTAACAAACCCTTTGGTGGTTTGTTAGTTGATCTTAAAGAGGCCTTTCAGGGTCTATTAAAGATACCCCATGGGTGGTATAGTCGAGTCACATAGGTTTGAATGTATTCATTAAAGAACGACCAAAAGTTGTATTTCACAATTAAAACACGGACGATTGAACGATGGTTTATAACACGGATTATTGAACGATGGTTTACAACACGAACGATTTGGACGATTGGTTTATGGTAAGTGATTAGATAACGAGACGGGTGTAATGTGATAAAAGTATGGTGGATACGCAGCTGGTACTTCCTATTTATAAGTGCTTTTATCGCATTACATGTTGTATGTTATCTAGATCACTTGGACGAATGTTTTCAAACAATGTCACGCAACGATGTTCACTTAAAGATATAAACCATATGATGTTTACTTTCAAGATGATTTACTACTAGGTTTTACAAAGACAAATGTTTTCAGTCAAGATTCATGGCTACAATGGTTTTGTTTTACTTATATCAACTTGTAAAGTTGATAAAAGTTATTGCAATATCAAACACCTTTTTTTATTTCAAGGATTACACTCATCGACTCTCGAGGTTGGACGAGGTATTGCAATATGAATTCAAAGCCATGAATTTGACATACAAAACCTATGTACTCGCCGACATTTTTATGCTGACTGTTTTTCACATATGTTTCAAGTTCTATTATGTGACGATTGTTGATTGCTTGCTTCACAAAGGATGGACGCGGACCTTAGTGACTTTAAAACTTGAATGACAATTGTTTGTATTTATTTGGTTTATATCAAAACAATGAGTCTATTAACGAAATAAAACGAAACTTCAAATACCATGTGTTGTGAAACAATGATTCTGTGACATGACTCCCCGACGTTTTCGCCGCGGTTTGTTATATTACGTGGTCGGGGTGTTACACTACTGGTCCTATTCTTTTGATAATCTCAAAGGTCCAACATACCTTGGGCTTAGCTTTCCTCTTTTAATGAATCTAACAACTCCCTTCCATGGAGAAACTTTTAACAATACCTTGTCTCAAACTTGAAATTTCAATGGTTTTCGTCTGTTATCTGCATAACTCTTTTGACGATCACGTGCTGCTTTTAGTCTTTCCTTGCCTTGAATAATTTTGTCAGTTGTTTCTTGCACAATCTCAGGACCTGACAGTTGTTTTTCTCCGACCTCTGCCCAACAGACTGGTTGTTAGGCCCTAAAGTGTGAGACTGACGCATCAAATTAACACAACGGGTTATGGTTACGAGCTGGGCCATACCGGGTTAGTTTATATTAGGTTGTGGACCTTTATAGGTCACTTGGGCTAAGCTTTAGGCCATGTGGGCCAGGCAGGCCCAAGGGGAGCCCATGTAGGGAAGTGGGCTTTAGTAGGTATATAAACAAGTTTCTAACTTGTTTTAGGGTTTGATGATCATTGTTACATTTTCTCTAGAGAGAGAGGCGATTTGGTGGTAGAACACTTGTACTAGACGGTTTTGCTTGTTTAAGTAATAGAATCGTGTGCAAGTGTTTAAAGGTGAGTCGGTATTGTTCTTTGTTATTCATATTTTCCGTTATTCTTGAATCTCACCAAGTTTGGATTCCGCACAAACTTGGTGATTGTTTGATATCATTGAAAGATCCGGTTTACGGGACCTACAAGTGGTATTAGAGCCTTTAGATCCTATTTCTAGGCTCGGTTTGATATCAAAGATTCAAGATTTTTGTTATTTTTGGGTTGGTGTTCTTCGCGTTCTTCGGAGTGTTCATCGAAATTTTATCAAAAATCACTATATTTTGGTGTTTTGATTTTTTTTTGAGTTGTTAAGATTTGAAATTTTTTATTTTTGATAAGTTTAAAAAAAAAAAAAAAAATTAAATCAATCCCAAAATTTTCGAAAAAAAGCTGGTTGATTAGTTTGTTTTGAAAATTATTTGTTTCCAAATTTAAAAAAAAAATAAATAGTTTTCAACTTTCTGGTAAGTGTTTGTTCCGAGTTCTCCGTCATCATCGTTGATCTTCATCAATTCCACCAATCAACCATTGTCTCGACTCACAAGAAAATTTCAAGGTCTCGACTCATCAAGTTTCAAGGTCTCGAGTCGCAACCATTGTTCCGAGTCGCAACAAATACAACATCAACATCACCAGTCGCAATCAGAAGTAAGGTCTCGGTTCATCCTGTTTGGTTTCGACTCGCAACCTCGATTACGAGTCGCAACCACCGTTTCGACTCGTCTGACTCGCAACCACGATTCCGAGTCGCAACCATCTTCATCATTGTCTGATCTCGAGTTGTACGGATTTGAGTCGCAATCTCCACAGTCGCAACCTTGATTTCGAGTCGCAACCTCCATCCATTTTTACAAGGTCTCGAGTCATTCTTGTCTCGACTCAATCCTTATCTTCTAATCTTGAGTATCAACATCCACGGTCTCGACTCACTTCAAGAAAGGTCTCGAGTAGCAACCACTGTCTCGACTCACGGTTTCGAGTCCGACGTTTACGAGTCGCAACCATTGATTACCTTCATCATCATCTTCTTGTCCGATAACCGTCGCCGGAAACCTGCAACTTCATCTTCTCCGGTCTAACTTCTCCGAACACTCGTCATCTAATCCTCGTTCATCTGTCCTCTCCGTTCATCTTCATCATCACACTGTTACCGTTACCCCTACGTCTCCGAGTCACATCATCTTCGTAAAACCTGTTACCTTCGTATCACCTTCACCACTCTCCATCTTCACAGACAACCGTCGTCACCGTATCGTGAACTCCGGCAAATATCATCTTCATCGACAGACAGTGATGTTTGATTTAGTTGTAATAATTAATCTTTAATATTAATTAATAATAATAATAATAATCAAATCATTTAGCCATCATTACCTAATCATTAGTTGTTTATAACAATAATAATAAGTATTTTTACTTAAAAAAAAAGGGAGTTTATTTATTAAAAAAAAAGGAGGTTTGTTTGTTTGGTTGTGTCAAGTTTTGACAGGGTTTTGAGGTGCAGTTCAGAAAGCGGGTTCAATCGCGTGCAAAGGGTTTGAGTTAGCGAGTACACGGGTTCTCGTTTGGTTTGTGTTTTGAGGAGAAGAACAAAAGTATCAACCACCCACTGAAATTATGGCATTCGTGTTTCACAAACCAGTGGCTCAAGAAATTACCAGAGAAGAGATACTTTCTGTCTTTTGCACTCCTGAATGTAGAGAAAGGGTTGAGGCTTATCATATACACAATGCTGAGCTAATTCAAGATTATCAAGATATAAAAAATAAAAATTTCACATTATCGAAAAATGAAAAACTTTATAAAGAAAAGATTGAAGCTCAGCGAAAAGACATCATCAAACTCAAAGATGATGTAAGTGTAAAAACAGCTCACTTTCTAGAAGCTCAGGAGAAAGTATGTATTTTGACTAAGGAACTGGAAGATATCAGAGATAGATATCAAATAAATGAACTAAACATAAAGAAATTTGATTCTTCCAGTAAATTAGTCAAAAATTTGTGTGATCAACAGCTCGCATACAAGGAAAAGAAAGGGTATGGTTTGGGTTTTAATAAGGCTCCTCCTCCTTATAATGACAATTATACTTATTTACCTATGACTGAGGAGGAGATGATAAATGAAAGTCAAATGACTTATGGTCCCAAAAACAATAAGTCATCATTTAATGGCAAACCAGTTGAGAAACAGAAGTCTGCTCCAATAAATTTTGTTTCCAAAGGCTCAATTGATCCTAACGTTTCATCTTCATGTGCAGATGATAGTTCTGAAGTAAAGTGTGGAGATGTTCATGGGAGTGAACCAGTCGTTATTTCAAATATTTCTGAACCTTATCTTGAACCTTATTCTGAACCAACTGAATCTGACCTTGCTTTTAGTCGTTCTTTGTTTGCATCATTTTCTGCTTATGTTTCGTCTTTTGAGCCTGATGTTTTGGGCAAAACTGATAATGTTTGTGTTGAACCTTTGAACAATAAGTCTGGTGATGAATCTTCTTCAGTTAATGATTGTGATTGTGATGTTTCTAACTCTTCAGTTGATGATTGTGTTACAGGTGAGGTCCCTCAGGATACATTCAGTGAAACCACTGAAACTTCTTCTCAAGAAAATCAAGAATGTCCTGATTCATCTTCTGAATCGGTCTCACTGGACGTCCCTAATGTTGAATCTAGTGGGACCCCATTGGAAACCGTGGATGAAAGCAAACCTAAATCGGATTCACATGATACATGTGTTGACGAAACATGTGTTGATGAAATTTCAACTTGTTCTAAAATTAAAACTGAATCTGAATCTATTAAAGAAGAAAAAGGAGTTGAAATAAATGAACAGTCACCGAAAAATGTTTCTGAAAATAAAGATAAACCTGAAACACCGGTTTTTCAAAATGATCAAGATAAAAGTGAGAAGGATGAATCTCATCATCCGTCTACATCTCATGCTTGTGCTAGTTCTGATCAGCAGGTACAGAAGAACTCAGAAAAGGCACGTGGAACACAAGCAACGCAAGCTCGGTCATCTAGACCTATCAAAATAGCTAATGCTGCTAGCTCTCAGAATCTCCATACATTGAAACGACAGACATGTTTCAACTGTGGAATTCCTGGACACATTGCTAGAAATTGTGTTCATCATCCAAAAGTGCAACAAAATGCCAACACTCACTTGTGTGCTGATGTTTGTGAGCCGGTTCACAACACGCAAAAGGAGCCAAAACGAGTAGATCAAAATCGAGGGTATAAGAAGTCTGCTCATCAAGGACAAGGCAGCAATAATCCTCATAAGGCTCGTGACAAGGTGAATGAAAGATTCAATCAGGGAGAAAAGACGAAGAATGGTGCTCATAGCAACAAGAGTTCTGCAAACAGCAAATATAAGCACCCAAATTCGTCTTCGTCTGAAAGTCATGCGCAGGCGCATCCAACACGAAGAGGACCGGTTTGTCCTTCAGGGTCTGCAAGAGCAAATCCAGCTGATCAGAATGCTTTCTACATGAAGAGACAAACATGCTTCAATTGCGGCATTGCTGGTCACATAGCTCGGAACTGCACACATCGTCCCTACGTACCATATTATATGCAAAATCGGAGGGTTACACCTAAGGATAACTACCATTCTAAGCCAATGAAGGTTTCATCACCTAAGGCAATGAAGAATGTGAATCCCAAGGTTAAACCTTCTGATGGGGATTGGAATGCTGCTAAAAACAAACGCAAGGCTGTTCAGGAACAAAAATGTTTTTCTAAAACTAACAAACCTGAAACAACTAAAGTTGCTCAACCGAAGGCAACAAACGCGTTTGCTAGACCGAAACAGATTTGGAAACCCAAATCCAAAGCAGCAACATCTCCAATCCTTGAGACGAAAGGGGACCTATGTTTAAAAGAAGTGTCTTATTTTGATGCTTCAGGAAATCCCAGGACCACGATGGCCTGGGTACCCATGTCTTACTAATCTCCTTACCTTTCAGGAACAACCAAGGAGGAGCTGTTGACAATCTCTGGAATGTTGATAGCGGTTGTTCCAGAGATAAAAACGGGTAACATTTCTCTGTTGCAAAAAGTTCAAATTTTTTTTACAGATGATATGTTTCCTTTGGAGGAGATAAGAGAAGTAAGATAAGATCAGCAAAAGGTACAATTTAAATTCCGTACTTTGATTTGAATTTGATTAGTCTTCAATCTAATGACGGAACGGTTAAGCAAAAATATTTTTCTCTCTTTTTCTTAGTTTATAACTTTGTACATACTGTGTCCTTTCTCTAGTAAATGGTAAATTTGCGCAAAAATACAAGATTTATGCACAAATTTAGGGGGGGGGAGAGGAACATATAGATCGATATAGAGTTTAGGGGTAGAAAACTCAGAAAATACAAAAAGAGTTTGCTGTAAATATGTATTGTTTTAGGGGGAGAAAATGAGAAAAATACAAAAACATTTGAAAAATGAAAAAGTCAAAAAGAAAAATTGCATGATATGGGAAGTGAAATAAATGTTCGTGTTAAAGGGTTTGACTAACACATGTAAGGTGCCATAGCTGAAAAGACTAGGATCTACTGCGATATGTCGATAGGCTTGACGCTCAACATGATAAAAGATACTAAGTGATATAAACATAACGAACTATGTACCATGTGGGTAACATACCAACGGTGTATGATTTTATGGTCTTAAATCTTGTGTTGATAGATAGCCAATATCTGAGGTTTCGGGTCTTTATATTGTTGAATCATCCGGGGATATCTTGGCTGTCCTTCTGTTTAGAACTAAAATTGTACATGACCCCAGGAAAGAAAGTCACTTGGAATTAGCTCATTTCTATTTGAATGTCTGTATGTTGTCCCGATACACACAATTTTGATCTGATTCTGAAATCTTCTCTGAAAAAGTCGTGTACCTCCTCTGCTGCATCCAGATATATGCTGACCTGGAGGTGCTAGGCAACGACAGCTTCTGCTGCATCCAGATACATGCTGACCTAGCTGTACGTTGTCGCGCTATAGATCTAATACACCCGAAAGAGGCCCTCTAGTGCCCAAAAGAAACCCCAAGAAACCTATATCAAATTGAGAAAAACTCATTTGATTTGTATATTATATCATCTCTGCAAAAGATCTATTCTGTTCTCTTCTCAACCTATTCCCAGTTAAGATTTCAGAAATCTGGATTGGACTTGTGAAATATGTGGTAGGGAAGATACTTGCATGATAGAGTGTGCTGTTTATATTTCCGGGATTTGATTAGTATTTATTTGGATGTTCATTGTTAAGAAATCAAATCATGATAAAAAAGATTATATGCAGACCTAGACACAGTCAGGATATCTTAAAGGATGACATCAGTATACTCACCTACTACGATGAATCGTTGTGCTTACCTTGATCGCGGGGGTATGCCTTGGAATGGGACACACGGGTATAATAGTATAATATTACCTAAAGCATATCATGAAGTTGAAAAATTGAAAGTTGAGCGTTAAAGTTTAGGTAGACAAACATATTGGCAATCGCATAGACCAGTTTGATTAGGCTCGTACTGAAAAGTGTTCCTTAGTCTGCCTGAGAACGAATTTTGATCCCATTGCAATTGTAATTGTATATTATGGTAGTTGTTTATATTTTGAGTTTTTATTTGTTTTTAGTTCTTAAAAAATACAAAAATAGTGTCTTGCTTTTCTATAAAATTAAAAAAAAATCAAAAAAATAGAGTGCTTATTTGTTTTTCTTAAAATTAAAAATGTAACCGTTCTTGAAAATTTGACTGATCATCAAAAGTTAAAAGAATTTAAATTGTGAAATTCCATGTACCTAGTGTTCATGTGGTACTCTCCCTGTTGCATAAGAAATGTTTGCTTATGAGTTTGTGAGCATGTGCAGAACTTGATTTCAATCAAGAACATGGGTTGATGAAGACTGAGATGCTGTTAGTTGCTGAAGAAGCCTGAAGCATCACAACAAGTTGTACCTGAGTCAGAAGAACTGGATACGAAACGCCGTCTGACAGTGAAAGTACATTTGAAGAAGTACCATGAACCTGCTTGAAAGACAAAGATTGCAGAAGAAAAGAGCTGATGAGAATCCTCCTCTCACATTCTTTTTAACAAGATTTTCAAGCAAAGCTGATCGAGATCCTGATATGAAGCTAACCACAAGAGCTGAGGAAAAGAGACCCGGTGCTGAGAGTTCAGAAGTCAAGAACTTCCACAACATCTGCAGCATAGCAACGACCATAGACTTCGTTGAAGACGTTGCTGAATTCATGCTATGAAGACAATTTGATGGCATCAGTCTAGGGGGAGATTGTTAGGCCCTAAAGTGTGAGACTGACGCATCAAATTAACACAACGGGTTATGGTTACGAGCTGGGCCATACCGGGTTAGTTTATATTAGGTTGTGGACCTTTATAGGTCACTTGGGCTAAGCTTTAGGCCATGTGGGCCAGGCAGGCCCAAGGGGAGCCCATGTAGGGAAGTGGGCTTTAGTAGGTATATAAACAAGTTTCTAACTTGTTTTAGGGTTTGATGATCATTGTTACATTTTCTCTAGAGAGAGAGGCGATTTGGTGGTAGAACACTTGTACTAGACGGTTTTGCTTGTTTAAGTAATAGAATCGTGTGCAAGTGTTTAAAGGTGAGTCGGTATTGTTCTTTGTTATTCATATTTTCCGTTATTCTTGAATCTCACCAAGTTTGGATTCCGCACAAACTTGGTGATTGTTTGATATCATTGAAAGATCCGGTTTACGGGACCTACACTGGTGTTCTGCATTTTCGTCCATAGAGTGCTTCAAATGGTGCATCATTGATGCTGGTATGATAGCTGTTGTTGTAGGAAAATTCTATTAAAGGTAAGTGATCATCCCAATTTCCTCCAAAATCAATTACACAAGCTCTAAGCATGTCTTACATTGTTTGGATTGTCCTTTCACTTTGTCCATCCGTTTGAGGATGATAACCTATGCTTAGATTTAATCTGGTTCCCATTGCTTTTTGGAAACTTGTCCAAAAATGAGAAGTAAAACGGCTGTCTCTGTCAGATACAATAGATAAAGGAATTCCATGTAATGAAACTATTTCATTCACATATAGCTTGGCTAACTGTTCCATACTGAAAGTTTCTTTCATTGGTAAGAAATGAGCAGATTTGGTTAATCTGTCTACAATCACCCAGATTGTATCATTACCTTTTCGTGCTTTGTGTAATTTGGTAACAAAGTCCATTGTTATCAATTCCCATTTCCAAATTGGCATTTCCAATTGCTGCAATAACCCTGAAGGTTTCTGGTGTTCGGCTTTCACTCGTGAACAAGTTAAACACTTAGCAATATAATTTGCTATATTTCTTTTTATTCATATCCACCAAAAATTCTTTCTTAGGTCTTGACACATCTTGTCACTTCCAGGATGCATCGTATACTTATATTTATGGGCTTCTTCTAGAATTTGGTTCCTTAGGTTTCCTTGGATAGGTAACCAGGTCCTTTTCTTATGGAATCTCCAAATTCCATATGCTCTTTTTTTCTAATTCCTTAATCATTCCTTTTAAACCTTCAGCTTCGTCCTTGATTGTTGTTTCTTGTATTTCTCTAATTTGCTCATTTAAATCTATCTGCAGATTTATTCTAGGGGAGCATGCCCTTTTTTGGCTTTTCATGATACTTTTGACTTAAAGCATCAGGTACTACATTAGCCTTCCCTGCATGATACTGGATATCACAATCATAAGCACTAAGAATTTCCATCCAACGTCTTTGCCTCATGTTTAATTCCCTTTGTCCGAGGACATATCTTAAACTCTTATGATCTGTGAAAATAACAAACTTACTACCGTAAAGATAGTGTCTCCAAACCTTAAGGGCAAAAAGTATCACTCCTAATTCATGGGTTGTATAATTCTCTTCATGTTTCTTAAGCTGTCTAGAGGAATAAGCAATTACTTTTTGACGTTGTATTAACACACATCCAAATCCTAATTTGGAGGCGTCACAATAGACTACGAAGTCTTCAGTTCCTTCAGGCAATGCGAGTATTAGTGTATTGGTTAACTTCTGCTTTAAAATACTGGATGCTTCCTCTTCTTTTAGTCCCCTTTCAAACTTAACTGATTTGCAAGTCAGTTTGGTTAATGGAATGGCTATTCTAGAAAAATCTTGAATAAAACGTCTATAATATCCTGCCAATCCAAGAAAACTTCTCACTTCTGTTGGTGACTCAGGGACTTTCTATTTGGTAATCGCCTTGATTTTTGTGGGATCCACATGAATTCCTTCATGATTAACCAAGTGTCCAAGAAATTGCACTTTTTGTAACCAGAATTCACATTTTGAGAATTTAGCATAAAGCTTTTCCTTTCTCAATATTGTCAGAAGTAAATACAAATGCTCCGCATGTTCCTCCTTACTCTAAGAGTAAATTAGAATATCATCTATAAAGACAATTATGAATTTATCCAAGTATGGTTTACATATCATGTTCATCATGTCCATAAATGCAGCTGGGGCATTGGTTAAACTAAATGGCATGACTGTAAATTCATAATGACCGTACCTTGTTCTGAAAGCAGTTTTAGGAATGTCCTCTTCCTGTACTTTCAATTGATAATATCCTGAGTGTAAATCGATCTTAGAAAATAATCGGGCTCCTTGAAGTTGATCGAATAAATCATCGATTCTCACTACTTTCAATTGGTAATGGGTACCGATTTCTAATCCTGACCTTATTCAATTCTCGATAATTAATGCACATACGCATCGATCCATCTTTCTTCTTGACAAATAACACCGGTGCTCCCCATGGCGATGAACTAGGTTGTATAAAACCTTTCTTTAGTAATTCATCAAGCTGTTTCTTCAGTTCCTACATCTCCGTTGGTGCTAGTCGATAAAGTGCTTTGGCAGTCGGTGTTGTTCCTGGTATTAGGTGAATTCCAAATTCAACCTCTCAATATGGCGGAAATCCAGGTAACTCTTCTGGTAAAACGTCTAAGAATTTAGATACTACGGGAATATCTTTTAATTATGTTCCTTTAGTGTTAATGATTATTGAAATCATATACACCATTCCTCCCTTCCGTGCATAACTTGTAGCTTTCATCACAGAGATGAATTTCGCTGACCTTGTTGGCTTATCTCCTTTAATTGTGACCTTTTCACCATTTGGAGTACATACTTATACCGACTTTTGATCACATAAATACTGCATGATTGGCTACCAACCAATCCATTCCTAATATGACATCAAATCCGGCTAAATCCATTGGTAAAAGATTAGCAATAAATCTATGATTTAAAATTTCTATCCTTGCTTCCTGCTGGATATCACTTATCTTGAGAGAACTTTCGTTTGTTGTCTCCACCAGACAGTCTTGGTGAAGTTTAGTTAATGGTTGATTGAGAAGTTTGCAGATAGAAGTATTGATAAAACTTTGGTTCGCACCAGAGTCGAAGAATACTTTAGCATAAACATCATTAGTAAAAACGTACCGGGAATCACATCCGGAATCATCTTGGCTTCTTCAGCTGTCAAAACGAATGATCTGGTATTCTTCTTGGGTCCTTCTGTTGTCTTTGCCTTGTTGTTTGTTGCTAGAGCTAGTTTCGGACAGTTCGATTTGATGTGACCAGCTTCTCCGCAATTGTAGCATATCCTGGCGCTAGCTTTCTTCCTACAATTTTCTTCCTTATGTCCTGGAAACTTGCAAAAGTTGCAGGACACCGCACACTTTCCTAAGTGCTTCTTTTTACAAAACTTGCAGTAGAGAGAAGAGGAAGATCATGTCCCTTTTCCATGATAAGAATTACCATAACGTAGTTCCTGGGTAATCTTTTAAGCTAAGTTCTTTTTCTGATTTTCCTCTTGCGTATGTACCAATTCATCTGTCAAAGTGTTAGCAAGTTCTACTGCTTCTTCTATGGTTTGTGGTCTAGCTGCCTTGGCTACATGTCTGATCTCACTGGTTAATCCCAAGATCTAATGGGAGATTAACACTATTTCTGGTGAGGCTAGGGTTGGTACTATCCTTGCATATTCGAAGAATATGGTCATATATTCCCTGCAATCCACCCCAGTCATTCTATGATTCAGAAACTTATTGGCAATCTGTTCTTTTTCATGAGGAGGACAAAATTTCCTTTCAACTATTTCCTTAAAGTTGGTCCATTCCATGTTATAAACCTTGTCACTTCCTCTGGACTTGAGAATGGTATTCAACCACTCTAAGGTGGCATTCTTAAAGAGATTAGAAGCAAACATGATCTTATCTGCATCTACACATTTACTTATCTTTAAAACTGCTTCTGTCTTTTCTATCCAGCATAAGGCTGAAATGGCTCCTTCACTGCCTGAGAATTCTATTGGTTTATAGGCTAAGAATTCTTGATAAGAACAACCATAGGAGATGGTCCTTCTTATTTTTGGAATTGGAGCTTGGATAAGTGGTCCGTGATTTCCATTCACACTATGACTTGGTTCAGTGAGTACACGTTTACTGCCTATTATGGAATTATTTTCGGCCTTTTTAATATTGTTGATAAAATATGGCATAGCGTCTATGATTCCTTGGGCTACTATGTGTTCGATAACACTCTTATCCACATGATTCCCATTATTATTGTTATTCTAGATTTCCTGATTTACTTTGTTTGACATCTGAATTGTAAACATTATTAGGTATTAACATCACAGAATTTAAACAAACAAACACTTAAGCAGATTGAACCAAAATCGTCGATCATTGCGACTTTACTCTTTCCATATATATATGCATCTATTACAACTGTAACTGGAATTTAAACACTAGTAACTATGCATCGATATATATATATATATATATATATATATATATATATATATGTGGGTGATATATATTAGTTTTATGTCTATTTTAGTTGATATATTTTTTTATCAAATTAACTGAAAATTACATACACACATACACACACACACAAACACACACACACACACACACACACACATATATATATATATATATATATGTGGTATGTGCCAAACATCAACCTGAGCCCCTAAATTCATTTTTTGGTTTTTTGAGCCCCTGAACTTATAAATTTATAACACTTTGAGTCCCTACCGTCTGTTTGACTGTTTGAGCCAGAGGTAAGACCGTCTTTTGGCATATATTAATAACACTTTGCGTCCCTATGGTATGAGTGAAATATCAACCTCAGCCCCTAAATGTAACACCTGTGCCTCCACGGCCATCAAACAAATACCGAACCAATGAAATATTATATTTCATACTTGGGATTTGTAAAAATATGTGTATCATTTGCACATATCAATTCTTGTTCAATTTCAAACTCTAAATCGCTTTCTGGAAGGTTATACGCGCACCGATGCGTAAATATAACCAGTTTAATGCAACAAACACTCTGGAATAGTGACATAGGCTTAACATACCTTAAATAACCTTTACATAACTTAGAAATAAGTTTTGAAGGCTTTGGTATGGCAAAATCAAGTTAAATCGCTTACAGGGACTAAATTTGACAAACTGCGAAAGTATGCCAATTTGAACTGTAACAGACATTCCGGAACATGACCATAAGTTATACATACCATAAATATCCTTTACATGGCTTAGAAATAGGCTTTGAGGTGTTTGGTGTGCTAAAATAAACTTTTGGGTCATTCAGGGACTAAAAGTGTCAAAAAGTGCACAAGTTTGCATTTTTACGCATAACTCACATTCTGAATACATCCGGACATCCAAAAATTTATGTAAGCATGACTATATTATGCTTTAGTGTTTGGCTTGTCAAAAATCCATTCGTCGCGTCATTTGGATTGTTTTTCGCGCTTATGCGCATTCCGTCGTAATTAAGCGAACATCACGTTCGTACGACCAAACGAACCAACACCCGGCATATTTTTGAGCATATTTCATGTCCACAATGTTTAGGCATCATTTTAGGGCCTTAAAGTTGGCTTTACGGGCCTTAGAAGTGTCGGAAATGGCCTTAAACACGTGCAGGGACTGAAACTGTAATTTCTGAAACTTGTTTTCTGATCAGAAGGGCTAGGCGGCCCGCCTCAGTTTCTGAACATCCTCAGGCGGCCCGCGTCCCACTATCAGACCAGATTAACTGCATTTAACAGCAGATTGCAGCTGTTTGATCCTCACCCACACATTCTCAATTGCTTAGTCAGATGATAAGGACCATTTTTAGTCACCACAACTTTGCAACACATGTACGGATGGGATTAAGGCACGTTTTCCATGAAACGATCCTAACGGTTACCCGAAAACTATAAATACCCCATCACCCCAATGCAAAACTTACAAGAACTTTGATTTGAGAAACTCTAAGTTGAAACTATTGTTTCATACCTGAGATTTTTGAATCGAGGTTAGCATTCGGGGACCCTTCGTAAGTATTCTTTCGTTCTTTTCCTTATTTTATTGCTTTTCGAGTCAGAAAGTCAAACTTTGTTTGACTTTCAGCGTTGACCAGTAATGGTCAATGCGAAGTTCGTTTGAACTTCGCAACGTGAGTGTAATCACGTTGGTCATAGTCCCTTGGGACTATGCCCACTGATTACCACGTTGTCTAGGGTCGTAGGGTAGGCGATCTAATAAATCGCCTATACCCTCGAACCCGACCCAGTTTGGTCGATCATTAGGATCCGACCAAATACATTAGGTGACCATAGTAGGTAGGGAATAACCTTCCGAGGTTATACCCTATGGTCACATCGTTTAAGTAGTTGTATGATAGGTAGTTTATATGCCTTAGGTAAATTACCAGAATACCCTTTTCATCTATAATTGGTAATTAAGCATATGTAACCTAAACTTTTGTCACATAACTGATTATGTAACATGTTTAGGCATATAACACTTGTCGTAGAACTAGTTAGGCGGTCCGAACGCGTTTCACGCGAACGACGCGTTAAAGTAGCATAAGCTACCTAAACGGGTCGTAATGGGTCATAAGCTATTAGGTTGGGTTTCATTTAGCATGTAGGCTTTGATAAACCATATGACACGAGTCTCTATACTCGTTTGGTTTACGAAACCTCATTCTATCCGATCTTCCGATTTAGGTCCGGTTTATTAATGTAGTTACCTATATTAGGTGCCGTTTGATTTCCGTGATCTCTAGCTTTGTTTGGTTGTCACTCAAGGACTACTGAGCATTCTCAAGTGAGTACATAGACCCCTCTTTTACTGTTTTCCAAACTGTTTTGGGGTGAAACACATGTGCCTACTTGTTACTTTCGTGCTTTCCTGTTTTCACATCATATACTTGCTATGTTCATTAGTACATTTATAGTACATGATTTCATGGTGTTCTATGCTTTGTATGATGACTTTGCATACTTAGTACATTGTTTTATACTGCATCTCTGTTGCATATGTTCCAGTAACATATGGACACATTGTTTTACAGCTCTACCCTGTATGTTTACTCTAGCATACTAGGTACATTATCTTCATAAAACATGCTTACATTTTGGTATGACATTTGGTTTGTTTAAACTATACTATACATTCATTAACACCGATCATGCCGCTCGGTAGTAGGTAGTGGTACCATAGGACTTGACAAATCCCGTTCCGGACATCCCAGGGAAAGGGGATGAAAGGAATGACCGAATCTGAATACATATTCTCTTGATAACTCACTTTTACATAGTTATCCGTCTGTCTCAAGGCTTGGATGTATGAATTTTCACAATACCGCATAAATGTTCATATTCAGTATAGCATGCATATATCTTACAAAACATAACTTTGATTTAAACCAAGTTTTACTTCAATACTTTGTTTTGTACATTTTTACTTATGGTTTAAGTAGTCTAAATTTTACTTATCATACATATCATTTTGGTTATACATTACTTGACTACTTTTGGACTATAAACATTTGACATGGTTTATACAAGGACTTTTGACTATTGGTTTAAACATAGACTTGTTACATTGGTGGTTTGAGTAAGTGATTAAGTAACGATGCGTGTGTAATATGATACAAGCATGGTGGATACACCGCTGGTACTTCCTATATATAAGTGTTTGTATGGTATTACATATATCGTAGCGTTATTTGAATCATTTCAGTTTGATACATATAACATTTTATACAAATAACATACCTTTCACAATACATTGTTTTACAAACAACTTAACTTTTACAAACTCATTTTACATGGTTACTCATTTAACCATGCATTATTTTCTTATTTATACATATCATCTGAACTTATTGTTTTTCAAATGATTTACAAAGACAAAGCAAATTACAAGGTTCATGACTAAACATTTTCTCAAACATAAGTCATGAAACCTATTTTCACAAAACCTATGTATCTCACAGGAATTTTTATGCTGACGTACCTATTTTCACATGTGTTTCCCAGGAGCTGTTGCATAAGATGATCAAGATACACATAGGCAGACTTGGGCTTTAGTGGAAATAAAAGATGCAAGACTAGTTAATTATTTTGTATTTCTTTGTTTGTTAAGACATTGTAACACTTTTAATCAATAAAGCAAAATTTTAATTTCCATGGTTGTGAAACATTAATTCTGTTACAACACTCCCCGATGTTTCCGCCACGTTTTGTATGTTCTACGTGGTCGGGGTGTGACAGAAAAGATGGTATCAGAGCCAATGGTTATAGGGAATTAGGTTATTAGTAATGCTTTGACCTAGTCTATAACCTTCTTAGGACCCTAACGCGAGTTTACTTACGTTTAGTCATAAAACAATACCGTCACCTATCCTTAGGCGACGATCACAACAAGAACATAAATTTCCGAACCACTTTGAAAACTAATCATCTGTTCTAGGATGATTGATTACTAGGTTTTGAACCCTCTATTGTAAGGTTTTGAACTCTCTGTTATATGGTTTTGAACCCCTTTGAGTTTTCAAAATCTCGTGAAGGTTTTGGGTTTTAAATAATGTGAACACGTGCAAACTGGAAGGGTGAATGCCTGTATTCTGGGTTTTCTGTCTAGGCAAGCACTTCGTATACATCTCATCAGACGCGAGACCAGTTGTGCTTACCTGGGAATTCTTGGGATGAGTGTTCACTTATAGGCGAGCATGTCTTCGCGATACATTATTTTCGACCCATTTACTTTGATTTGTCACTGTGTGTCGTTTGTTGCTTTGTAGTAACAAACAAATGACCACTATCCTTGCTGTCATCAGATTTGTTTCATCTCATTCTTTTCGTCTAATTCTCTCTCGTTTCCTTTCATGTTTCCTCTTTTAGAATGCCTCCTCGACGCGAAAGCCAGATAGAGACTGCCGAATTGGCAGAAATCATTGCGCAGCAAATGGCTGCTCAATTCCCAAACCTCTTTGCTCAATGGAACCAAGCCAACAACAACAACAATGTTCTATGCAAATACAAGGATTTTAACCAGGCTAAACCACTCAAGTTTAGTGGTTCTGAAGGAGCGACTGGGCTTCTTCAATGGTTCGAGAGCATTGAGAATACTTTCCGCCATGTGCAGTGTCCTGACAATCGCAAGGTCGAGTTTTCTTCGAGTGTGTTTCAGAAGAGGGCTCTCACATGGTGGAACGGGATTATGAGGGATCGTGGTGCAGAAGTTGCTCTAGCACAGACATGGGCTGAACTTAGGGCTCTCATGATGAGGGAATTCTGTCCTCGTCATGAGCAACGAGCTTTGGAGAAGGAATTTGATGAGTTGAAGCAAGATAGTGGTGAGCACAGGGCGTATACTGATAGGTTTGAGGAGTTGAGTCTGCTTTGCCCGACAATGGTTACCCCACTTGACATAGCTATCGAAAGGTACATCGACGGCCTACCTGACTCGGTACAAGACATCCTTACTGGTAGTAACCCTGCCACACTCCGTCAGGCGATCGAGTTATCAGCGACATTGACTGAGTCGCAGATTCGGAAGAATAAATTACACAGGAAGGGTGACAAGGGCGAGAAACAGTCGTCTGACAAGGAGGATAGCAAGAAAGGTCAAAACAAGAATGGGAAGGATTCTAGTTCATCGAAGAGGGCAAGGAAGCGTAAGGTTTCCCAAAACTATGCCATTACTGCACAGGCCCAAGCTCCACCAAATCAGCCTGCGCAACCACTAGCCAAGAAGCCTTATTTTGGCAATGCACCTTTGTGCAACAGGTGTAACGGCCATCATCAACCACACCTCCAGTGTCGTCAGTGCACCAACTGCGGAAAATCCGGTCATCTTGCTGACACCTGCCGCATCCCTGCTAATCCGAATCGCCCAGTTCAGAACCCGGCTCAACAAGTTGCTCAGCCTCTTGCTCAGCAACAGGGTCAAGCTGCACGACCACACTACCCACCTGGTGCCTGTTACAATTGTGGGGATCTGACCCACTACAGAAACCGATGCCCAAAGCTTGCTAATGCAAATCCGACCCACGGATGAGCATTCAGCTAAACAAAGGATGTTGCTGTCTTATGCCTTTGTTTCTTTTGTTTTCGTGTATTGTGAAACAATATGTCTCGTTCATAAATAAAAGTTGTTGTTCACAATTCTGATATACAAGTATAATTACATGTGTGTATGACTTTTCCTATGATACCTACATCAAGGAACTATGTTCCTTACAAACTACTCTTGTGATTCTCTCTTTCAAATGATCGCTCATGATTCCTTTGAAAATTTTAAGTACTCGTTTCATTCTAAGATACGAAGTACAGAAAATAAAGTGACATTATGAGTAATCATGCTTCTGCACATCTGTGCCTTTGAAATCCTTGGTTAAATAACTAAGGGTATTTTCAAATCTCATACCCATTACGTTTTGATTTTTTTTAACATATACAGTACAAGTATTTCAAAAACAATCTTCATGATCTCAAAACATTTCATATAGTTTGAAAACAATTTATCTAAATACATTATATATGTTATTTCAAAAACATTAGCCATGTTATCAAAACCAACCTTCCTAATTTCAAAATATTTCATATAGTCTGAAGGCAATATTAACACAATACATTTTCTTATCAAGTGCATGATTTCGAAAAGCATCATTCATGTCTTTCAAAAACCTTATACATAATTTCAAAATTCATCTCTCATGATTTTAAAACATTTTTGTAAATATATCTATCTAATACACCTACTTTATTTCAAAAATATTATATATAAGGTTTCAAAAACGGTAAACACATTTTTTCTTAAAAGAACCCCATGCACAGTTTTCAAAAATATTTTCCTCGTACATCGACTTAACTTTCAAATTTCGCTTCATATGTCGCCTTGGCATATCTGGCATCTCAACTTTGTAAAGCATTTCAACTTCATGTTTTGACATAAGCACGTCCAGTGCAAGGTTTCAAAACATCTTCAACTTCTAAAATCCATATGGGATCTTTTTATCTTCATATTTAGACCCTTGTGGATGATCAGCATTCAAATCAGAGTCCTTAATTGGATTCTTTATGTACCTTAATTCGAACATTTCGAGTTCTAGTAATCGAAATCGAATTTTCTTTTTGAATCCTTCTATCTTTATAGTTAGATTCTTGATAATGTTTAAAGTGCCAAATGAAATCCATGAGATGGATTCCTAGTGTGCTTTAAATACATGTACTCTGTTAGCAGAACAAACTTCTAGTTAAACAATTTTGTGGTTATGTGACTATGTGTTTATTCATCTTATGTTTTCTTTTATGCATTTTTGTGTTTTTAATACTCTGGATATTCGTTATCCAAATCCTCGCAGAATCTTTCATATCTTCATATGAGGGATTCGTAGCAGGATATTCAAAAGGTACTACCTTCAATCCTTAATGGGCTTCTATGTAATAGTTAAGACCCTTGGATTATATAAGTACCGCTCCATGTTTCATAAGAGATCCTTTTAGTGGTCTAGTCTAAAAGATTGATTCACAATTTGGTTAAAGGACGACATCTAGTGATGTAGCTGGACAGACTCCTTGATAAGTCTAATTAGATCATTTATTGATTTAGTCAAAAGGACTCTATGGCGGTCTAGTCACACTCGTCACAGGATTGTTCATTTAGTTTTCCCCTACACATTTTAAAATAGACTGTGTGAACTGTGCAAGGAATTGTCTGATTATGGACGCGTACATAATTATGAAATTTAGTGCACAGAAACACAGTAAGATTTATTATGTGTAAGAACCGATAGTGACAAAAATAACGAAATGAGAACGATGTAATGGAGGTACGGTGGACGCACCAATAACGCTTCATATACTTGTATATAAGTATCCCTCTTACATTGCAATCATGATGTTATTAAAGGTTACTAGAAGTTCAGAACCCTAATCAATATTGTTCGATCTTTTCAACGTCATGTTTTCAAGCTCTCACAAGTTTCCTCTAAATAAATTTCGGGACGAAATTTCCTAAAGTAGGGGAGACTGTAACACCTGTGCCTCCACGGCCATCAAACAAATACCGAACCAATGAAATATTATATTTCATACTTGGGATTTGTAAAAATATGTGTATCATTTGCACATATCAATTCTTGTTCAATTTCAAACTCTAAATCGCTTTCTGGAAGGTTATACGCGCACCGATGCGTAAATATAACCAGTTTAATGCAACAAACACTCTGGAATAGTGACATAGGCTTAACATACCTTAAATAACCTTTACATAACTTAGAAATAAGTTTTGAAGGCTTTGGTATGGCAAAATCAAGTTAAATCGCTTACAGGGACTAAATTTGACAAACTGCGAAAGTATGCCAATTTGAACTGTAACAGACATTCCGGAACATGACCATAAGTTATACATACCATAAATATCCTTTACATGGCTTAGAAATAGGCTTTGAGGTGTTTGGTGTGCTAAAATAAACTTTTGGGTCATTCAGGGACTAAAAGTGTCAAAAAGTGCACAAGTTTGCATTTTTACGCATAACTCACGTTCTGAATACATCCGGACATCCAAAAATTAAGCGAACATCACGTTCGTACGACCAAACGAACCAACACCTGGCATATTTTTGAGCATATTTCATGTCCACAATGTTTAGGCATCATTTTAGGGCCTTAAAGTTGGCTTTACGGGCCTTAGAAGTGTCGGAAATGGCCTTAAACACGTGCAGGGACTGAAACTGTAATTTCTGAAACTTGTTTTCTGATCAGAAGGGCTAGGCGGCCCGCCTCAGTTTCTGAACATCCTCAGGCGGCCCGCGTCCCACTATCAGACCAGATTAACTGCATTTAACAGCAGATTGCAGCTGTTTGATCCTCACCCACACATTCTCAATTGCTTAGTCAGATGATAAGGACCATTTTTAGTCACCACAACTTTGCAACACATGTACGGATGGGATTAAGGCACGTTTTCCATGAAACGATCCTAACGGTTACCCGAAAACTATAAATACCCCATCACCCCAATGCAAAACTTACAAGAACTTTGATTTGAGAAACTCTAAGTTGAAACTATTGTTTCATACCTGAGATTTTTGAATCGAGGTTAGCATTCGGGGACCCTTCGTAAGTATTCTTTCGTTCTTTTCCTTATTTTATTGCTTTTCGAGTCAGAAAGTCAAACTTTGTTTGACTTTCAGCGTTGACCAGTAATGGTCAATGCGAAGTTCGTTTGAACTTCGCAACGTGAGTGTAATCACGTTGGTCATAGTCCCTTGGGACTATGCCCACTGATTACCACGTTGTCTAGGGTCGTAGGGTAGGCGATCTAATAAATCGCCTATACCCTCGAACCCGACCCAGTTTGGTCGATCATTAGGATCCGACCAAATACATTAGGTGACCATAGTAGGTAGGGAATAACCTTCCGAGGTTATACCCTATGGTCACATCGTTTAAGTAGTTGTATGATAGGTAGTTTATATGCCTTAGGTAAATTACCAGAATACCCTTTTCATCTATAATTGGTAATTAAGCATATGTAACCTAAACTTTTGTCACATAACTGATTATGTAACATGTTTAGGCATATAACACTTGTCGTAGAACTAGTTAGGCGGTCCGAACGCGTTTCACGCGAACGACGCGTTAAAGTAGCATAAGCTACCTAAACGGGTCGTAATGGGTCATAAGCTATTAGGTTGGGTTTCATTTAGCATGTAGGCTTTGATAAACCATATGACACGAGTCTCTATACTCGTTTGGTTTACGAAACCTCATTCTATCCGATCTTCCGATTTAGGTCCGGTTTATTAATGTAGTTACCTATATTAGGTGCCGTTTGATTTCCGTGATCTCTAGCATTGTTTGGTTGTCACTCAAGGACTACTGAGCATTCTCAAGTGAGTACATAGACCCCTCTTTTACTGTTTTCCAAACTGTTTTGGGGTGAAACACATGTGCCTGCTTGTTACTTTCGTGCTTTCCTGTTTTCACATCATATACTTGCTATGTTCATTAGTACATTTATAGTACATGATTTCATGGTGTTCTATGCTTTGTATGATGACTTTGCATACTTAGTACATTGTTTTATACGGCATCTCTGTTGCATATGTTCCAGTAACATATGGACACATTGTTTTACAGCTCTACCCTGTATGTTTACTCTAGCATACTAGGTACATTATCTTCATAAAACATGCTTACATTTTGGTATGACATTTGGTTTGTTTAAACTATACTATACATTCATTAACACCGATCATGCCGCTCGGTAGTAGGTAGTGGTACCATAGGACTTGACAAATCCCGTTCCGGACATCCCAGGGAAAGGGGATGAAAGGAATGACCGAATCTGAATACATATTCTCTTGATAACTCACTTTTACATAGTTATCTGTCTGTCTCAAGGCTTGGATGTATGAATTTTCACAATACCGCATAAATGTTCATATTCAGTATAGCATGCATATATCTTACAAAACATAACTTTGATTTAAACCAAGTTTTACTTCAATACTTTGTTTTGTACATTTTTACTTATGGTTTAAGTAGTCTAAATTTTACTTATCATACATATCATTTTGGTTATACATTACTTGACTACTTTTGGACTATAAACATTTGACATGGTTTATACAAGGACTTTTGACTATTGGTTTAAACATAGACTTGTTACATTGGTGGTTTGAGTAAGTGATTAAGTAACGATGCGTGTGTAATATGATACAAGCATGGTGGATACACCGCTGGTACTTCCTATATATAAGTGTTTGTATGGTATTACATATATCGTAGCGTTATTTGAATCATTTCAGTTTGATACATATAACATTTTATACAAATAACATACCTTTCACAATACATTGTTTTACAAACAACTTAACTTTTACAAACTCATTTTACATGGTTACTCATTTAACCATGCATTATTTTCTTATTTATACATATCATCTGAACTTATTGTTTTTCAAATGATTTACAAAGACAAAGCAAATTACAAGGTTCATGACAAAACATTTTCTCAAACATAAGTCATGAAACCTATTTTCACAAAACCTATGTATCTCACAGGCATTTTTATGCTGACGTACCTATTTTCACATGTGTTTCCCAGGAGCTGTTGCATAAGATGATCAAGATACACATAGGCAGACTTGGGCTTTAGTGGAAATAAAAGATGCAAGACTAGTTAATTATTTTGTATTTCTTTGTTTGTTAAGACATTGTAACACTTTTAATCAATAAAGCAAAACTTTAATTTCCATGGTTGTGAAACATTAATTCTGTTACAACACTCCCCGATGTTTCCGCCACGTTTTGTATGTTCTACGTGGTCGGGGTGTGACACTAAATTCATTTTTTGCTTTTTTGTTAAGAAATCTAAAATTCAAATTAACTCTTTTCTTTTTAAATAAATGCAATCTAATAATTAACTCTTTTTAAATAAATGCAATCTAATAATTAAATGTATACTATATATAACAAATTATTAAAGCCTAAATTGTATATTAATTGTAAACTTTTAATACATACAATACAGAGACAAAACATCATACCAACTTCGTAGACTTGACGGAACTTACAGACTCGACAACAAAAGACCGTAACATACAATACAGAGACAAAAACGTCATACCACCACAAGCAAAGCAAAACAAATCAACCCTCTGTTTTTTCAAAGCAAAACAAATCAACCCTCTGTTTTTTCAAAGCAAAACAAACATGAGGAACCCAAAATCAACCCTCTGTTTTTTCACAATATAAACACATTCAAATGACCAATATGAACACATTCAAATGACCAATATAAACACTTTAATATAAACAAATTCAAATCATCGAATGGAACACAAAATCAAGCCTCTGTTTTTTCACAATATAAACACATTCAAATGACCAATATAAACACATTCAAATCATCGAATGGAACCCAAAATCAAACCCAAAATCAACCCTCTGTTTTTTCACAATATAAACACATTCAAATGACCAATATGAACACATTCAAATGACCAATATAAACACTTTAATATAAACACATTCAAATAATCGAATGGAAACCAAAATGAACCCTCTGTTTTTTCACAATATAAACACATTCAAATGACCAATATAAACACATTCAAATCATCGAATGAAACCCAAAATCAACCCTCTGTTTTTTCACAATATAAACACATTCAAATGACCAATATAAACACATTCAAATGAAGATGATCTGTTTTTTGAAGATGAACCTGATGAACCCAAAATCAACCCTCTGTTTTTTGAAGATGAACCTGAAGAAGATGAAGATGATGAAGATGATCTGTTCGATGAAGATAATCTGTTCGATGAAGATGATGAAGATGATCTGTTCGATGAAGATGATGATGATGATGATCTTGGGAGTTGGGAGAGATCTTGGGAGTTGGGAGAGATCTTGATGATGATAATGAAACTGATCTGCTATTAAGTGTAGATAACTAGATATTAAGGGTTAGGTTAAGGGTATTATGGACTTTTCACAATTGTCAAACGGTCAAACTGACGGAACACTGACGGCAGGGACTCAAACTGTTATGAATTCATAAGCTATATATATATATATATTTAGGCGAGTTGTTTCTAAAACTGCATTTCCCGCTCGTCATATTTCCAGACGAGTTTTTCTCCGATTTGGTGAATCCGGTTTCCTTCCTCCACTAACTCTTCACCATACTAGCGAAGTTCTTCCACATTCTCTTGATTAATTGGTGGCATTGGAGCTTGTATAGGTTCAAGGTAACGTGGTATTGGTTCTAGTAAGGATATGGGTTGTTTAATATTTCCTGAATTGACCGGGTGTCATCCCACCATGGATCTAAAGGGTTCGGTGCTGGAATCCTAGGTATCTCATTTGGATCAAAGGCTGGAATTGGAAGTTGGTTATCCTGGATTTGTTCTATATTCATGGATTGGTTAGGGAATAAAGGTAGAAGTTATGGGTCTTCTATTTGGTTGAGCTTAATTTCTAGTGCTGCATTTTCTAACATATGGAAGTTTGCTAGTTGCCTATCCAATTCTTCTTCCCATAAGGGTCTGGCTTCTGGGTTTTGGGTATTTCTCTCTCTATTCACTATTATTTGTTGTTGAAAATTTCTCATGTAACAACTGTGCTCTGTAATCGATGTATAATGTGAAACAATGTCAATTATCAATAAAACAATGTACTTTGGTGTTATTATATGTGTTTTGGTGTTATGATGTGTGTATTTATGTTTGATGATTTTACAATTTGATTCGATTCCGATTTCAAGCTTTAAATCGCTTTCTGGAAGGTTATACGCAAATTGGTGCGTAAACGCAGTTAGTTTAACGCAACAAACACTCCGGAATAGTGACATAGGCTTAACATACCTTAAATAACCTCCACATAACTTAGAAATAAGTTTTGGAAGGTTTGGTGTGTTGAAATCAAGTTTGTTCGATCGAAGGGACTAGTTGTGTCAAACTACGAAACTATACCGATTTGTATAGTAACGAACATTCCGGAACTTGATCATAAGTTAAACATACCCTAAATATCCTTTACATAGCTTAGAAATAGGCTTTGAGGGGTTCGGTATGCTAAAATAAACTTTATTGATCAATAGGGACTAAAAGCGTCAAAAAGTGCATAAGTTTGCATTTTCGTGCATATCTTACGTTCTGAATATATCCAGACATCCAAAAATTTATGTAATCATTAAAATATTTTATTTTAGTGATTGGCTTGATAAAATTCCATTCGTCGCTTAATTTGGATTGTTTTTGCGTCCGTTACGACTTCCGTCGTAATTAACCGAATAACGCAACCGTACGACCAAACAAGCCGACATCCTAGATATTTTTTAGCATGTTTTGAGTTCCCTATACTTTAACATCATTTTAGAGCCTTGAAATGGGGTTAACGGGGTTTAAACGCATCAAAATATGCCTTAAACATGTGCAGGGACCATTTCTGCCAGTTTTTGAAAGTTCTGGCTAAAGTGAGTGGTGGCGTCACGCGACGGGGTACCCCCCTTTGCCTTCAGCATTTTTCAGCAATGGGATTGAACTTGGGGGTCTTTTTTGTAACTTTTGCAATACCTGGAGCTGGTTTTCAACCCCCATTGTATTCTAATACCATGTACCCACATGTATTGCCAAGATTACACCCTCTAAATACATGGAATGATCCTATTGATCTCAACTTCCTATAAATAGCAAGCTTCCTCATTTGGGTTCTTCATACTTGATTCTGAAATTTATCTAAGTTGAGGTGTTTATCACTTCATACCTGAGAATATTTGGAATCAAAACACCTTCTTGGACCCTTTGTAAGTCCTCTTCTTGCTTGTTCTTGTATTTCAAGCATGAAACGTTTGACTTTCAGCTTTGACCAGTCAATGGTCAACACAAAGTTCATTTGAACTTTGCAACGTGAGCGTAATCACGATGGTTATAGTCCCTTGTGACTATACCTACTGATTACCACGTTGACTAGGCGTAGTGACGAGTCGTAGTTTTGGCCAAAATGCGTATTTATGCGTATTTTGTAACCAAACTACTCTTGGGTATCAAAACACTTTGTTTTGATATCAACACCTGTTTTCTAACTTAACTAAACATGTTTTAGCATGTTTAGCTCGTCACTTTTAGTTTAGTGCTTGTGTAGAGTCGTAAGTCAAGCGGACTAAACACCCGCTTAGACTTTCGAACTCGACCCGTTTGGTCGATCCTTAGGATCCGACCAAACATGTTTAGTGACCATAATTGAATAGGGAATAACCTTCAGAGGTTATACCTTATGGTCACTTAGGTTTAATTAGTTGTATGATAGGTAGTTTATATGCCTTAGGTAAAATGACCAAAATACCCTTTTCATGCATAATTGAATTTTAAGCATATGTAACCTAACTTTTGTCACCTAAACTAATTATGCAACATATTTAAACATGTTTAGGCATATAATACTTGTCATAGGACTAGTTAGACGTCTCAAACGCGCATTTGCGCAAACGACGCGTTAAAGTAACGTAAGCTACCTTAATGAGTCATAACGGGTTGAAAGCACTTAGGTTAGGTTCCGATTTAGTATGTAGGCTTTGTTAAACCATATCACATGAGTTCCAACACTCATCTGGTTTACAAGACCTCATTCTGTCCGATCTTCCGATTTAGGTGTCGATTGTTTGACTAGTGATTCGATTACTAGGTGCTGCTTGATTTCTCTGGTTTACTTGAGTTTGTTGAAGTTCTATTGATTGAGGATACTTTGCACTTCATGTGAGTACATAGTTCCCCTATTTTACTGTTTTCGATTGTTTTGGGGTGATTCATATGTGTTAAATGATTTCGATGTTTTAACGATGGTTTTCGAAAAACGATTAAAATGGTTTATATTAAATTAATAACGATTTTGATAAAGTGAACAAACTTGTTGGTTGTAATTACATAACGAATGACATTCATTAGCATTGATCAAGCCGACCAGTATTAGGTTATGGTACCATAGGATCTGACAAATCCCGTTATCAGACTACACCCATGGTTATGTGTGGGTTATGTGGGTAACGACTGAATCTGTGATTGTTAACTTACCCTTTGGTGGTTTGTGAATGCGAGAAGCGAGATAGTCGAGTCTCGAAGGTTTGGATGTTATTAGCGAGACAACCAAAAATAGTTTTCACAATTAAAACAAGGATGATTTAAACGACTTAAACGAGTTAAACGATTTGGAAATGATTTAAACGAGTTAAACGAATTGGATAAACGATTGGTTTTTGGTTAAGTGTTTAGATAACGGGACGGGTGTAATGTGATGAAAACATGGTAGATACGCCACTGGTACTTCTTATATATAATGTTTTCAACATATTTCATACCATGGCGTTATTTAGTTCACTTGGGTAAATGAATTTAAAACAATGTCACATAATGATGTTTTCGAGAAGATATAAACCATACGAGTTTATTAACGAGTTATTACAAGATATTTTACAATTTTGTTTACTAAAACAAATGTTTTTGGGTTAAGAATCATGGCTACGAGGTTTTATAAATTATAACCCGCTTGATTTGAGTTGGTTAATTACGTTGCAATATTATACACTTTTCAAAACAAGGTTTTTAATAAGGTATTGCAACATGTAAACTAGCCATGAATCCGACACTCTTATAAAACCTATGTACTCGCCAGCATTTCTTTGCTGACTTTGTTTTTACATATGTTTCAGGTGTTGTTGCTTGATGTTGATTGCTAGGATGCATGAGTCACATAGGATCTGGACGAGGCCTTAGTGACATAATAACAGTGATAGTCGATATGTAACTCGTTTGTTTTGTGTTAAAACAATGTAAATTACTTATCTATCTATTATACTAAAGCAAAATAGAGGTTGACTTTTTGACTTTGAGTTGGCAGCTTTCTTTGGCCAGATAAATGGTTATTTGGGCGGCATTTTCATCATCAATATATTTCCTTCAATTTTCATTCAATGCTCTTCATTACCCCCAATAATTTCCACCGCCTTCTATCTTCATCTTCTAATTCAACCTACATATACTTCGTCCGTTTCTTCATCTTCTTCAAACGATTTCTCATATTTTTCGCTGAACCATATCAAAATCTGTAAGTGTATATTGTTTCTTCTTAATTTTTTCATTCATTGATTCTCTTCGTAACGTGTTTTCGTTCATTTATTTTCTTTTAGATCTGAGCCCTAAAAGTAAAGGTATGTTATAGATTCGATTTGTCTTCCTCTTCTCTATCAATCATTCCGTTTTATAGAATGATGAAGATTGGTGAATCATTGGTTATGTCAATTAGTGCTATTTGAAAACCCTCATCTCAGATTCTATAATTACGGGCATTTGTTTGAGAGGTATGTTATGGTTGGATTTATTTGCACGTATTTTTGTTTAAAAAATTAGGTTAAATTTGTTCCTTAAAATGTTGATTCTGATTCTGATTGAATCGTCTCTGTTTTAGGGTTTTTTATTTTCATCGATTTGAATATTCAATGGGTGATCTGTTGCCTACTTGTGATCTGGTGTGTGTTTGTTGCGAAATTAGGTTAAATTTGTTTATTAAACGTTTGATTTTAATTCCCATTGTTGTGCAGGTGTCAGTTTGTACATATCTATTATATTATAAGAACGATGTTTTTAGGGCTTTTTGTTTGATCTGTTGGACGTTTAGCCTAGGATGAATGTGCTATCAACTATGTAGTTAACTATGACATTCTGTTCAGCCATTTACCTTATTGACTTGCTTGCAAAGATGAACACTTCTATGGATTTTCTTTATTCTTCTTTTAAGAATTGTAAAAAGAGGTTTGGAGGCTGTAGAAAGTAAACTTGTATGGTTTATGAATAATCTTTGTACTTCCAACTTTGCCAATCACCAAAGTCACTTATGTATTTCATTTCATTAAAAGATACGTTTTTTTAATGCAGATGCTTGATCGACAAGTGGTGAAATCTGAAACTGCCACAATTAAGGTTTGTAGCTTTAATCTCTCCTTGTGATAATGGCTTATCAAACTCCATCCAACCAGTGTTTATTATTTAGTAACGAGATTCTTACTTCTATGAAATGAAGATTCTGAGATGTACATTTATCTCTTCAAAAGCGTGTCAAACCTAACTGGCCTTTATTCTCTGTATATGTAGATACCTCAACTGGATTTTGAGATTCCTCTAGAGACGCAACGAGGATCTTTATCTACGGTAACTTCTATTTCCAATTTGACCACTTGCGACTCTTTCTGCAACAAAAAAGTCACTTATGTTGACATTGCTGGCATGTCATGTATATGTTTCAGGTGGAAGGAATTCTGGTCCAAGTCGCAGATGAATTGCAAGCACTTCCAGATAAAAGAAAGGTTTGTCAGTTGCTTGATAGTTTCCCACTTCACAGACTTTGTTTCTTAACTATATTTAAACGAGAATTCCGTATATTATAACTAGCTATCTATTTAACGGAATGCAGGTGCGGGTTTGAGGTTCGTATATTGTCATATAAAAGTGTAGAGCGGGTTTTGTACTATTTAATGCAGTTTTGTACTACATATTGTCATATAAAAGTGTAGAGCGATTAGTATTTACGCTTTTGAATGTGAAATAGGCTTGATATGTAGATGTTTTAAACGATCTGCATGTTTTAGGAATCAAGAATTTCAATTTTGTTAGGAAAAAAATAAAAATCAACATTTTACCAGTACTTAACCATGAATTTCCTTTTTATTCAGAATTATCTTAGTTTTATGTGATTGATTTTATATACCATTCGTATGTTTTGTTAGGTTTTTCTTTTAAATTTCACAGTCATAAGTCTACGAGAAGGAAAGTAGAGAGAAAATCAAAATGCAAATCATGCGATGTTGGACTCCAATATGCTTGGCAAGATTGATCATTCGTGGGTTGCAACTATTTTGTTCATTATTTCTCTTCAGAAACTAAGTTTGAAATAGTGATTTTGTTTCTTCCAGGTGTTTCTAACTGGACGGGCTGTGAACTTACTGCTGTAGATGTTTCTCACAACTATCTACAGTGATCAATTCATCCCTTGCTATATCTCCTTCAATCTTACCGTTTATGGCATCTCTCAGTCGGCACCATCGTGCTGGTCATGGTGAAGATAATGTTTTCCGCCCGTCGCATATACCACACTTTTGAGAACTGCATTGATCAGAAGCAAGTAATTCTAGGATCAATCAATTACAAGATCAATCAGCGACTTTTTGAGGGCCAATATCGCCGACCCATGACGATTGATGTTGTTGGTTAGTTCTTCGATTTATTTCGGATTTTTGTTTTGATTTGTATAGGTAGTTTTCAGTTTATAAATGCTCAATTTTCTATTGTAGGTAAGCGATTTGGTATCCTGTTTTTTGGCCCAATCTTCTCTTTGATTTATCAGAGGATGCGATCAAATGGCGAGTTTCAAGAATTAGAGCAGCATATGAGTAATCCATTGCTCCGTGATGCATTAAATGTGTTTCTAATATCTGAAGATTTCCTTCTTTGTTTCTCAATCTCGGTTCCTTCTGGTGATGCTGCAACTTTAGAACAACCTTTCTCTCTGCCCCTCCGTTGTCGAACAAGGCATGCCAATGAACCGTTTTAACCTTTTATTCTATGATTGGTATAAATGAGAAGATGATAGATAAACTGATTGACTGGTTTATTGAGGTAACTTTTGTTAATTGTTTTAGTAAAACTTTAATTTTATTCTGTATAATCAATCTTCTTTCTCTGATTGGGTTAAAATAGTGGTTGAAACCATTGTTGGTTTAAAACAGTGCGTTAAACCACTGTTGGGTTAAAACAGTGATTGAAACCACTGTTGGGTTAAAAAACGGTGGTTTGAAACCACTGTTGGGTTAAATCGGTGGTTTGAAACCACTGTTAGGTTAAAACAGTGTTTTACGAAGAAAACAGATGTTTGAAACCACTGTTGTGTTAAAACAGTGGTTTGACCTTGGATAGAGCAACAGAACTATAGGTCAGTTGTTAGATAAAATGTGATTTGAAATATAGGTAAGTTGTTCAAAATCAGTGTTTTCTTAATTAATTTTGTTTCTTTTGATTGAAATACATCTTCAATTGTTTTCGATTACTTGCTAAACTGTTTTGTTGAAGGCATTATTGCTTAGTTCATTCTTTAAGCACTATTTTCTTTTAACCAGAATGTAGGAGTAGAACTGATATATGTTTCTGATCTGTTTTAGGTGATGGCGTTTTAGGTGATGAAAGTTCAGATATCTTTGTAGTGAACTCAAATGGAAAGGTTCTATTTATTATTTCTATATTGAATGTTGTTTTGGTACATAAGTTAAGTAAGATATATTATGCTATTTAATTCCAAATAGTTAGTGAATGATGACGATGTGAGCATTGGAGGGACCATGTGCATCAGTTAGTTGTATTGCTACTTTGAACCATTCAATCTTAGTATCTTACATATTGGGAGTGACCTGCTTAGAATCAAACCGGCTTAAGTTAGGTAGGTTAAACCTAACCTATATAAATTTACAACAGTTATTAAATATTTATGAGATTCACTTTTGGTACTCTTTCAAGTTGGATGAAGAATGGGTCGAAATGAGTTGTGATTTATCTCAGATGGGCCAGATAAAAATAGCTAAAAGGGAACAAATTATATGCGTCAAACTGGTAAAACGAGGTGTGAGTCGTGCAAAGTTTTTTTTTATGTATCATATGTCGTCTTATTTAAAGGTTTGTATTATTATTGCATTTGAAGCTTATTAGTCGGCTTTTGACTTTTAGAAGTCAAACTGAGACCTTTTTAAACGTATTCGCCTCACATACATGGCGGTTCATCGCCACAACATCGATTCAAAAGATCAAGGTATGAGTTTCCTTTTATGATGTTTTGTTTATATTTCTATTCGGATTGATTTAAATATGTTTGTGTAAGCGGTACTATGGTCTTTATGTGTGTGCAAGAGTATTATAATCCTTTTGTAAAGATTTCCCTTCCCAGCCTCTATATATTGAGGCTTGCATTGTATACATGAATTATGATGTTACAGTGGATTAACAAATCTTATTCTCAAACTTTAATTATCAAAGCTAATGATTATAATAACCCTGGACACAAATCTATACTGCTTAATAAAGAGGGGTACCACATATCGCTTTATATGATTTTAATAGACTTCCACTGAGCCGTTGTATAATTTTAGCTTACCTAAGTGAATTAATGTGCATTTTTTTAACCAAATCAACCCATTTATTATGATTATTAATTTGGTTAGTGCTTTTGGCTTCTGCCTTCTGGATAGTTAGACTTTAAAGGCATTCACAACTTTTTATTAGTTCCTTTTATGTTCTTTCCCGTTTGGATCCAACACATATGCTTTTCTGCCCAGATCTTATATTGTCAAAAACAATCTTCTCTCTAGGATTTTATAAAGTATTTCCATGCCAAAAATAGTCATTGATATTGCAGGTATGTAATCTCTATTATCAACATCAGACATATTTTGTTTATATGGTGGTGTTTATGGGTTACTAGAATCAATTCTGGATGCAGGTATGGTTTTCCCTTTAGGTTGTGACTTATATAAAACAAGGCAAATACAAAATAGCTATAAAAGGAACGAGTCAAATGGATCTTAAGTCATTGAAGGTGCCATATGAAAGTCTTAAATTGTTTTAACTCATATATTTAAATTGTTATTGTAATTATATTCCTTTTATAATCATAAATTAAACTTTAATTAATTATAAATATATTTAGAAAACAAGGGCAAGTGTTTGTGGGTCAGCCAACCTGAGCCGACCCAACTAGACCTGTTATGACTAATGCTAAAAATGACACTTTCAACTTTAAAACCTTTTTGACCCGTTACTCAAATCCCGAGCTTGAATAATGTCTTGGTTGAATTTCCTTTTCTTATCCTTCTCTTAAATTGTCTTTTTACCCACGATTTTAATTTTAAAAGCATCAAGACAACAATGAAGTTGGATTTCTATGGTTGTTTTAAGCTCATCAACTATGTATATTAGATCTTAGGTTAGATACCAATTGTTAGAATTGCTTTTTGCTTAGGTTAGAATTGCTTTTTGTGTGTTATACCAAGTAGCAAAGAATTAGTGTTGGAGTTGTGAAAATACTTTGAGTCTAGGCAAGAGGTACAAGATTATTTACATGAACTATTTGGCTTTGGAAATAGTAATCTGTCAAGGTTGGGTAAGTAAAAAAGAAATGAAACACAAAGCTATTAATAACTTCCGATGGATGATATGAAGAAGTTCCCAAAGTAAAATTATGATGGGTCCAACGGGTTTGGTTCATAAGGTTCCAACCAAACTGGTTCAGGTGAAACGAAATATTTTATAAAGTGGCAGTTTGGTTTGGGTTAGAACGGATTCGGGTCTGAGTGGGTTCGGACCAAACTGGATACGGGTCAAATCGAAGTACTTCAAAAAGTGGTGGTTCAAATAACATGATATGCGTTTTTGTAACTTGGATAGAAATTTTTTCTTTATTTTTTTAGGGATCATTTGCCGCCTGGGATATGATGGCTGATGCAAATATACCTCAAGGTGCCATTACGACGTAATAGAAGATAAAGACTTACAAAACGTTCGCCTCGCAGCTGATGGCTAGAAGAAAGTTTTTTATGATGTTCCGAGAAGAATTAGAGCAAAGCTATAACAAGGGTAACCTTATCTGGTGTTTGCTATAACAAGAGGTAATTTCTTCATGGTTTGAATTTTGTTTTATCATTTTAAATCTTTTTAAAACATATAAATATCCTGAACGAGTATACTTATATAGCATTTGATTTCCATTTTCATTTTTATAGATAGGCTGGTCGTTTTAAAAATATATTAATTTGGTTCAAGTTGAAGCAAAATCTGATCTTTTTATTAGAAACATGAAGTTGAAAAGTAATCTGAAGTAGCTGCAAATAGGAATGCAGAAATAAATGGCATAAGGGTGTGCTGGGTGTACTTGGTGAAGGGGTGTGCAGTGAGTATTCACCATGTGGGAACACCGCCCCTTAGACCCTTCACCATGCGGTAAATGGATACAAGCGGGGAATATCCACCGTGCAAGGGAAGAGGGGGGATGTTGTGCCCCACTATCTTCCAACCATATATGGTTCATTTTGCAATTGGCAATGATCTTAATACCATAGAAGCCAATTGGCAGGTAACATTTAATCTTTTGAAGCTTAGAATTAATAAAACTATTATTACAGGTGCTAAAAATATACCCGTTTTGACCCGTTACGCGCCCCACCCATTTTACCAGATATAGTTAATATCATTATTATTACAGGTAAACAGGCGGTTGGTTAGCTTGGCAATGACCTATTAATGTGATCGATACATATTTTGCATTCGGTTCAGCATTGGATATTGAGTTTTGAAGCCGATAAACCGATGTGCGTTCTGTAAGTTTTCTTCAAAGGTTCAAACTTTTAGGTGGTCCATGTATCTAACCTAAAAAATAGGTCAAGTTAAAGCAAGATAGAGTGCACTTTAGTTGTACCTACTGATTGAGGTCAAGGTTGATGTGAGTTGCATTTGTTTTCTTGAAAATTTGCAATGTGGGTTGATGTGGGTTGCATTAGAAGTAGCCATATGAGTGGGTTGGTTAATGGGTCAATATTGATCGAGTCAGTTAGTGAAATTACAGGCCTTTGGTATTGGATGGCAATTCATATTTTTAATAATTATTAAAAATTTATATTTTTAATAATTATTATCCCACTAATTGTAACTTGCCCAGGTTCTAATCTCTTTTTCTCTCTCTATACATATACATATAGATACATACACATATGTATAAAACATGGTGGGTGTTTTAGTGTGAAAATTGAAATGGGTTTTGTTTGATTTGAGTTACGATTAGTGGGAACATGTTTGCCACTTTTGGGGCTTTGGTCACATGTGTTCCAAATGGTTTTTGTTAGGACATGAGTTTTTGGATTATTGCTATTTGAAATTTTAGTGTAAGACATGTTGAGTTTACATTTGGATGAATAATGAGATTTAAATCAGTCAAAATTTAAATGCGAGAATTAGGGGTGTTTGGAACTTGGATATGCTTTTTTAAAGAATTTATGTAATTTAAAGATTAATATAAAAATTGTATGGTTTACATACATGGGTATTTTGGTAATTCTACATTTATTTATGTGAACTGTGAGTTTTATTTCATAATTTTGAGTTATTAAGTCTAAATAGTTGGGAAGTAAGATTCAAATTGTGAGAATTATGGGCATTTGGATATGCTATTTAAAAGTTTTTTTTTTTTTTTTTTTGTAATTTAAGGATCTAATACAGTCAATTGTATGGTTTAAAACGCATGGGTAGTTAGGTAATTTTACATTTAGTATATAAATTATGGATTTTGTTTCACTTTTTTGAATTATTATTTTAAAACTTAGAAAATAAGATTCAAAACTGATTATTGTAAAATGCATATTTGATGCAAAAACTATGCTAGAAAGACTGAGAAATAGAAGATTAACATTTGTTGGTGATTCAATTGGAAGAAACCAATGGGAATCCCTTTTGTGTTTGTTATCAAATAAATATGTTAAAAAGAAATAAAATTCTAAACATGTTTTTGAGAAATGTTATGGGACTTCAATGTGAATACTGATTTTTATCAAAGTAGCTTCCTTAATAAGTTCATCATGTAGCTTCCTTAACAGGTGAATCAAGTTCCCTTCTCTCTCTATTTCAGATGCTTCCCCATGGTAATTGACACTCCCCAAACTGTGATTGCAAATATTGTGAAAGAGTGGGTAGATATAGCATTAAGGCCAGTGGTAGAACAGGAAATTCACTTTTAGTACCGGTACCGAATGGATACCATGCTAATTTCCTAACCATTCTTGCAGGTCTTAATTCATAGAGATGAGCATTTGATGTTTAGTTCTGGTACAGAATCGGTATCGTACAGTTACCGGTTTCAAATTTCCCATTCCGATTTTTTTGGTACCGAATCGGTACCCACTTTTTGACGTTTTCGGTATAGGTAGTTTGGTCTGGTATCAATTCGGCAAGGTACCGGTATTTTACCGAATTTTATCTTCAATTACCCGAATTTCATCTTCAATTACCGGTACCATACCGAGAATTTTCGGTACCGTTACACATAATTGGCGATTTTTTGTACCTGTATTTTCGGTACCAGTGCCGAGCTCATGTCTAGATGACATTACTATTGATTCCGATTATTTGAATATTCCTTTATGTGAAGAGGTACAAAATTTCCTTACTTGGAACTAAGGCTATCACATGAGAAATCAAGTGCGTATACATTAACTTCTAAAAGGATATTCATCTCACAATGGAAATATTTGTAAACATATGGTATTGTATTTGATAATAGCCTGTTTGAAACTAACTTGCTTTGACCCGTTACCCATACAACCTCTTTCCAAATGTAACTTCAAAACGGATATTCATCTCAACAATCCCACTTGGCTTCATGTGTTTTAATCAAACTTAGATTATTATGTCAAATATATCAAGATTTTTCATTTTATATTTTTTGGTGATTGCAGGTCATAGCAGTTGCAGCATATGGGCCTGTGAAGCTATCTAAAGTTGCATTATTTTGTCAGGCTTTATTGCTTTGTTATGACGTGAGGATTGATTGGATTTGTATTTGTTAGTTGTTGAATGTTTAATGTAAGAAGTGTTATTTTAGGTCACCAATTGGAAAGTCAAAAACCTTATAATATCTTTGTAAAGTCAACTGTAGTGAATATATAGATATGGTCTTAAAGATAATATATGGTCTTAAAGATAATGATTCCCCTGTTATTTCGGTTTTCCTATAGCTTTCTACTTTGATTCATGATTTATTTCTTCTTTGTAAATATACTTCCTTGATTTTTTTATGGTATGGGATGAGTCGGGTTGGGTTGACACGCAAACACAACTCTGATCATCGGATGTTGCAACTAGATACAATGTTGGGGCCTTTTTGTTTCTACTATTAGGGGAATCATTGCTTATGTAATGTGGAAGGCCTTCAGCACTAATTCGAGGTTGGATCATTATTTATTTTATATCCAAGGTAAAATTTTGTTTACGATCAATATACATAACTTCAGGATGTCAAAGAGAAGCACTCAGTTACTCCCTTATAGCTCAATATCATCAGGATGTAATAAAGTATTTACGTATTAAAGTATAATTTTTTTGTTGTTTAGCCACCCGTGTATTACACGGGGACTTAGACTAGTTGAATAAATAAAACAAAACTCTTTTTTTATCCATGGTTGTGAAACAATAATTCTGTTACAACACTCCCCGACGTTTTCGCCACGATTTGTTGTTTTACGTGGTCGGGGTGTGACAGAAGAGTTGGTATCAGAGCCAATGGTTATAGGGAATTAGGTTATTAGTAATGCTTTGACCTAGACTATAACTTTCTATGACCCCAACGCAAGTTTTTCTTGCATTTAGATTTTTAAAAACAAAATCGTCACCTACCCTTAGGTGATAACCACAACGAGAACACAAATTTCGAATCTGCTTCGACAATTAATCATCCGTTCTAGGATGATTGATTACTAAGTTTTTAAACCCTTCCATTTTGACTCATATTTGGCTTAGTGCCTTTTGAGTTTTCAAAATCTCATCAAAGTTTGGGTCTAAATAATGTGAACACGTGCAAACTGGAAGAGTGAATGCCTGTATCCTGAGTTTTCTGTCTAAGGCTAGAGTGTTCGTACAAATCCACATAAGCGGACCAGTCACTCTTACCTGGGAACACTTGGGGTGAGTGTTCACTTATAGGCGAGCATGTCTTCGCGATACATTATTTTGGCCCATTTACTTTGATTAGTCACTGCTTGTCATTTGTTTGTTCGAGGTAACGAACAAATGATCGCCTTCCTTGTGTTTTGTCGATGTTTTTCAATACCTATTTTGTTTTTCCAATTGTCGATCTCACTCGATTCCCCTATTTCCTTGTTAGACAATGCCTCCTCGACGTGATGCTCAATCTTTTACTGCTGAAGAAGTCGCATCCCTTGTCGCTCAGCAAATGGCTGCTGTACTTCCAGGCGTAGTGACCCAGATCCATGAGTTATACAACAACAATAATGCTCCATGTAATTTCAAGAATTTCAATTCTGCTAAGCCGCTAAAGTTTTCTGGGTCGCAAGGAGCAACTGCGCTCCTGCAGTGGTTCGAGAGTATCGAGAGCACATTCAGACATGTGCAATGTCCGAATGAGCGAAAGGTTGAATTTGCATCAAGTGTGTTCGAGAAGCGTGCTCTTACGTGGTGGAACGGTGTTATGCGCGATAGGGGTGCCGAAGTGGCATTGGCACAAACATGGGAAGAGCTTCGAGCTCTCATGATGAAAGAGTTTTGTCACCGTCATGAAATCCAAGCTTTGGAACGAGAGTTTGACGATCTGAAACAAGATGGGGGTGAACACCGTGCGTATACGGATGGTTTTGAGGAGCTCAGTCTGTTGTGTCCCACTATGGTTACCCCACTGGAGAAAGCAATCGAGAGATATATCGATGGTTTACCCGATTCCATATAGGATATTGTGACTGGCATTAATCCTACTACTATTCGTCACGCGATCGAGTTGTCTGCTACCCTGACTGAGTTTCAAATCAGGAAGGGTAAACTTACCCGCAAGGGTGATAAGAAGAAGTCGACCGATTGTGTCAAGGAAAAGGGTAAGAGTAAGAAAGGTGAGTCGTCGAAGATGTCGAGAAAGCGAAAGGGTGCTCAGAATTTTGCAGTAACAGCTCAGAACCCACCGGCTCAACCGCCTGCGAAGAAAGTGTATGCTGGTACCGCACCTCATTGTGCTCGCTGCAATGGTCATCATGTTGCACAACAAGCTTGCAAGCAATGCACTACGTGTGGTAAGCTTGGGCATCTGGCCAACATCTGTCGTTTGGGTCAGAATCAGGTTGTTCAGAATCAGGCTCCAGTTCAGGGGAATGCTGCTAGATTCCCACCGGGTTCATGTTTCAATTGTGGAGAGTTTGGTTACTTCCGCAACAACTGTCCGAGATTGGTGAATGCAAATGCGAACGTAAATGTCAATGCGAATGTGAACCCCGCTCGTGGACCAGCGTACAATCTGAATGCTAGCGAGGCAAGGGCTGACAACGAGGTTGTGAATGGTACATTTCTTGTTAACAATCGACCTGTATTTATTCTTTTTGATTCTGGTGCCGATAGAAGTTTTGTTTCATTATCTTTTGAACCTTTGCTTGCGATACCTAGAACTAAACTGAGGAAATCCTTATCTGTCGAAGTTGCTACTGGTAGACCTCTTGTTCTCGATTCTGTTATTCGTAATTGTTAGTTGAACCTTGTTAACCATCTTTTCCCTATTGACCTCACACTGATGCAACTTGGGAGTTTCGATATTATCATAAGGATGGATTGGTTAACCAAACATCATGCTGAGGTGGTTTGTTTCGATAAGATTGTTCGTATTCCTCTTCCGTCTGGCGATATTTTAGAAGTTCGTGGCGAAAAGCCATCTGGTGGATTGAAACTCATGTCGTGTACAAAAGCCCAGAGTTATTTGAGAAAAGGATATGTTGCTTTTCTGGCACATGTCACCGAGGAGAAAGGCAAGAGTAAGCGTATTCAAGATATTCCGATTGTCCGAGATTACCCAGAGGTGTTTCCTGATGAACTGCCTGGTTTGCCCCGAGTTCGTCAAGTCGAGTTTCATACTGACCTTGTACCCAATGCCAACCCGATTGCGAAAGCACCTTATCGTCTTGCACCATCGGAGATGCAAGAGTTATCAAAACAGCTTCAAGAATTGTCTGATAAAGGATTCATCCGGCCGAGCTTTTCGCCTTGGGGAGCTCCTGTCCTCTTTGTGAAAAAGAAAGATGGATCTTTTCGAATTTGTATCGATTATCGTGAGCTTAATAAGCTCTCCATCAAGAATTGATATCCCCTACCTCGAATTGATGATCTCTTCGACCAGCTGCAAGGTGCTTCATGCTTTTCAAAGATCGATCTGTGTTCTGGGTATCATCAACTTCGTGTTCTCGAAGAAGATATTCCCAAAACTGCTTTCCGCACGAGATATGGGCATTACGAGTTCACTGTCATGCCTTTTGGTTTGACAAATGCCCCAGCTATCTTTATGGACTTAATGAATAGGGTCTGTAAACCTTATTTAGAGAAGTTCATCATTGTGTTCATCGACGATATTCTCATTTATTCGAAGTCTCGAGCCGATCACGAGCAACACCTTCGTTTGACATTGGAACTCCTAAAGAAGGAACAACTTTTTGCTAAATTCTCCAAGTGTGAATTCTGGCTTAAAAAAGTTCAGTTTTTGGGTCATATAGTCAACGAGCAGGGTATTCATGTAGATCCATCCAAGATAGCTGCTATTAAGGATTGGAATACATCGACAACACCTACAGAGATTCGATCTTTTCTTGGTCTTGCTGGTTATTATCGTCGATTCATTTCTAATTTCTCAAAGATCGCGGTTCCACTCACTGCTTTGACTCAGAAGAATAAGCCTTTTGAGTGGGGACCTAAGCAAGAAGAAGCGTTCCAAACGCTGAAACGGAAGCTCTGTGATGCTCTTGTTTTATCTCTGCCTGAGGGAAACGATGATTTTGTTGTCTATTGTGATGCGTCCAACTTAGGCCTTGGTTGCGTTCTTATGCAACGAGGTAAAGTAATAGCTTATGCGTCAAGATAGCTGAAAGTTCATGAGATGAACTACACAACTCATGATCTTGAGTTGGGAGATGTGGTTTTTGCTCTCAAAATCTGGAGACACTACCTCTATGGCACGAAGTGTGTGGTTTTCACAGACCACAAAAGTCTCCAGCATATTCTCAATCAGAAGGAGCTGAACATGAGGCAACGACGTTGGGTTGAGCTCCTAAACGATTATGATTGCGAAATTCGCTACCATCCTGGTAAGGCGAATGTCGTGGCCGATGCGCTTAGTCGAAAAGAGCGAGTCAAGCTTCATTCTGTTTGAACTCTATCTGATATTCAATCTCGTGTCCTTAAAGCTCAACGATTTTGTGTGATCAAAGGCTTATTAAAACATGAGCTACCACTTTAACTCGAGCTTAAACTCGAAATAAAAGACGATGGTTTGCTCTACTTCAAGGATCGTTTATGGATTCCGAAACAAGACGATCTCCGCACTTTAGTGATGGACGAATCTCACAGGTCTCGATATTCTATCCATCCTGGTGCTGATAAAATGTACAAGGATCTCCGTACTCAGTACTGGTGGCCTGGTATAAAAAAGGATGTTGCCTTCTATGTATCAAAATGCCTAACTTGTCTCAAAGTCAAGGCTGAACATCAACGACCTTCTGGTTTGCTTGTACAACCAGAGATACCGGTTTGGAAGTGGGAGAACATTGTTATGGATCTCATCACAAAGTTACCGCGTACATCTAGAGGTCATGATGCTATTTGGGTTGTTATCGATCGATTAACAAAATCAGCTCATTTTATACCGATTCGCGAGGATCTATCTGCTGATAAACATGCAAAGATTTATGTTGATGAGATTGTATCACGACATGGTGTTCCTTTGGATATCATTTTCGATCGTGATGTTCGATTTTCATCTCATTTCTGGAAGACCATGTAATTTGCTTTGGGAACTCAACTAAATCTAAGCACAGCTTATCATCCCCAAACAGATGGACAATCTGAGAGAACGATTCAAACTTTGGAGGATATGCTTAGAGCATGCGTGATAGACTTTGGTGGTAATTGGGATTCTCATCTTCCACTGATCGAGTTCTCTTACAACAATAGTTATCATGCTAGTATCAATATGGCACCATTCGAAGCTCTCTACGGTCGAAAATGTCGTTCACCTGTCTGTTGGAATGAGATCGGTGAAGCTCAGCTTACTAGACCTGAGCTCATTCTGGAAACAACAGACAAAATCAAGAAAATTCGCGATAATCTTGTGACAGCTAGAAGCCGTCAAAAGAGTTATGCGGATATGCGACGCAAGCCCTTAGAATTTCAAGTCGGAGACCGTGTCCTACTCAAGGTGTCACCTTGGAACGGAGTGGTGAGATTTGGAAAGAAAGGAAAACTTGCACCTCGATATGTTGGACCATTTAAGATTGTGGAAAGGATTGGGAAGGTTGCCTATCGACTAGAGCTACCTCCAGAGCTTGGAAATATTCACCCGACTTTTCACGTGTCCAATTTGCGAAGGTGTTTAGCTGACGCTGATCTTCACATTCCACTCGACGAAATCCAAATCGATGAAACGATGCACTTTGTCGAGAAACCTGTGGAGATAACGGACCGTGCATTCAAACAGTTGAAGAACAAACAGATTCGATTGGTCAAAGTTCGCTGGGAATCCAAACGTGGCCCAGAGTTTACTTGGGAACGTGAGGACCAAATTAAGGCGAAATATCCGCAATTGTTCTCACAAGCTTCCTCTAGTTAAAATTTCGAGATGAAATTTCCTGAAGTAGGGGTGACTGTGACAACTGTGCTCTGTAATCGATGTATAATGTGAAACAATGTCAATTATCAATAAAACAATGTGCTTTGGTGTTATTATATGTGTTTTGGTGTTATTATGTGTGTATTTATGTTTGATAATTTTACAATTTGATTCGATTTCGATTTCAAGCTTTAAATCGCTTTCTGGAAGGTTATATGCAAACTGGTGCGTAAACGCAGCCAGTTTAACGCAACAAACACTCCGGAATAGTGACACAGGCTTAACATACCTTAAATAACCTCCACATAACTTAGAAATAAGTTTTGGATGGTTAGGTGTGTTGAAATCAAGTTTGTTCGATCGCAGGGACTAGTTGTGTCAAACTACGAAACTATACCAATTTGTATAGTAACTGTGACAACCCGCACAATTACAGGTATCCGTACAATTAATTAATATTTAATTTGTGCTTAATGACTATGCTTGATTACAACTGACGAATTAAACTGCTTAATGATGTTTGCATCATACATACATATGCATCACATTTATACTGTCACTCCATTTATTACATACAAACCTTTAGTGACAAACTTGATGCACAAAACACAGTTAGCACAGTGAGCGGATAACCCAGAAACATGCTTACAATGCCAGCACATAGACAGACAATGTTTTTGAGGCCATTATGAGCCAGAGTCAGGATACTACACTAGTATGGAGTGTAGGGAAGTGAGGACCATAAAACTGCGTCACTAGGTGATAGTTAAAGTGTCGGGAAGTGCCTAAAACACACTCTAAATGCAGAATTCTGCATCTACTAACAAAATTCAGCATTTAAATGTGCTAGTAATGTGCAAAAATATGGCAGAACGGACCTGTATGCTTTCCTAAGTGCCAGGAATTATTTGTGCCACAAAAAGTTATATAAAATACATTTTTCGGATTAATTAAGCGCTTTAACGGAACAGTATCAAACCGAACAACCGGACATTACCCGGAACACCAAGATAATGCTAGAAGCATTGTTTTTATTTTTCTAAGCTAGTTAGGGTCCCCGAACACCCTAACACACTATATATTACACCACACACATAAAACACCAACTTAACTTTGGATTTCAAACTAGATCACTAACTAATTAGTTGAAACTCAACCAAACCCCCCCCCCCCCCCTTCTTACGGTTACAAGGGGTGTACCCACCCCCTTGATTTCTTTAAATTGTTTATTAGATTGTGTTGGATTATCAAGGGACACTAAGACCACTAGGTAAAAACATGTTGGAGGTTTATAAATATTAACCACAAGTTCACCACTCATTCTCATCTTCAAATCAACAACACCCAAAAACTCTCTCCTCTCCTCCCTTGTTCAGCCGACCCCATACCACCACCATCATCAACATTTTTCAATCATCTCCTACCATTTCAAGTGTGTACAAAGGTGTTAAAGTGCAAACAACGAAGCTCGGTGTTCTCGGAAGTGGAAGGACCTCTCTTATCTTCTTTTATCTACTCAATTTCTTCACTTGAACTTCCCTAGCCTTGAGCTAGTGGTAAGAACTTAGATCCTTTCATTTTTCATCTTGTTTAAGTGGTTAATGATGTATCTTGATAAAAAACATTAAGAACATTAATGACTCATATGAAGAAGACTTGAACATAAACTAACTTGATGATGAAATAAGATGAAAACATGATGAAATGAGGTTGTTTGGTTATGTTGTTGATATTGTGATGATTACTAGCAATATGATGTTTGATCATCATATGAAGCTTGTTAAGTTATGATTAAAAACATGACTTAACAAGTTAGAGATGATTATGTGCACATAAAATAATCATCTTCTTGTTAAAGCATGAACTTGAAAGTATGATGATTTTCTTGAAAAATAACGAACCAAGTAAACTAGTAAAACTTGTAAATCCAAGTCTTGATGACGATTTTCTAAAACTAACCAAGTTAAAAAGACGGGTTTTGAAGGATCATAACTTTACTTGCATAAATATTGTTTTTGGAATTAAAAAGAATATAAGGATGTGAGTGATGCATGAAAATATTGAAAATGGATATTTTTGTAAAATAAGTTCACAAGTTGTGAACATCTAAAAATCCCGAGAACGAAAGTCTTACAAAAATAAACACATTTTGGAGGGTAACTAAACCCACTAAACACCCCACTAAGTTACTACACATTTTTATGGAAAACCAAGTTCATGTTGATATGTAAAGTGCATTGTTTTTGCACTTGACTAGTGTAATGTTGTTTAGTAACTTGTTGTTGATTGATTGAATGGTTATTGAAAAGAAAATGATATGCTAATAAGCATGGACACCTCCGTTTACAAAGGAAACTCTGGCGAAATTTTCTAAAAATTTCAATACTTAGAAAATATTCTTCTAACAAGTGTTTACGAATATATTTTTTTAACTTTGTTTTCAAAATAAACTTCGCCATAAATTTTATTACAAAAATACAAAGTCTCGGAGGTCGGTTTTCGTAAATAAAAATTGGATAAATATATATGTAGAATATATATTTTATACTAAGACACTTGTGTGAATTCTTGTTTATTTTGTGAACTAGTTATATTATTTTAGGGTAAAATAATATAACTTACAAATACCATGGAAATTACAACTCCGAAATAATACCAAAAATTGTAAGGAATAAAATATTTAAGTTACACACTCGGTATTGAAAAATCGAACGTTTAAACATAACTTATGAAATAATCCGAAAAATGCTTCTACACATACATTTTTGGTAAAATATTATTTTGGGAAATTTATGAAGTAAAATATATTATTTTTGGGAAAATATATATATATATTGAATTAAGATGTTTTTGGACAGATAATTTAAATATATTTTTCTAAGTGGGGCTTAAAATATATTTTTCGAAACTACGAATATACATGTATAAATACCCCCATCCTTGGGAAGGAAATACGAAGTTAAAATACTTGAGAAGTATGGATACGAAATAGTTGCCTAACTATTATTTCTAAAAACAAAATTTAAGTTAAAATAATTATTATTATTTTAACAAATGATTACAACTTGGAATAATGTCACGAATCATAACTCAAACGTAAATACAAAGGCAAGGCACGACCCGATCGTCTAATAGACATTAGTACATTGTAGGGAGTCGTGTTTGCTGACGAGACTAGAGATTTGAGTACGATACAGGAGACGAAATACTGTGAGTTCATGTCCCCCTTTTCCTTAAACTGTTTTGTTTACTTACTTCGGGGGTGAAATACATGTTACCAAGGGATACTTACAATACTATTGGTATGATTAGCCTAGGAAAGAACCATAGATCATGTGATAGGGTAGGCGGATACTTGGGACCATTAATCCTCGTTGTAGGACCACGGGGCATGAGTGATAGATCTATTTGGGTGTAGCGAGCCCACACCCATGAGGCCAGGGCGGTCCATAGAGGTGAACTATGTCTTCCAGCCGGGAGCCCGATACAACTTTGCTAGGTTTGAGTCTTCCTACACCGTCACACATATCAGTGGCCTTGCAAACCATTGGTGATCTTTTCCTTGTTTGTAATCATACCGGGACATACATACATACATACCTACACTGAATACAAAGGTTTATACATACTCACATACACATGAACTCGCTCAACTTTTTGTTGATTTTTCAAACTACATATATTTCAGGAAATTGATGGATATAGAAAGTGTTGCATGTGTTACAAGCTGCGTACTGAATAAGATGTCATCCAGGGTAGCAGGTTTAAGAGGTGTGACCCTTACCTGGACGGGTTACATGCCTTAAACCTCGTTTTATTAAGAGTCTTTTGGTTGTGTCTCATGATCATGTTTTAAACAAGTTAAGGATTTGTAACTTATTTGGGTTTATGTTTCCAGACAATGATGTTGTAGTACTTTTTAATTTAATGAATGGATGAACATCTCGTATTTTTATCATATAGCATTGTTATGATTGTTGCTATGGTATTGAGAAGTCACACCAAATAAACCCACGCTTCCACAAAAGCCAGGGTGTGACAGCTTGGTATCAGAGCCTCAATCATAGCGAACTAGGATTCATTCTCGAGTCTAGACTATGATCACTAGGGCTCTCACGAAAATGTTTTCCAACATTTTTACATTTCATACACTAAACGTCCAGATCCAGGGCACAAACATTTTTACAAACAAAAAGGCACAAATACACATCTCAAAAGGGTATATTTATAATTCAGTCTTAGAAACTGAGGGAGGATCAGTCTTAGAGACTGAGGGAGGATCAGTCTTAGAGACTGAGGGAGGATTTAGTCTTAGAGACTGGGAGGTTGGTCTTAGAGACCAGGGATTTAGTCTTAGAGACTGGAAGGTTGGTCTTAGAGACCAGGGAGTTAGTCTGAGAGACTAGGGAATTTAGTCTGAGAGACTGGGTGGGATAGTCTGGGGAAGACTAGGATGATTACTTGCGTACATTGATTGTGACTTACATGCTTATTTGACTACATGTTGATATATGTGCATATGTGTGGTTGTGTTACAGACACCATACCATCATCTTCGGATACCGGAGTATCAGACACACTGGATCCCATGGCGATAGTCTCGGACGACGAGATTCTATCTGAGAGCGAGGTTTATACGTCGGATACTACGAGCACTGTTGAGGATGATTTCCAGCCGTTCGCTCTTCCATATTTTGGGGATGATATTCCTCTAGCTGATGGTCCATTCGACGGGGATCTACCTCTCATTCAGATCCCTGCTCCTCTCCCACTCGCCGCAGTTCCTGTCGAGGATCTGCCACATGACGAGTTCGCTGATGATGACATCGACTTATTCATTGGGGGTCCCCCGGAGGGTGACCAGGATGGTGTAGCCTTTATGGATGACGATGTCCCTCCTGCTGATGTTCCCGTTGATGATCATGTTGTTCCCATGGTTGAGATTCATGTTGATGTTCCCGTTGACGACCCTGTAGTTCCTATTGTTGAGGTTCTCGCCGCTGACGCTGTTGTCGTGCCACCTGCTAAGGCTCCCGTAGAGGAGGCTCCTTCTAATTCATCTGGTCCAGACTCATTCGAGTCTGTGGCATCCGCATCTATTCACGACCAGTGTCACACCCCCAAAATCCACACGCGGAGTACCACCGCTTGGAGGCGTGACTGACCAGGATCAAGCCACCAATCATATTGAACCATGTTATTAATAAATGTAAATCAACCAAACAATATGAAAGGTGTTCGAAAACCAAAGTATAGTATCAATGTTTAGCGGAAGCATAAATGTAAAACCCAACATAAGTAATAAGTTTAAAGAGTCATAAAGTTTTCATCAAAACATCCACAATCCGTGCCCACAACGACCGTGCCTCCCGTGCAAGCTCCATGAGTACCTATGGTCCTGCAAGGCATGTAACAGAAAGTCAACAACTAGTTGAGCGAGTTCACAGTTGGATGTTCAGTTATAGTAATCGCATTGTAAACCGTATGTTCATTTAGTGAACCATGTTTCGTATGTACTTGTATCGCGGCCCTCTAGGCATGTTGGCGAAAATTAGTGGGGGTTTCCCATGTTTTCTAGACTAGGTATATTTGTATCGCAGCCCACCCGGCATGTGTGCGAAGATTAGAGTATGGTTCGCAGCCATTCCCGGCATGTGTGCGAAGATTAGTTCTATTATCGCAGCCATTCCCGGCGTGTGTGCGAAGAGAAGTATTAGTGTTAGTATCGCGGCCATTCCAGACGTGTGTGCGAAGAGTAGTATTTGTATCACTAGTCTAGCAGTATCTACAAGTAACCTGCCTCTCCCGAGGTCAGTGGTACGTAATTCCAGTATCAATGTGTGTACAAGTAATCATCCAAACCCATTCCCAACCCCGGGAATCCCATGCCTTGGTAAGAGTGTGAACTCACCTTGGTTTGCTCGGTATGCCAAAGAAATACACGCTCACAAATAATCAGTCACGACCTATAGTACGCATGTATACTCAATCAGTTTTCGTTCGTAACAACTTGCACACAAATCTAATGTCACATAGTGTGTTTGGCAGTTAATCATCATGCAGCACATAAGCAGTCAGTC